>VDFB02000008.1:122005774-122089211 GCA_007258455.2 Sequoia sempervirens
TAGAATAGGGTAAAATCAAGGGCTTTAGGCAAATTCACCACAACAAAATTCACCATCAACAATTCACCATGGGAAAATTCACAGTCATGAATTGCTGCTGAATTTTCCATAAGGTGAATTTGTCATGGTGGTGAATTTTTCCATAGTGAATTGTTGGTGGTGAATTGCTAGTAGTAAATTTTCCTAAAGCCAAAATCAAGGTGTAAAGCATGAATTAACACTATGAACTACCAACTACCTAAAACTCAAATAATGACGCTAATCCAACAATGAAGTACAAATGAACATAGAATTGCTAGCCATGAATTTTCCCCTTTATGTTTTTCTATTGCTTATATAGAATAGGGTAAAATTGTGAAAATTCATCGCCATGAATTGCTAGTGGTGAATTTTCCATAAGGTGAATTTTTCATGGTGGTGAATTTTTCCATGGTGAATTGTTGGGGATGAATTTTCCAACAATGAATTGATGGTGGTGAATTTTACTAAAGCCAAAATCAAGGTGTAAAGAATGAATCAACACTATCAACTACCAACTACCTAAAACTCAAATAATGACACTAATCCAACAATGAAGTACAAATGAACATAGAAACACAAACAATAAAGTAATATTACCATAATTCCTATGCCATGGTTGAATACCTTCATAGCTCTTCTCCATTTTGCTTTATATGAGCTTCCACTCAGATTTGTAGTATTCAAGAATAAGCCTAATGTTCGTGATAGGAAAATATCAAAGATAGTGGTTGTAGTCTTGAAATGAAAGGGATAGGTCTCTTTTATAGAAAAACAAATTTGAATGAAGGGCCAAGATTAAATGATGAAGAATGATGATGATCAATGGGTGAGATTGCTTGGAGAAGCAAGGAGATAGGGTTAGGGAAAAATATGGTCTAGTTAAGGATGGACGATGAAGATTGAAAGGTAATAAAGCCTTATCAAAGGTGTAGGCTAATTGGGATAAGGGAGGAGATTGGCACAAAAAAAGAGGTTGCTGAAGTAAATTAAATGATTATAAAATTATTTTATTTAGGTGGAATAGGAAAAATTAAATAATAAAAACAATTATTTAATTATAGCAAAGAGGGAAAAGTTGACTTTTAATTAAAATTATTTGGAAACAATTATTTAATTAAAAAGTAAATAATAAAAATAGAAAATAATTAAATAAGTAAGCTTTATTTCATTGTAGAAGAAAATAATTAAATAATTAAAATAAATATTTAATTATAGAAGGAAAATGGAAAATAAATAATTAAATAAATAATAATTTATTTAATTATAGAGAGAAAGGAAAATTAGTAACGTACTTAAATAAATATTAATTTATTTTAATCAAAGGGAGGATATATAAAAAAAATGAACTAATTAAATAATGAAATTTATTTAATTAATAGAAGAATATAGCTTTAGAAAATAATCAAATCATTAAAATTATTTAATTATTTAAATTTTTCTTACAAAGAAGTTTACTTAGAAGGAAGTTTAGTAATAGTAAACATGCTCTTATTTAAAAAAAAAAAAAAATTATAAAAATTTGATTGATTGTCTATAAATTGATTAGTTATTTCAATGCTAAAAGTTATGTCTCAAAAAATTAAAATAAAGTAAGTCTAAGGAGGGTATGATGACCACGGTAGGGGAAAAGAGATTAGAGGTAGTTTACACATGAATGCAAGAATAGCTTACACTTTGTTGAAGGAGGTGATTATTTATATCAATATTATAGTTGGGGTGTATAGAGTAAGGAGTAGAACTACTATATGTTATCAAGTAATGAAAATGGAAGATTATTATAGTGTATGATAATCTTTTTAATGAAGTTGTAGGCATAATTTCTTTGTATAAGTTTGTATTTAGAGACTAATATTGATGTAAGATTATGATAAAATTTATTAATCATTAGAAGAGAACTAAAAACATAGAACGATAAAAGAAGAGAGAGATACACCATTTATGTGTGTTAGGGCTACAATATTGAACTCTCTTATTCATCTAATCAAGAAAAATATTCATTAATGTCAATGGTAGATTCATATTTAATCTTCAAAATAAGCATTATAACTTAAAAGTATGATGTTATGTGTTTGTGTTTATGATTTTCTCCACTTAAATCTAATGTTATGTGTTTTTGTTTATAATTTTACCAATTCCTTTTATGTTTAGTCTATCCATGTTCTAATTTAAGTTTAATGGTTAATCACATGTAGCTTTCATTGGATTATTCAAATTTATGCATTGCATGCTTATACTAATACTATTGTTATTTGCCAATTTTCTCACCATTTGGCATTATAAAATGAGAGTAAGATATGTTATTTGAGTAGGATTTTTTAATTTAGATGGTTTTGCAATTTCATTGCGTTTGAATACATGGCTAGCACACCTTATTCACAAATTAACAAGTTTGTGTCACATGCTTGTAAAAGAAGACCCTTTCACATTGACATTGGGTGGATAGTAAAATAAATAAATAAAATAACATATCAATCAAAAAAATTATGAGACAAAGTTGGATGAAGGTATGGGCAGTATGTTAATGCTTTAGGAACTTCAAGCAATTGTGGTGGCACTCGATTTTTTTCATCATCCTCTCTACCTACGTGGAAAAGGGAATGGAAAGTATGGCTTGAGGAAGAGGGATTTTGTAGAAGAGGGTAAAGCAAGAAAGGAGAAAGAAAGAAATTGCACAAGAAGGACTCGAGGTTTTGGAGAGAGAGAAAAGGCATGGAATGGAGCGATTTTAAGCATTGCATGTTAATTTTTTCTGCATTATATTTCATTACAATGGTGGCTCTTTGTATACATGATGTTGGTGTGAAAGCTCAATCAAGAATGTCTTTGGTACCAACACTAAAGATAATCACTTTCCTTCATATTTTCTATTTAAATACATTTACTTATGAATTAGTTAATCAAAGGTGATCAAGTTAGGTCGACCCTTTCTCCTGATTACTATTATAAATAATTTTATTGATATTTTGGAGGTGTTTGGGCCTAAACTTACTAGTTGCCTTTGTTTAAGAGTTTTTGAGGCACTTGCTATCAACCACTTCAACTTACTTTGCAAATAAGAAATTTTATGAGAAACCTTTTCTTTGAGGTATTTTAACAATATTAGAACCACATAAATGTATCAAGGCATTTTTTTACAATGATTTGATTATGGATTCTTAACCTTGAGTTACTCAAAACACTAAAATCTAGGATATTGTGTTCTTAGGAATGGATTTCTCAACTAATATTTAACATTTTAAATTATTTATTTGTAATCCAACAAATTATAATTGTTCCTATGCATTCATGACACTACATTTTTACTTCATAATCTTAATAGTGGACCTCATTGTAGAAATTCTAAAGCTAGCTATGCATTATGGCTAGGAGATTGTCTAGTTGAAATATATATTTCTAGTAAGGAAAAAGAACCTTATATCATAGAATGAACTATAGATTTATTAAGAAGGTATGTTATATTCAAATTTCACACTTTATGTATGCATGTTTTAGAATTATAGGTAAATTTTTAATAAATTATGATATTATAAGAAAATTCTTGGGTAAATTTAGAGGAGGGGTCCTTTGGCTTAAAATAGTCTTCACTATATTTCTTTTATTGATTAAAGAGAAAAATTGTTATAATATGGTCATTTATAGGAAAAGGACAGTTAAGAGATAGTCTAATTAAAGTGTTTGCTGGTTTCAAGGGTTATATGATGGTGGGGGTTAAGGAATGGTTGATACTTGAAATGCAATTGGTAAACTCTTATCCTTCTACAACTCTGCACAAACATTGTTCTCAAATTCTTTAATAGAATATTCTTTTCCTAGGAGAGGACAATGTATGCTAAACATACAAAATTGTGACAATGTGTGATCTTCAAACCAAAAGCACTTTCAATACAATTCTTTCCATTGGTTTTCTATTTTTGGTTGGGGGCTTTAAGAGATTTTAACCAGCTATAGCCACATTGATTTCGCTATCTAGTTGAGAAAAAAGGGTAAAATTAGCATTAGAGCTTCTAGAACAATATCTACCATTGTTACACTCTTGGACTCAGTTACTAACAAATGTATATAGGATGTTATAAATGCCTTGTATGATCTATCTACATTTGAGGAAAATAGGTCCCACATCATTTTGGCAAAGTTTTTTCTAAGTCTATTTCCTTTCTTGTTGTTGGTAAATTAACTACACAAAAAAGTACACCATAGGCTTATCTAACCTACATCATGACAAACATTTTGTGTTACAATAGTAGGAGGAAACCTAGTTTTTTGATGAATCACATGATAGACAACTTAATTGAGGTGGAAGTTATTGGTCTTTGAGAGCTACTTGCAGTTGTTGTTTCTTCCTCAAGATGTCGGGTCAGTTTAGACTTTTTCCAGTGTGATGATGTCTTTTCTCTATAACATCATCTATATAGTGGTGTTGACATGGGTGTGACAGAATAAGTAGGTCAAAGCAGGATAAAAATGAAGCATGATATTTTGAAGGGGTGCAAGACTATATAATAGTAAAGAAATGGACCTTGCCAAGTAGGAAAAAATGTGCATAAAGGGAAGAGTTGAAAATGTCTTCTTTCGGAAAGATTTGAGCATTTCAATCACGTTCCCTAAGAATCTCTAGGGTTTGGTTGAATGTCGGAGTTTTTCTAAGAGTTTGGCATAAAGGTTCACTGTTATACCTAGCCACCTCATTCCAAAAAATATGTCACATTGTAAGATAAGAAGAAAAATAGTTGTGGGTATGTTCCCACCATGCATAGTCAATCTGGTAGTAGAGATCCTCAAGAATATGTTTTCCTGTCAAAGCAACCGAGTGAAGACATGACACAGAAGAAGATTGTGCAAACACAATTCATATCACATCAAGGATTTCAAAGACATGACATAGAGGTTGTGGATGCCTCAAAGCTTTAAGAATGTTTGGTGAAAAGTTTAGTTGCTAAGAGAGATGACCAGGTGTCATGCATTTTTTTCTCATAGTGCTTGTACATGGGATATCTCTAGTCGTCCATCAAATTCAACATTACATGGAGGATATGCTCAAAATAGGCTGGTTGAGAAGGTTTAGAAACTCATGATAAAATGCACTTCTATGCACAACTTCCCTTTGTATAATGGTTATGTTCTTTTGTATTTTACTTGACTGGAGTAGATAGGTATGGTTGCATATATACCGTCTCAAAATGCAGATCCAAATTTCAAGAATTCAAAGTTCCTTTATTGCAGATGAAGAAATGGCATTCAAAGAGTTTTCTCAAAGGCCTGATGCCTACAAAAAGGTCTATGGCATGTCTTCTATTCGGAGGATCAAGGAAAAGATTACCAGATGGATTTAGGTTAAGAGGAGATATCAATGTTTTTCCAAGTTTTTGATTAATGGTATAATAGATGATTGAAAAGGAAATTAAAAAAGATGAAAAGTTGTTTTGCGGTGGCTATGTTGCATGCCAAAGAAATGGAAAAAGGATAAAATGGCCACGTAGAGAATGTGAAAGAGAAAAAAATTGATCGGGCTCAGTTGAAGGATACACAAGATGCAAAGTTTGAGCACAAAGTTTAAGGAAGTGGGGTTTCTAATGTGAGTTGCCATGGTATTTATTTTCAGCGGGAGCTCCTTCATGATAATTTTTGAAGAGAACGCTCTCTTTTGGATGATACTTAACTTGATAAAGCTGAATACAAGGATTCAATTCATTGTGAAGTTCAAATGTTTGCCTTGAAGGGAATGTCTCAACAATTCTATATGAAAGGGAAATCTGAGGAGCAATTTTTGTCAAACATTGATGAAATTTGATACGTCTTTTTCAAAATCTAAGGATGAGAAGAAGGAAGAGCCTGATCACAAACAATCTTTTTTGAAACTTAGAAAAATAATTTTAACAGGTAGTTCATATTCAGTAGATTCTAATGTGTTCATGGTTACCCCTTGTGTCGACCTCGACATTCCAGAGGGATCTCTTGATCTTCAGTGCAGAGATGAAGGATATTTTTCAGGATTTATTCAACAAAGAATTTGAACCTTTGAACACTTGATTGAAGGAAAAAATATAGGAAACATAGAGGCTACATGTTGGCAACAACAGTAGCTGTATTCATTAAGTGAAGGGATAATCACAAAGATTATTAAAATAGCAGTCAAAGGTTATGCAGGTTCAGTGTTAGTGAATAATGACTTTTGATGATAGCAGTATGGATTTTATGAGACGGTCCAATAAGGTTTTGCTAAAAGGTTTCGTTACATAGGGTAGAGAGTAGAGGTCTATGACAATTTTGTTTCACTTGCAAAGGATGCTACAAGTCAAAAGGACAATGGGTATTTAAACATATATGCAAATTTTTAGAATATGCATGAAGCAACAACCTACAGTCGAAAGGAGGAGATATGCATAGAATGGAAAAGAGGACTATGTAGAAGGTTAGTGACAGGCAGTCCAAAATCAATATGTTACAATTTCTTGAAATTATTTGAATAAAATAATAATGCATGTGATATATTAGAGAAGCCTTTGTTATTCTTTTTTCAAAATTTGGAAATTTGTTGTTAGCCATTTAAGAGAAAAAAATTTATCATTTATTTAAGTTTCCCTTTTTTAGTACACACTCTCCTCTATACATAGGAGCTGATCTCTCTTCAGATATCTGCTCAACCTTGGGTCATGACTAGTCCTTTGGTATTCATTTGAATTCTTTCCTTACCCTAAGTAGATATAAACAATTGTGCAAAAATCTGCATTGAAGGGCAGATAAAATGGATTTTAGGAGTACATAAATAAGCAAAATGTGCCAAAATTTTGAAAAACCGATTGATAATATCCTTAGATTGCCTTGTTGTTTTTATGTAGGCTTCTGTGAAACTCAAGGAAAATCATTCCCAGCTATATAATTTGATTGATTTTGTTGATCATTTTTTCATCTATATGTTTGATATGTTGAAGGATTTATTAAACTAAAAATCTCAGGCAGATTTTTAGTCCTTAGTAGATTACTTCTATAGATGTCAGATTTATTGTATTGTGCCCTACGTGGAATTTTAGGATCCTTAATAAATATTTTACTAATTGTTAAGTATTGTATTTCACATACAAATAAGAGGTAGGATACCAATTTTGTTTACATGCATTTCTTAATAGAATTGGTAAATAGTACTAGCATATATATCTTAAATTTAAGATATATAAATTACGCCGAGATATATCGAGGCATTTAATTTTTCATCATTCAACTTTAATATAGATATATTAAGTTAAAAAAATTAATGCCTAGATATATCTCATTGTAATTTATATATCTTAAATTTTAAAATAAACCTAACATGAATAAAGATATAATTATACTATATTATTTTATTATATTATAAGTTATATTAATTAAACAAACTAACAATAACCATAACCCAAACCCTAACCCTAACCCTAATCCTAACCCTAACACTAACCCTAACCCTAATCCATATTCATGACAATAAACCTATTCATGATGATAACCCTAACCATAACCATAACAATAACCATAACCCTAACCCTAACCGTAACCTAAATCCTAACCCTAATTGTAATCCTATTTAAGATGACAAAACCTATTTATGATGATAAACCTAACCCTAACCCTAACCCTAACCCTAAACCTAAACCTAACTGTAATCCCTATTTGTAATGATAAAAATATTTTTGATGAAAACCCTAACCCTAACCCTAACCCTAACCCTAACCCTAATTCTAATCCTAACCCTAACCCTAATCCTATTTGTGATGATAAAACTAATCCTAATCCTAACCTTAACACTAACCCTAACCCTAATCCTAACCCTAATCCTATTCGTGATGATAAGCATATTCACGATGATAACCCTAACCCTAACCATAACCCCAACCCTAACCCTAAACCTAACCCTAACTCTAACCATAACCATAACCATAAACATAATCCTTAACCCTAATCCTAACACTAACCCTAACCCTAATCCTTACCCCAACCCTAACCCTAACCCTAACCCTAACCTGAATCCCTATTCGTGATGATAACCCCAACCCTAATCCCAATTTTAACTGTAACCCTAAACAAATTACTATATTTTATCATTTACAAACCTATCCCTCACCATAACCATAACCCTAACCCTAACCCAAACCCTAACACTAAACCTAACCCTAATCCTAATCCTTACACTAACCCTAATCCATATTCATGATAATAAAATTTTTTGTGATGATAACCCCAACACTAATCTGAATTTTAACTCTAACCCTAACCAAATTACTATATTTTATCATTTCTAAACCAATCCCTAACCATACCCTTAACCCTAACACTAACGCTAACCCTAATCCCTATTCATGATGTTAAACCTATTCGTGGTGATAACCCCAACCCTAACACAAACCCTTACCCTAACCCTAACCCTAACACTAACCCTAACACTAACCCTAACCTTAATCCTAACCCTAACCATAATCCTATTTGTGATCATAAACATAACCCTAATCCTAACCCTAACCCTAATCCTATTCATGATGATAATCTTATTTGTGATGATAACCCTAACTGTAACCATAACAATAAACATAGCCCTAACTCTAACCCTAACCCTAACACTAACCCTAACCCTAATCCCTATTCGTGAGGATAAACCTATTCATGATGATAACCCCAACCCTAATCCCAATTTTAACTCTAACCCTCACCAAATTACTATATTTTATCATTTATAAACCTATCCCTAACCATAACCATAAGCTTAACCCTAACCCTAACCCTAACCCTAATACCTATTCATGATGATAAATCTAACCCTAAACCTAACCATAACCCTAACCCTAACCTTAATCCTAACCCTAACCGTAATCATATTCGCGATGATAAACCTAATGCAAATCCTAACCCTAACACTAACCATAACCCTAATCCTATTCATGATGATAATCCTATCCGTTATGATAACTATAACCCTAACCCTAACCATCACCATAACCCTAACCCTAACCCTAACCATAACCATAACACTAACCCTAATCCTAATCCTAATCCTAACCCTAACACTAACCCTAATCCCTATTCATGATGATAAACCTATTCGTGATGATAACCCCAACCCTAATCCCAATTTTAACTCTAACCCTCACCAAATTACTATAATTTATCATTTATAAACCTATCCCTAACCATAACCATAACCTTAACCCTAACCCTAACACAAACCCTAATACCTTTTACTAACCCTAACCCTAACCCTAACAATAACCCTAACCGTATCCCTATTCGCAATGATAAACCTATTGATGATGATAACCCTAACCCTAACCATAACCATAACCCTAACCCTAACCCTAATGCTAACCTTAATCCTAGCCCTAACCTTAATCGTATTCATGATCATAAACCTATTTGAGATGATAAACCTAACCCTAATCCTAACCCTAACACTAACCATAACCCTAATCCTATTCATGATGATAATTCTATCCTTGATGATAACCCTAACCCTAACCATAACCATAACCACAACCATAACCATAACCCTGGCCCTAACCCTAACCCTAACCTTAACCGTAATCCATATTCGTGATGATAAACCTATTCGTGATGATAATCCTAACCCTAAAACTAACCATAACCCTAACGCTAACCTTAATCATAACCCTAACCCTATCCCTAACCATAACCATAACCTTAACCCTAACCCTTACCCTTACCCTAACCCTAATCCCTATTCGTGATTGTAAACCTATTCGTGATGATAACCCCAACCTTAATAGTAACCCTAACCCTAACCCTAATCCTATTCATGATGATCAACCTAATCCTAGTCCTAACCCTAACACTAACCCTAACCCTAACCCTAATCCTATTCGTGATGATAACCGTAACTATGGATACTAAATCTGAAATATGTTAAGCCTTAACAAGAATAAGTCAAGCAAAACACATCAAATCTAATATCCCTATGCAATGTTTCATCATCTTAGATATGCTAAATGAGAAATTAAAACAATAGGAAAAACTAAATAAGCATATAAATAACATGAATCCAAATTTATCTCATAGTGGATTGGTGCTTCTATGGAAAGAAGCCCTTTCCCAATCCTTTGCTAAGCTCCATGATATTGATGATATGAAACTACTTTGAAGATGATATGAGGTAGACAAAATTAGTTCTCAATTGAAGAGAGTGACTTTGCATGAGATTGTGGAAGATTTGTTGAAGAATGAAACCTTCTATTTATAAAATCTTAAATGCTAAGAGTGCTCAAAATAGAGCAATGTGGGATAAAGATTTGACCAATGAGATATAGCCACTTGTCAACTTGTGATAGGTTGAGGAATGAGCACATTTTGGTCAATTTTCCAAAGAGGGGGAGATTCAAATATGAATTTGAGAGTTAAATGCTGAGTTTGACTTGTGCAAGAGCCATGTAAGAGATCATAAATGCTTTTTTGGATGTACATGTCAAATTGGGGGGAGATTAAAATTTGGAGAATATTCTCCCTTTATGCCAAGTTGAAAGTAAATAAAGATTTTGATAAATCAATTAAATGCATTTTCATGTGCAAGTGGCAAAATCTAAGAGAATACAAGTGATTAGGTTTAGCATTTAATCATGGATTAGATTAGTTAAGATGATGTTAGATTCCTTTGACCCATCTGACTTAGATTTAGGAATTTAAGCTAAATAAAAGGGACATGAATGATGATTTGAGATTTAATTAAATAAAGGTTTGATTTATTTAATCAAAGAGGGAATGATAGGCTTAAATTAAATAAAGTTAATTTATTCAATTTAAGTGAATGACCTTAGGAGATTGAATTAAATGAACCTGATTTACCTGATGAATGGACGAGTGTGAATTTGATTTATGAATGTGATGCTATTTAAGTGTGCAATGCTAATTTCACATGTCTACATTTTTCCCCTCTTTGAAGCAATGTACTTGCTGCGTTGGTTCAAAGAATAAACTTGTCATGATCAAAAATAAAAAAAATAATGATTTTATCGGATGCTCCAGCAGAAAGAAGTACACTAGTACATTTCCCCCTCGAGAGATTGAGCAAAAAGATTTTATTTGAGGGTCAATCTCTCAATAAAGAGGTTAAAGATGGATGGGTATGATGATAATGCAAATGAGATGATTTCAAGATGCTTAGAATATCCAATCTATATTATCCTAAACAACTTAAATGATGATATGATGTATGTGAGATGGATGATGTGGTGATTCCTATATGATTTGGAATGAATGTTTTATGTAGATGCTTAGACTAACAGATTTATAGTATGATGATGATGCAAATGCAGTGCATGTGAAATGATCGGTGCTTTCTATTATGTATGATATGAATGATATGTGGTATGCTAAAGGTTTTTGGATGCATGATGGATGCATTGGTGATATTATGTTAGCGCGGAGAAAAGAAAGAATAAATGAGATGATGACAAGATAATCCAACAAGTCCATGATCTGACAAGACTTTATTAGAGATGATGATGATGATAGATGATGATGATTTTCTTATCAAGGAATGGGACTTTAAAAGGGATACTTACTTTATGTTTTATAACACACATAAGCATGATGCATCAATGTATGAAAAACGAGGATGGTGTTGTACCTAGTACAATGTACTTTGACTCAACAAACAGATAGGAGTATTATTGTTCACACTTGACATACAAAAACCTTGCTAGGATGTACCTAACAAAGCAAGTATTTGCCAAGTTATTTTACAAGAACGTCCAACAAGCACAGTAGACAAAAGATGATGATCATTGCCCCATTCCTATCTCTCTAAATCCTTCTTTTGGATATCATCGAGAGGTCCTTGGAATGAGCGCAATAAGATAAATCAAAAGAAGAGATCAAGTACACAAACAAGTCAATGTTCTTCATATCTCTAGCCAAAGGGATTTGTTTTGATAGGATAAGAATCCAAGTGATATCCAAAATGATGACCATTGTTGGAACGATATATACTAGGACATGCATTGTATAGGATGATGATGGTTTGATAAGTTGATTGATAGTCTATTGATATAAGGTTGATTGACATGTTTAAAATGATCAAGAGTTTTATTTTGCATTTAACGGTTTGTTTTGATTTTGATTTTATGTTTGAAGTTTTCTTTTGCCAATTGTTGTGGTTGTTTCTATTTGTTTTGCCAAAGGATGAAGGTGATGATCAGTTTATTATGGATGATTGATTATTGTAGGTGAAATCAAGATGAGATGGATGGATTTTTTCAAATATTTAGATTTTTTGGCATTTTGGGAATGTTTTGAGGCTGCTTTTGGTATTTTCAAAATTTTACAAATGTTTTGATTTTTGATTTTTTTGAATTTTTTGATTTTGTGTTTTTTGAATGTTTTTGGATTTTGATGTCTTGGGGGCTGATCAAAGGTGAGCCTTGCATATGTTTAAGCTCAGAGACGACGTAGTTTGGATTCCTATGTTTTTTGACATTTTTCGATTCTTTGTGTGTATTTGGATTTTGATATGTTTTGAATTGTTTTTGGGTTTTCGCATGATTTTGACAATTTGGATATGGATATGTATAACGATATCAGTGCTCTGTTTTAGGTTTTTTTTTTTTTTGTTGAAAACCAAGCTAAGGTTGATTGATCTGATTGGTGGATTGATGATGATGATAACATTGTTGAGGATACCTAACAATGCAAGGATTGATTGATCAAGATTGATGACGATAACATTGTTGAGGATGCACAACAATGCAAAGATTGACTAATCAAGATTGATGATGATAACATTATTGAGGATACACAACAATGCAAGAATAGTGTTAAACAACACAAGGATTGGGAAGGATCTCCCAATATGATGATGGATTGATTGGATTTGATCGATCAAGATTTTGAAGCTTGGTTTGAAATAAAAGATGTTTTGGATGATTTGATGTGATGTTTGAAGTGCGACTAATATTGATTATTTGGAGTGATGTTCGATGAAAGATGAAGCTTGATAAAGAACATCATCTTGTTAAAATATTCCATGGGTTAGTGATTTGGAATTTTTCTCACAAGTGGTTTGACCAGTTTGATTTCACATTTTCTAATGTTCGGATTACCACATAAGTTGGAGGATATATATCAATATTTTTTCTCGAAGCAAGATGTAAATATCAGCCCCTAGTGTCTAGCAATGTATGGAATGTTATGGATGGATCCTTGGATAGGTGTATGGATGGATGGATATAGTAAGCATGCAAAGGATGCCAAGCATTATCTTGCGATAAGATAAGGTGTTCGGAATGCTCATTTGAATGATGTTTCATGGCTTAGATAATGCTACATAGGATAGGATAAATGAAAATGGCCCATGTCAAGATGTTTACCATAAGCAAGTGTAAAGTGTGCCCCAAAATTTTTCAAGATCAAGATGACTTGGATGATGGATGCAGATTGATGAAAATGGATTGGATAAATGGTTCATGGATGAATGGATTTATTATGGATGAGATGGATGGAATGTTGGATTTATTATGGATGGGATGAGATGCATTCATCTGAACTGGCGCACGTAGATGCTCAATTCTACACATGACGCATGTTTTCCATGTTTTCATCATGGTTTTTTGCAAAGAGCCACTATAGTGGTTTTCACTAGAGGACAATTTTTATTTTTACTATTTTCTATCCTTTTTCTGATTTTTTTGGATTTTCATAATTTTTATTTTTTTTATTTTTTTGAAAGATTTCAAGCTCATGCTGAATCACAAGGCGTTGTTGATGTAGATGCCCTTGTCATAGTATGACATTGATATCCTGCTTGAAGAAGCTTCTTTGCTAAGATACGTGCACTTGAATACAACTTTTGAGATTCCTTATCTGCTTCATTGGTGTTGGAGTTGACTTTGTCTTTGTGCACACATCGCAATAGAGTGCCTTCTAAATCCTTATTATGAAGGGTCGTTTCCAACACATGGTCAATGTGAGAATTACATATCATGCGTGGAGGCATGGATGGAGTGTATTTATGGATAGGAGATGGATTGGTTGACAGTTTGGATCGTTTGACTCTCGAAACTTGGGAAGATGAGCAATGATGGGTGGATACGAAAGTGTGCGTGGAATTAGGACCAACTGTTTGATACACTTTGTACATCACTTGAAAAGCTTGTTTTTTCTTTTGTGGACATCTTTCATGGATATATTTCCCTTTTTGATTTTTCCCCATAGTTTCCTTGACTAATGGAGTTTGATATGGATAATTTTTCTTTGGTATCCACTTATATTTGATTTGTCCATTGTGCTTCTCAAATTATTTTTCTTTGATGATAGTCTTCTTGCTTTGATTCAAATATTTCTTTTGATGTTGGTGCCAATTTGTGGATGGGGTGATGGGTGGATGAAGATTTATGACATGGTTGGTTGTAGTATTGGCATCGATTTCATCATAAGGATTCTTCGTGCTCCCTATGTTGACATTTTCTTGAGACATAGTTGACCCTAGTATCATGGAATTATTACCTTCATGCTTTGATTCTTCCTATCTTGAGATGTCTTGCTCAGTAAGCACTCTTTGATAAATGACCATTGTAGATGATGTTGTTTCAATTTGCTGCTCTGCTATCTCTAGATTATACTAGTTTTTCCAACTTGTTTCCTTGAGTGGATAATGTTGGATATCTGCATACGTAATGTCCTCAGTATGAATTTTGGATATATTTCATCTTGATGCTGACAACTTAGTCTATTTGTAGGAATCAATAACATGCTCCTTCTGTGTAATATTGTCAGGAGTAAAGAAATCTTGTTCTGAATGAAGATCATTTATGTGTCCATCCATGGAAAGCATCTCATGAGTAGATGGAGGAGTATGTGCATCTTGTATAGATAGGAGACTGTCCATTCGATCATTATAGTATCTTGGAGATATGAATTCTTGATCTTGAATCATTTCTAAGTTGCTTTTGACATGCTTTGGATCAAGTTCCTTAAATGGGTCAATTTCAAAGGATGCATTGCTTATAAAGGGTTCTTGGATGTCATCATTAGACATGGTAAGTAGTTCAATATCTTCAAGTGTCAACTTCAGGGTTCCTTCAGTATCTGTAACCATGAGGTCAAGGATGTCAACATGTCTTGGAAAGGACCATTGCTAGACCTTGGTGGAAGATGTTGATCATGCTTTGGAATAAATTCTTGAGATATGTTCTCTAACTCATTAGATGATTTAGAGACATTTTCAATATGATCATTGGTCGATGGATCATGCATTATGTCAATAGGATCAAATAATCCTAACACTCCTTGAAATAGATCACTAAAAAGTGGCTCTTGATGTATGGTGAGTTGATCATCGGATGGAGTAGAAACATCTTCAATGTGCTCATAAATGGAAATATCTTGAACATTGTTTTCAACAATTGTGGTGGAGAGATTGTGAATGTCTTCAGCCATAGGGTCAAGTGATGTTGACATTTCTTGAATTGGATCATTGTTGGGTATTGTTGGTGGATTTTGATCATGATTGAGAAGTGACTCTTCACATATGTTGATTTGATCATGGGATGAAGTAGACATAGCTTCAAGGTGCTCAATGATGGATTGATCTTTATCCTTGTTCTCAATAGTTGTCATTTTTTGTGTTTCTACTTGTGCTTGTTTGGAAGCTTGAGAGGCTTGTCGCACTTGTTGAGCTTGTGTTGCTTGTTGCGTGGATAGATACTGTTCAATGGCCTTTTGGTAGGCCTGGTGAGCTTTTAGCACAATGTTATATTGTCTTGCTGCATTTGGTTTTGGTGGTAGTGGTGGTGGATTCAAAATTGTGTTGGATGTAGTGATAAGTGGTTGAGATACGCTTGGAGTGATCTTGAGGGTTTCAGATATGATGGGTGTGATAGGGGTGGTTGGAGTGATCGAGGTGATAGGTCCTTGGGAGACCATATTTTGATTTGTCAAGATTGGTGTTGTCATTTGATTAGATACCATCCGTTGGTGTGATGTCAATGGTATATTCAAAGGATTTTATGTGATGTCTTGATTGGTGTTAGGTGGATTGATTTGGATGGAGTGATTGGTGCTAGGTAAAGGGGGAAGCCCTAAACCAAGGAATGATTTTGATATGGGTAATGGTGGTGGAAATGTCTCTTGGTGCAATGACTCAACTATTTTGGTAAGTGTAGCAATTTGATCTCGCCAAATTCTATCTTGATTTCGATCTTGACTCCCTTGATATAGTTGATTTGGTTTTTGTTCAAGTAGATTTGGGATGCATACTTGTGGTTTTTGAATGGTATCATGGACAAATTGATTTTGGAAAATGTTCTGATTTGGGATGATGTTCAAATTAGGCATGATAGGTTGAAATTGAACATTGTTGGTGTTGGGAATCACATTACCCTGATTTAGGTAATTTTTATTTTGCATGGTGTTTCCTTGAATCGATCAATAAATGGAGTTGTTAACCTATTGTTTGGACATTGAACAATATTTGTATGATTTGCAAACATATCTACCCAAATTTTTCCAAGTGTGGATTTGAAGTGTTCATGTTTGGAGAACTTGTACTTGGCATGTTAATATTTGGGATGTATGGATTTGGTGGGATGACGTTGTTCATTTGAAGGCTCATGCATTGATTATTCAGTTGATAGATTTGTAATGTTGGACTTGGATTTAAATCTACCATCAAAAAATGTGTTCCAAGATTTAGATTGGGTAGAATCACATTTGTTGTACCATTGAGGTTTGTAGGAGATAATGATCCCATGTATCGATTGTATAAATGTGAGTTTTGAAAATCAACTGGCATTGTAAGGCTTTCATAGTTTGGTTGACTTGGATTACTCATGATGTATGGATCAAGTTTATATTCCATGTTCCTCTTGTGTTTTGACCTTGTTGACCTCTAAGAGATTTAGGAACAATGATGAGATGAAGGATGAAAGGGGTGAATAATATGGGTGTTGAACGTTAAGGAACTTTGTATCAATGCTAGACTTAGGGTTTGGTTTTGATTGGTTTGATTTGGATAATGAACTTGTAAACCCTAAGATGTTAGATTTTATCTTAGGATGAACTTATTCAAAGGGGTGCTAATTGAACTAGAGGTACGAGAAAGGATGCATTCCCATACTCCTAACTAAACGAGGTGATTTTTATTTTGATGATCTACCCAAGTCTAGAATGGTGTTTCCAAAGCTCTAAAGTTGTTTTCAAAGCTCAAAACCAAAAGACCAATGTTTTCTCGAAAGACGATAAAAAGATAAACAAGCACATGTGTGGGGTCCAATTTGTTATCTTTTCTTTAATGACTTCTTTTTACCAAAAAAAAATGCTTGATTATGTTTCAAACTAAATATCCAATGTCACAACTTCTTTTCATCCCACAAAGTGCTATGTGGAAGTTCGAAGAAATCAGGACAAGGGTTGCCTAATGTTGACCTTTGTAAGAGAAAATTAAGATGTAAACCCAATTACTTAGAAACCTCTAGAGAAGTAATCCCTAGGGTAAGCAATAGCTCTTGGGTTTTGTCAAAGGTATTTTCTCTATCTAAGGGGTTTGAAATTTTGATTCTCATGTTAAATCACTGTTTCCCAATGTTTTTGAATCAAGCAAGTGTTTTGACTCACAAGCAATATAACATCCTAGCTCAATTGGTACATTTTTCTTGGTGGGCTTGCCTCATGCCCTTCGAAGTAGAAGAGATGAATTTACATGCAACCTAGGAAAAAATATAAAGGTATGTTAAGAATGAAGTCTTAACCTCTATATTTTAACCAAGATTAGACATGGCAAGTAACTTCTTGGAATCTAAGTTCCAATGCACCACTTTGATAAACTCATTGGATGGACTTGTTGGTTACTACAAATAGGTTTTGTAGTTTAGAATTTTTGTTTGTGGAGATTTTCCCATATGACGAGAGTCCCTTTTTAGATCCATCTTGTCAGAGTCAACCGAGTGATATTGGCATTTACTCCAGTACCCATATTTATATCCCGACGGGAAATACTCTTGGGTTCAGAGTATTACCGGTTGAGTCATTCCCTTGGGTGAGTACTTTTTCCCCAAGGAAGGCCCTCTAAGATAAAAAAAGTTGAGTAAACATATTCATAGTTATATCAACCTTCATTTAGAAACAAAGCGAGAACACATGCAATAGGTTTTACTCACACTCGCAAAGTGCTTTATTTAATTTTAAACCCAAAATGAAGTGTGGAGGTGATTACTTTATCTCAACCTAAGATCACAAAAAAGGCCTTTTGATTCTCAAGATCATTGTAAAGCATGAGAGAAGTGCATACATCATTTTTTGATGATGTTAGTTTAAGTAAGAAATCACCAAAAACAAAGTTGCACATGTTCGTTTTAAGTCCACAAAGCAATTGTGAGTTATTTTTAAAGCACCAAAGTTGAGTGTGAGGTTGCTTGTTCAATTTTAGAACCCAAATTGAAGCTAGTAAGTGTCTAACGTTCTTTTTTAACCCTTTGCAACAAAAAATTGAAGTGTTATTTTTAGAGCCCTAAAAGATGTGAGTTGATTTAAAACAAAAAACTAAAGCATGAAATGGAAGCTCTAGATTATCACAATAAGCATTAAAAAATGATTTTGTCAACTTCAAATTTTAATGCTCAATTCTCTTTGACTCCAATTTCACTTTCTTTTTGCCTGATTCCAACATTCAATTCCAATGTAAAATTTAACCTTTATGCAAATCCCCCCTCAAGAAAAGTGAGCTTTGAATGATATTAATGACTTTGTGTGGGGAAATCATGAATTCAGTAGGTAGACTGGTACATAAGTGATGGTAACATAGATTTTCAATAAGCCATTAAACTCAAGTCAGATAGATATGAATGTGGTTTTATACAAATCCGAGATTTTTTGTGGGAACAAAGGGGAGTTTCACTCTCAGATTACAAATAAATATGCCAAATTTGAAGTCGTATCAAACTCTGTAGAAGATGGAGTTGGATAATCAAGGAAAAATCCTATTATATCATCTTAGTTCTAAAAAATGAGTAATCATTCACAACATGAGGGATGATAAAAATTAACGTATACATATCATTTGAAATAATACTTAAGCTCCTTTTCGATTTTTGTGCTTCACACTTAATGCTAGCACCTCTATTTAGGAAGCAGGCAACAACAATTAGTATATAACAAACTAGCAACACTTGGATTTAAATCTTGTAACCACTAGGAAAATATTGTAGATAGATTCCTATTAGCAACAAAATATATTCAAAGATTCCTCTAAAATGTGTTCTAGATGCAGTCTACTACATACCCCAGCTTTGATCTGCAATGATGAGATATTGGCTTGTCTAACACAACCATCAATCCAATGAATGCACATTGATGGATATTTAGGTTGCTACACCTAAATCGAGCCACACACCATTGATTCATGAATCAAGTCACATGAATTGATAAAATTGAAATAAGAAAAATGATATGGAGCTTTAGATGCTCAGGTCTAGGCGTGGGAAATGCTCCAAGAACTGACTTTCATTTCTCCAATTTGGAAAAATCACAAGGCATTTCAAAGTCATGTGGCATCCTCAGCTCTCATGTGTTGTACCTTGTCTTTTCCTCCATGCTTGAAATAATAAGTATGGAGATCTTTTACCATTAGGAAATCTTGTACGCGGGCTACAGTAATAAATGTGGAGAACTTTTACTAGTCTTTGGTTAATACATGTTCACCAACTCGCAAGAAAGAACCCCCATGCAAGAAATTCAAAAGATTGTGATTGAAAAAAAATAATTCTTATGTGTCTAAGACTGACACTAAATCTGCAATATGTTAAGCCTTAACAAGAATAAGTCAAGAAAAACACAAAAAATCTAATATCCCTATGAAATATTGCATCATGTTAGATATGATAAATGAGAATTAAAACAATAAGAAAAACTAAATAAGCATATAAACAACATGAATCCAAATTTATCTCATAGTGGATTGGTGCTTCTATGGAAAGAAGCCCTTTCCCAATCCTTTGCTAAGCTCCATGATATTGATGATATGAAACTGCTTTGAAGATGATATGAGGTAGATAAAATCAGTTCTCAACTGAAGAGAGTGACTTTGCATGAGATTGTGGAGGATTTGTTGATGAATGAAACCTTCTATTTATAAAATGTCAAATGCTAAGAGTGCTCAAAATAGAGCAATGTGGGATAAAGATTTGACCAATGAGATTAAACCAATTGTCAACTTGTGATAGGTTGAGGAATCAACACATTTTGGTCAATGTTCCAAAGAGTGGAAGATTAAAATTTGAATTTAAGAGTTAAATGTTGAGTTTGACTTGTGCAAGAGACATGCAAGAGCCATGTAAGAGCTCATAACTACTTTGTTGGATGTACATGTCAAATTGGGGGGAGATTCAAATTTTGAGAATATTCTCCTTTTATGCCAAGTTGAAAGTAAATAAAGATTTTGATAAATCAATTAAATGCATTTTCATGTGCAAGCGGAAAAATCTAGAGAATACAAGTGGTTAGGTTTAGAATTTAATCATGGATTAGATTAGTAAAGATGATGTTAGATGCCTTTGACCCATTTGACTTAGATTTAGGGATTTAAGCTAAATCAAAGGGAGATGAATGATGATTTGAGATTTAATTAAATAAAGGTTTGATTCATTTAATCAAAGAGGGAATGATAGGCTTAAATTAAATAAATTTAATTTATTCAATTTAAGTGAATGACCTTAGGAGATTGAATTAAATGAACCTGATTTAACTGATGAATGGACGAGTGTGAATTTGATTTATTAATGTGATTCTATTTAAGTGCACAATGCTAATTTCACGTAACTTCTATAGTAACCATAACCGTAACCCTAACACTAACCCTAACCCTAATCCTAACCCTAAACCTAACCCTAATCCCTGTTCATGATGATAAACCTATTTGTTATGATAACCCCAACCCTAATCCCAATTTTAACCCTAACCCTAACCAAATTAGTATACTTTATCATTTATAAACCTATCCCTAACCATAACTATAACCTTAACCTTAATCCTAACCCTATCCATAACCCTTATCCTTATTCGTGATGATAACCCAAACCTTAATACTAACCCTAACCCTAACCCTAATCCCTATTCATGATGATAAACCTATTCATGATGATAACCCTAACCCTAACCATAATGATAACCATAACCCTAACCCTAACGCTAAGCTTAATCCTAGCCCTAGCCTTAATCATATTCATGATGATAAACCTATTTTTGGTGATAAACCTAACCCTAATCCTGACCCTAACACTAACCCTAACCCTAATCTTATTCATGATGACAATTCTATTCGTGATGATAACCCTAACCCTCACCCTAACCCTAACCCTAACCATAAGCATAAGCATAAGCATAAGCATAAGCCTAACCCTAACTATAATTGTAATCCATATTCATGATAATAAACCTATTTGTGATGATAACCATAACTGTAACCCTAAGCATAACCCTAACCCTAACCCTAATCCTATTTGTGATGTTAAACATAACCCTAATCCTAACCCTAACACTAACTCTAACCCTAACGCTATTAGTCATGATAAACCTATTCACAATGATAACCCTAACCCTAACCCTAACCATAACCATAACCATAACCCTAACCCTAACACTAACCTTAACCATAACCATAGCCATAGCCCTAACTCAAACTCTATCCCTAACCCTAAGACTAACCCTAATCCTAACCCTAACCATAACCCTAACCCTAACCCGAATCCCTATTCGTGATGATAACCACAACCCTAATCCCAATTTTAACTCTAACCCTAATCGTATTACTATATTTTATCATTTATAAACATATCCCTAACAATAACCATAACCCTAACCAAAACCTAAAACCTAACCCTAATCCCTATTCATGATGTTAAACCCATTCGTGATGATAACCCCAACCCTAATCCCAATTTTAACTCTAACCCTAACCAAATTACTATATTTTATCATTTATAAACCTATCCCTAACTATAATTGAAACACTATAAATTTGCAAATGAACCTTCTCAAACACTCATTAGTGGGTTTAGTTTACATATGCAAATCTATGAATACCTCTATGAAATAACAATGCCATGCTTCAAAGATGCAAACAAATAACTAAGAAAACCAAAGAGACATATAGAAGCAAGACAAGTACCTATTCCATATTGGATTGGTGTCAAATGTGCCAATGACCCTTTCCCAATTCTTGCTAAAACTCAAATGATGCAACACAATGATGATGAGCAAAATTAGTTCTCAAATTAAGAGAGTAACTTTGCATGAGAGTGTAGATGGATTTGATGAAGAATCAACCCTCTATTTAAAAAAATTCAAATTTGAAGAATGCTCATAAGAGAGCAATGCAGGATAAAGATTAGACAAATGAGATGAGGCCACTTGTCAACTTGTCATAGGTTGAGGAATGTGCAATTTTTGGCCAATGTGCCCGAGAGAGGGAGATTCAAATTTGAATTTGTGAAATAAATGTTGAGTGTGGGACATGAAATGGAGAAGTTATTGCAATGTTGGAAGGGACAAGTCAACTTGTCATCATTTTCAAACTTGAGGGACTATTCTATTTTTTATGCCAAGTTGAAAGAAAATAAGGATTTTAATAAATCAATAAATTGATTTATTTGTGCAAGTGGGAAAAACTAGAGGATGTGATGGCTCGTTAGATTAAGTAAATTAGGATTAGATTAGCTTAGGTGATGATTAGTTTATTTAGACCCATTTGACTTGAATATTTGATTTATTTCAATCAAAAGGGATGGAAAATGTATGTTTGATTTATTTAATTAAAGGGATGATGCAAGACTTTGATTTATTTAATTTAAATGAATAACCTTAAGAATGAATTAAATAGTCCTTATTTACTTGGTGAATGGATTTGCTGAGTTTTATTAATTTAATTAGTGGATGAATATGAACTAAGTGCATAAAGTTAATTTTGCATGTCTACATTTTTCACCTCTTTGAAGCAATGTACTTGTTGTGTTGGTTCAAAGAATAAACTTGCCGCGAACAAAATTCAAAAAATTTCTAATTTTATTCGGTTGCCCCAGCAGAAAGAAGTACACTAGTATATTGCCCCCTCAAGAGATTGAGTGAAAAGATTCCATTTGAGGGTCGATATCGCGATAAAGAGGTTCAAAATGGATGGTGATGCAAATGAGATGGTTTTAAGATGCTTAGAATAACAAATCTATATTATCTTAAACAACTTAAATGATGATATGATGTATGAGATGGATGAAATGGATAATGTGATATGTTGTGATTATGTAATGGATGGTTTATGAGATGCTTAGACTAACAGATCTATAATATGATGATGATATGCTAGGATTATGCAAATGTATGATTTATGCAAATGTGATGATTTATGAGATGCTTAGACTAACAAATCTATATTATAATGATGATATGTTGTGATTATGCAAATGTATGATTTATGCAAATGTGATGATTTATGAGATGCTTAGACTAACAGATCTATATTATAATGATGATATGATGTGATTATGCAAATGTATGATTTATGCAAATGTGATGATTTATGAGATGCTTAGACTAACAGATCTATATTATGATGATGATATGCTGGGATTATGCAAATGTATGATTTATGCAAATGTGATGATTTATGAGATGCTTAGACTAACAGATCTATATTATAATGATGATATACTGTGATTATGCAAATGTGATGATTTTATGAGATGCTTAGACTAATAGATCTATATTATGATGATGATATGATGTGATTATGCAAATGTATGATTTATGCAAATGTGATGATTTATGAGATGCTTAGACTAACAGATCTATATTATGATGATGATTATGCATGTGATATGATATGTAGAAT
Organism: Sequoia sempervirens; assembly: GCA_007258455.2. Taxonomy (NCBI): domain Eukaryota; kingdom Viridiplantae; phylum Streptophyta; class Pinopsida; order Cupressales; family Cupressaceae; genus Sequoia; species Sequoia sempervirens. The sequence continues at coordinate 122,029,638 of VDFB02000008.1, forward strand.
ACTGATGGTTTGTGGATGTAGGATTGATGCACTGGTGATGATGATTAACTATTCATGACACGATGTTAGTGTAGAAAAGAAGAAATTAGATTATGACAAGAGGATCCAACAAGCCAACTTTATGACAGATGATGATGAGAAATGATGATGATAGATGGATGATTTTCTTATCAAGGATTAGGATTTTAAAAGTGTCACATACCTTATGTTTGATAACATGCATAAGCATGATGCATCAAGGTATAAATAACTAGGATGGCATGGTACTTAGTGTGATGGACTTTGACTCGACAAATTGATAGGAGTATTCTTGTTCACACCTAACATACATAAACCTTGCTAGGATGCACTTTAGAAGTTTCAAACACCTCGGACCTAAAATGGAAAGGTATAACCAATCAACGCAATAGTCAACAAGCTGTCCAAAACATCCTTTATACATATCTAACAAAGCAAGTATTCGCCATGTTATTTTAAAAGAACGTTCAACAAGCACAACAGACAAAAGGATAATGATCGTTGCCCCATTCCTATCTCTCTAAATCCTTCGTTTGGATATGATCGAGAGGTCCTTGGACTGAGCGCAATAAGATAAGTCAAATGACAAAGATAAAGCACACAAACAAGTTGAAGTTCTTCAATACCGCTAACCAAAAAGGGAACGTGTTTTTAAGGATCAGAACCAAAACTATTGCCAAAAGATAATGCCCATTGTAGGAAGGATACATCCTAAGACATGTTAGTGGATGGCGGCACGTCATTTCGTTTATCCAAAGTGCTCTTTCTGATAAATATTGTCCCTTGTAGGAAGGATTCATCCTAGGACATCATGTTATTAGGTGATTGATATGGGACTATTTGGATGATGGACTATCGACACCATGAATTGACCAGCTTGTTTATGTATTGATTTAAACCTAAGACTTGACGTTTTTGAGTTTTTAGTTTTCACCTCCTAGACTTGTTTCTAATTGTTTCACCAAAGGTTGAGGATGATGATTAGTTTATTATGGATGGTGTTATTGCGAGTGCAAGCAAGATGAGATGGATGGATTTTTTAAATATTTGAATGTTTTTGGTCTTTTTGAGATGTTTTGAGGCTATTTTTGGTATTTTTCAAGATTTTGAAATGTTTTTGATTTTTGATTTTTTGAATGTTTTGGGATTTTATAAGATTTTGACCAAGAGACTAACCTAAGGAACCATCCTAGGGGCCTCGGGGGCTAATCAAAAGATTAGCCTTGCCTATGTTATACACGCATAGACCACGTAGTTTGACTGACGACTTGACTAATTTACAAATGAAGATATACATGATGAAATGTTAGTTTATTATGATAAACTCTTAAAGGACTGACCTAAGTGTCTCAGGGGATGATCAAATATTAACCTTGCCTATGGTCAAGCTCAGAGATGATGTAGTTCGACAAGATGACTCTATTTTTTGACTTTTTGATTGACTTTTTGACCTTTTTTTTTGGATTTTGATATGTTTTGATGTTTTTGGATTTTTTGATGTTTTGATGTTTTTGGATTTTCTGATGTTTTTGAATTTTCTGATTTGAGAACTTTAAGAATATACATGAATATGATCCAATGAGAACATGCCCTCAGCGTGATGCAATAGACTACTCTAATAAAGGAAGGACAAATTGACCTTGAGGATGGACCGAGTAGTACTAGGAGGGATCATGATACGAAAACATGACCAAGCTATGGTGTGGATACGAGTGGATGAGTGATGGATGGAGACCTGAATGTGATGGATGATGGAAGCGAAATGGATGGATGATGCAGAACAAGTCATAAAGATCCTGGTGGATGGAAAGTGCTTATTTACACAAGGCGCCTATTTTCTAGGTTTTCACCAAGGTACTTGCCCAAAGTGCCACCAAAGTGGTTTTCACTAGAGGACGATTTTTTCTCTTTACTATTTTTTATCCTTTTTCTGATTTTTTTGGATTTTTTATTTTTTTTATTTTTTTGTTGTCACCAAGAAACCTGTTTGCCAAGTTTTCGCTGAAGTGATCATTTTTTCAGGACATTTTCTATTTTTTCAGATTTTTTTGGTTTTATACCTTGAAAGATTTAGGCATAAAACTTTTTTCGATGAGAACTATTCATGGGTTCCTAAAGAGGTTCCTCTTCAAGTGTTGATAGCTAATATGCCCCTGACTTATAACTTGTTGTGATGATGAATGGTCCCAACCAATTGGGTTCAAACTTTCCTTTGTTGCTTGGGTTTGGGACATTCTTCTAATTTTCTTTTTAAGACCATTTCTCTGACTTGGAATGTCCTACTTCTGATTTTCTTATTGTAGCTCCTTTTGAGTCTATTCTGATAGACATGCAAATGATTCAAAGCATCTATACGTCTCCCATCCAGTAGCTCTAGCTCATTTAATCTTGATACCTGATACTCTTCATTCGTGATGAGGTTTTTCAATGATATCCTGAGGGATGGGAGTTCGATCTCAATGGGGAGTACCGCTTCTGATCCGTAGACCAAGGAGAAGCGGGTGGTGCCAATGGGTGTGTGGATACTCATTTGATAGGACCAGAGGGTAGGATTAAGCTGTAAATGCTAGTCATGACCTGCATCATTGACTGTTTTCTTAAGGATTTTTAGAATGATTTTGATTGTAGCTTCTGCTTGGCCATTGCCTTGGGGATAGTATGGGGTAGAGAAGCGATGTTGGATTTTGAATTTCTCACACAATTCATGGACATCTTGATTCTTGAATGGTGTCCCATTATATGAGATAATGGCTTGTGGAACACCATAGTGACATATGAGATAGTTCAGAATGAACATTGAAATTTGCTTCCCAGTTATGTACGTCATGGGTATGGCTTCAACCCACTTAGTAAAGTACTCAATTGCGGTTATGATGAATTTGTTGCCATTAGATGAAGTGGGCATGATTTTTCCAATGAGATCAAGTCCCCACTGCGAAAAGGGTCGTGGTGTCACAATAGGATGAAGCTCTTGAGTTGGAGCATGGATGAAGTCCCTATGCTACAGACATTGTAGACACCTAGTATTGTCATGTGCTTCTTGTACCATTGTGGTCCAATAATACCCCATCCTCAGCAATTTCTTAGCTATGGTCATTCCACTCGAGTGCAAACCACAGATACCATTGTGAACTTCAGTCAGAGCAGTTAATGCCTTCTCAGCATTTAAGCAGCGTAGTAGGGTTCCTTCTATGCTTCTACAATATAGGGTATCACCTAGGATGAAAAATCTAGATGACTTTTTAACAAAGGTTCATTTTAGGTTTGAAGGTAGGTCTGTGGGTATGACTCCTATACGAAGGTATGTGTAAATGTTGTGGTACCAAGGATCACTGGGACCAACAATTTTGCACATGAATTCTGATTCTGGTACCTCCAATGTGGGCACAAGAAGTTGCTCTATCAGGAATTCATATTTTGGAACATTGTTGGGGATGTCTAGTAGGGACCCAATTGTTGCCATGGCATCTATTGCTCTATTATTGGCTCTAGCTATCTGCTCAAATATAATTTTGATGAAGGATTCTTTGAGATTCTCCACCAATTTCTTGTATGGAGTGAGCTTGTCGTCCTTGGTTTGGTATTCATTGTTCACTTGGTTTATGATCAATTAGGAATGTCCATACACTTTGAGAGCTATGATGCTCCACTGCACTACTATTCTGAGACCTATGGTCAAAGCATCATATTCTGCAATGTTATTGGTGAAGGGAAATTCTAGTTTGTAAGACCTTGGTATGCAATCCCCTTGTGGAGTGATGAAGAAGACACCAGCTCCTGATCCATGCTATGTGTATGAGCCATCGAAGTATAGTTTCCAATGGTTAGCTATGTTGAGGTAAAAAATAGATTCATCTGGAAACTCTGAGATAAGAGGATTCTTAGAATAGATAGGTGGTTCTGCCAGTTGGTTTGCAATGACTTAGCCCTTGATTGCTTTCCTCTCCACCTATTCGATGTTGTATTATGACAGTATCATCACCCATTTTTCCATTCTTCTTGTGACCATTGCCTTTGATAGTAGATACTTGAGAGGATCAATTTTGGCAATGAACTTTATTTTGTGTGCCAACATGTAATGTCTAAATTTTTGTGACGCAAACACCATTGCTATGAATGCTTTCTTGATGAATGAATAGTTTAGCTCATGTCCAACCATTGTCCTGTTGATGTAATATATAGCCCTTTTTGTTCCATTTTCATCATACTATGCTAAAAGAGCTCCAAGGGCTATTGTTGTTGCTGACACGTATAGAATCAATGATTTTCTTGGGATTGGTGGCATTAAGACTCATGGTGTTAGTAGGTATTCCTTGATTTTGTTGAATGTCTCTTCACACTTGGTATCCCATTTGTACGCTACTCCTTTGTGGAGTAGGTGAGAGTATGGGTTATGTTTGTTGGCCAACTGTGCTATGAATCTACGAATCAATTGGAGTCTACCTTGGAGACCTCTTAATTTTTTTAATGTCTTTGGTGCCTCCATCTCGAGGATTTCTTTTACTTTTGCTGGATCTACCTTGATACCCCTCATTGACACTATATATCCTAGGAGCTTTCCTGATTGTACATCGAAGACACACTTCTTTGGGTTTAGTCTGACCTTGTACTCCTCCAATCTATCAAAGATGTCACTTAAGGTTGCTATGTGATCTTTTCTTTTTCTGGATTTAGCTAGGATGTCGTTGACATAGTCTTCAACCATCTTATGGATCATGTCATGGAATATCAATGCCATGGCCCTTTGATATGTTCCTCCTGCATTTTTTAATCCAAATGGTATCATGTTCAAACAATATGTCCCCCATGGAGAAGTGAAGGTTATCTTATGCTGATCTTCTTTTGCTATCATGATTTGATTGTATCCTAAAAATCTGTCCATTAGTGATAACATCTCATGTCCCGCTATCATGTCTACTATCATATCGATGTTGGGAAGTGAGAAGTCATCTTTTGGACATGCCTTGTTCAAATCTCTAAAGTTTGTATAGATTCTAATGGCTCTATCAGGCTTTGAAATAGGTACCAAGTTTGATACCCATTCTGGATAATCTATTGGTCATATGAATGTTGCATCTAGTAGCTTTTTTAGCTCCATTTTGACTAATAAGTCGATCTAAGGGTGCATTTTTCAAAGCTTTTGTCTAACATGATTTGCTTCTGGATACATTGCTAAGTGGTGAACCACATTCTTTGGATCAAGTCCTGGCATGTCAGCATAACTCCATGCGACGTTTATCTGTCTTTCCCTTAAGAAGGCTGCTAGGAGCTCTTGCTCTTCTGATAGTAGTGATTCCACATAGAATGTGATATGTGTAAGGAAAGTTAGATGTGGAAGCAACTCTCCTAACATCAAAAACTCAAGGAAGAAGGTAGAGATACCTTTTAAATTTTACAATTATAGTCTAATTAAGATGCAAAAGAAAAAGATTATTGAAATAGAGAAATAGACAAACACATGTTCGCGCCCACAAAAGGATATGAAAATCTCAGTAACACCTTTCCTGGGAATTGGACATTCTGATAGGTGACTAATATCTCTCTATATGGACGTTCATTTACTTGTCAAACTAGGGGACGTAGACTTTAAATGGCGCAGAAAAATATATGCACTAGGAATTAGCTTCAATCAAATCTTAGCAAAAATACATATTGGAAAGAAATTCTATCTAAACCACAGATCGGTAATGCAAAATTCTTTAACTCAACTGTGATAAAAACCATAACAACTATGACTGAAACACAAACCATGAACTGGCCTTATGCTGCAGGAAAAGTCACAGGGATGGACTCTCTATGCTGCAGGAGAACTATAAGACTGAGTTTGCATGAAAACTTCAAAGATGAAAGCTAACTGAAGAACAACAGAAAAGAACAACTAACTAACTAGCTACAGACACTTACTAAGTGGGCCCCCTTAGCAAGCATCTACTGATTACGTAGATGTTGAACTCAGAACTTCATTGAACTTTTATTCATAAGAACAGAATGATATACATTGTTTTGTTGATATGGGAACTAACAACAAACTCTGTTTCTGGTCAAACAGATTCTGTCTTTCATTATCATATTGATTCTTACATGATATCTGCTACTTTGTTTCTATCTTACTTTAACTATCATCTATCTCTCTATCCATCCTCTTCTACTCTCTCGCGCAGGAGGAGTATCTTATTTTTAAATCAGAAGAACAACTAACTAACTCTATCAAAGAAAGACGTGGAAGTAACATATATCCCCGAATTAAGGAACAAACTTCATAAATGAATTTATGTGCTCAACTCAATCCAGAGAGAATCTAGCACTCCACTCTTTCCAGATTGACTTGTCATTAAAATCTTTCCCAACAGTTTCAGTCAAAGAGTCTTCACCGGAGCTTCCTCGTAGTCGTGCAGGAAATGGACTTTACTGCAAGGCCGAGATCGGCTGCGCTTGACTCGATCATTCTTCAACAACCTGTGAAACAAAAGGTAACAGGCAAAAGAAAAGGCACATGGCACATACATGATATCTATTCATTAATCACACATTTAAATTCACTTCATCATTCAAAAACTGTATACGATATACCAGTCATTTTCGGGAGTCAACAGGGCAATAAATGCAATCAAGTTAACACAATAAGCTGCAGGAATATAAAAGTATCTTGCTACAGGATATCCCAATAAAAGGTTTCAACAAAGTTTAAACAGCCATGAAATATCAAAAGTAAAGACATTAAAAGTTTATCATATCATCAAATTATGAGCATATTTTAAGCTCATCACTGCCCCCTACTTAGCCCAATGCTGGTCCTCTAGCATTAACTTTTCTGGTTGTGTCTCTAAAGTCAGTAGTGGTTGCATGACTCTGGAACGAATGTCCAAACTTGTAGTAAAATCCTCTGAAATCCCAACACCTTTCATATCTTCGGTCTTCTAATTCATTGTTAAGATTTGTGGCTTGGTGAGGATAGAGGGGCCACATTAACACAGGGGGTCTGAATGTCTGTGGTAGCCATAGTTCAAATCTTGTTTGAAGTCCCAATTGAATATATCTACTGGTTCGTTTGAGTGCTCCTGTGAAGTTTAGGGGACCATGTGATTCTGACTTCCTTAACCCAACAGTTAACCTCTCCCATCTTTTCTCACATCTGGTGTATGCCAGTCTCCAAAATGAATATTGTTGTGCTTGGAATTCATCATATACTTGTTTTCTGATATCAAAAATTTTCTCTCTGGCTGGAACATTATTAATACCATATGTTAGGGCAACCAATCTTTAACATTGCATGAGGATTTGTACTTTGGGAGCGTAATGGAATAGGCTTTGTTTTCTCAACTTCCTCATATGTTTCCCACTGCCTTCCATAATTCACCTCATTTGCTGCCCATGACATAAATGCTCTCAAATGAATATCACCAATATATAGCAGAGGATTCCATTCTGTTTCAAATGGTATTAAAAAGCCATGCAAATAGAATTCACACAGAGAATTCCTTAACCAGTTAGGGGCTGCTTGGTATGCTTCATAAAACTCTTTGGCAGTATGAATTATAGGATCTTGGTTTCTGGAAATTCTCATCAACTGAAACCACAAAAACTGTTCTTTTAGGCACAGAGCATAAACTCTGGGTGGCGGTCTACATTCCACAATTTGGCCAGTTACTTTTAACATTTCGTTCATTTTTGCTTTCAACTCAGCAATTTCCTGTTCCTGACTTTCAATTTTCTTTTTCAATTTCTTCTTTTCTACCTCCCACAGACTTTGTTGCATGTCAGTCTGGGCTATGTGGCGAAAAGTCAAGGTTTGCAATGTAACTGTTTCCCAATTATCTTTAACATATTCCAGAAACTCAATTAAAAATGTCCTTCTATACACAACAATGGCTTTACAAATTGCAGGGTGAAACACAATTTCACTAGGCACATTCAATTGTTCAATCTGTTCTTGCTCTTGCTGCAAGATACATTCTTCTTGTTGCTGTGGTGGAGAATTTTGGACTTCTTCCAAAAATTGCATAGCAGCAGTAGCCAAATCATCAAGATTTGGTAACCCTTGCTCATCGTGCCCTGTTTCTTTTGTCTCAACTTGTTCCTCTTCAGGAATGAACGAACTCTGAGCAGCATTCTCAGACTCATTCTGAGAAACATTAAATTCAGATTCAACAGACCCTTCTGAAATTACAATCACCTCAGGTTGCGGTGAAATAGGGGAGGTCTTAGATTGCTTCATGGTGGAAACCCTTCTTGGCACAGATGGGGCTGCAAGAGGTGTTCCGGTAGCTTTTATTTTCCTTGTTTGTTCAGAGGGCTCTGCCCTACCAGAGGATGACGGCAAACTGGTAATAGCAACAGGTGTTGCTATAGGAGAAATGGCTACAGGGGAAGGTGCTGCAGGAGAGGAGCATTGTCTTTTCTGAGAACGAGGGTCAGATTCAGGGGACCCTTCTGCCTTTGTTTTTCCTTTTTCTCTCCTAGTGGCAGACCTAGTTTGTACCCTAGCAGAGGATTCAGGTGCTAAAGCTACAGGATCGGGTGCTACAGGAGTAGATGACCCTTGCCCTGTTCCACTAGTAGATGCAATTTCTTTCTTCTTTCTCTGAGGCCATGGGGTAATTACCCTAGGGGGTTGTGGCATTTGCAAACTCTTTTGGGCAACAAATTGTTGCCAGGAGAGAGGTGAGACATCTCTCAAAGAGCGCTCAATCAGTAATTTAATAAGGCCATGATGAGTGACAGAATTGTCTTTCCCCTGTTGAGTTCCATGGGCACTTTGCTCTAAAAATTTTAACAGGAAATTTGGAACATTTATAACTAACCCATGCCTCATATGGCTTAATAATTTAAAATGATGAGAATGCAGGTAGGAAAAATGACCTTCACAGGTTAAATACCTCATTATATAAGTGGCATACTCTGAATATGGATGGGGCAACGATACACGCTTGCATCCCTGCTTGGAAACTTCTAGAGGTCCATCAGTGGGCATTGAAAACTTAGCCCTTGCAGCTGCAGCGTCTGAAGAAAAGTTTTCTCCAATGGCTGGGAGCCCGGTTACCTCAGCAATTCTGTCTTCGGTTGCAACAACCGTTAGACCCCATACAGTGACTTCCCCTTCAGAAAGGGTTCTCAAAAATTCTCCAGCTGCCTCCTCATCAAAATCATTCAAGCTTAAGAAATAATTCAACCATCCACAGAGGCTGAATGCGTGGACTGTTTGCGGATTTTGCAATAACAATTCATGAGCTACAGGCTCATGTCACACCAACTGACCACCCATGTTTACAGTTTTCCTTTTCACTGAACTCAGTTCCTTTCTACAGATTCAAATTCTCTGTTTCCCCTTTTCTGCTCTGGTTTTTCTTCTGTCGTGCCGTCACATTTCTTTCTTTTTCCAAAAATGAACTTTTTAAACAAGCAATCTTAATCGTGGTTTACAAGAAATTCATGTAATAAAGAATGCAATAAAGAAGGACATGCGATCATATTTGGAAAGTACCAGAAAAGAATTAAAGAAAGATTATTTTGCAGTTATGGCAGCAGCGAAAAGACAGGTTTTAAAACATGGATTACCCCGCCCCCTACTTAAAGTATGACATGTGTCCTCACATGTACTAAAGAACAGGTAGAGATTCGGGTGATAATGACTGGTACATGCATAGCAGTAAATGAATAGAATGAAATAAATCAAATATGCGATAAGAAAAGATATGGCGTACCTTTAGTAATTGCACGTACGTGTGAAGAAAGATGACGGCGCTGCATGAATTGACAAGTGGGAAAGATATGTTGATTAATGTTGATGCAGACGGATGAAGTGGATGGGTGACGTGGGTGGATGAGATTAACGGATGGAATGGACGGATGGGATGGATGGATGGAAGATAAAGAAGTGAGATGGGGGCAATAAATGAAAATGGAGAAAAAGGGGTTTCCTTAAAAAGAAAACCTTTATTATGGGCATGCTTTTTGAAAATTATAGTAACGATGCAGGAGAAAGGCTAAAGCCTTCGGCTGCAGGAAGAGTAGTGGGAGGAACCTGAACAAACCTGCTGCATGAATTCTTCCTTGGAAACTGGTTTATGGTATAATCAGAGTCGGTGGCCGTTGACTAACAATTTGAAACAGACTGGATCAATTGTCACCAGCTGTATGGCTCCATTATCGAACACATTTTCAACTTCATAGGGGCCAAGCCAGTGTGTTGTGAGCTTGCCCTGGTTTTCTTGATATCTGGAATCATATAACAGAGCCCAATCTCCAGCAGAAAATTTCTTGGTTTTGATGTGCTGATCATGCCATCTCTTCCTTTGCTGTTGGATTGCTTCGGTATGCTGCAGGGCGGCTTTTCTCATTTCGTCCAAAGTATTTAGCTGCAGGAGATGGTCCTTCTGTGCTTCAGATATGTCCATGTTGAGTTCAAGGGCTGTCCTCAAAGTTTTGTGCTCAAATTCTATGGGTAACATTGCTGTTTTTCCATAAAGCAGCTCAAAAGGTGTAAACCAAGTTGTTGTTTTCCATGTAGTTTTGTAAGCCCAAACTGCTTCAGGAAGTCTATTGCTCCAGTCTTTCTTATGAATCTGCACTGTCTTTGTGAGGATCACCTCGATTTCCCTGTTTGTTACCTCTGCTTGACCATTGGCTTGAGGGTGGTAGGGGTTGGATTTCCTATGTTTGATTTTATAGTCATTCATAAGTGCAGTGATCAGATTTGACGTAAACTGAGCTCCTTGATCAGTTACAAGCTCTCTGGGAACTCCAAATCTTGTGAAAATTTGTTCATACAGAAATTCAACAACTTTGTTATCTCGGGCATGAGTCATAGCTTTTACCTCGACCCATTTTGTTACATAGTATGTGCAAACTAGAATGTATGACTTTCCATTTGATGGTGGATCAATTGGTCCCACAAAATCCATCCCCCATTTATCAAAAGGGGTTACTATGACCTGTAGATATAGTGGCATTTCATCTGACTTAGTTGGTCTTCCCATACGCTGGCATCTGTCACACTTCCTTGTATAGGCTACAGTGTCCTTGTGTAGTGTTGGCCAGTAGTACCCTGTTGTAAGAACCTTCATTGCTGTTCTTTTTGCTGCAAAATGTCCTCCACATGGTTCATCATGGCAAGCATGCAAGATATCATAAGTCTCATCTTCTCTTACACATCTTTGCATTACTTGATCAGGTCCAGTATAAAACAAACTATTTGCAATCCAGGAAAAATTAAAACTTTTCTCAATTAACAACTTCTTTTCTTTTGGAGAAAAGTGGGCTGGTATTCTGTTTGCTGCTAGATAGTTAGCAATGTCTGCATACCATGGAGTATGTGCAGCAATGGAAAACAAGTGTTCATCTAGGAACCTATCATCAATGACCTCATGTTCTATAGGCGTAGTTGATTGCAGTCTGGATAAAAAGTCAACTACAACATTAGCTCTTCCTGGTTTGTCAATTATTGTGATGTCAAACTCTTGTAACAACAGGAGCCACCGTGCCAATCTACCAGAGATGGCAGGTTTGTTCATCAGGTACTTGATTGCTGCATGGTCAGTATGAACAAATATCTGATAACCTGTGACATAATGCCTAAATTTATTCAAAGCATACACTACTGCAAGCAATTCCTTTTCTGTAACAGTATAGTTAAGCTCAGGACCTTGAAGGTTCTTGCTGACGAAGTAAATAGCATGTTCAATTGAATTTTCTTTTTGACTCAGAACTGCTCCTATGCAAAATCAGAAGCATCAGCATGTATATGAAAAGGAAAATTCCATTTTGGCCCTTGAAGAACAGGGGCTTTAGTAAGCAGGTCCTTTAGTTGTAGGAAGGATTTTTCACAGGCCTCTGTCCACTCAAATTGAGAATCCTTTGTTAACAGGGCATAAAGTGGGCTGGCAATTTTACAAAAATCTTTTATAAACCTTCTATAATACCCTGCATGACCAAGAAAACTTCTGACATCTTTTTGTTTTGCAGGAGTTTGTAAATTCTGAATAACTGCAATTTTAGCAGGGTCAACCTGAATTCCATTCTTTGAAACATGATGACCTAGAACAATACCTTCTTCCATCATTAGAAAACACTTCTCACTGTTTAAAGATAAATTTTGCTCTCTACACCTTTTCAATACCTTTTCTAAATTGACCAGTGCTTCTTCAAATGTGACTCCATAGGTGGTGAAATCATCCATGTAAATCTCCATACATTCATGAGATATATCAGCAAAGATACTAATGACTGCTCTCTGAAATGTTGCTGGTGCATTGCATAGGCCAAAAGGCAAGACCGAATAAGCAAATGTTCCCCATGGACAGGTAAAAGTGGTCTTGTCTTGATTTTCAGGGGCAATTTTTATTTGGTTGTATCCACTGTAACCATCCAAGAAGGAAAAATATCTTTTGTCAGACAGTGAGTCTAGTACTTGGTCTACAAAAGGTAATGGAAAATGATCTTTTTTAGTAGCACTATTCAACTCTCTGTAATCTACACACACTCTCAACTTTCCACCCTTTTTTGGAACAATGACTAATGGAGAAATCCATTGACTATCAGAGATTGGATAAATAAAACCAGCATCAAGCAACTTTTGAAGCTCACCTTTAACTATTTCTCTAAGTGCTGGATTTACTCTTCTTTGAGGTTGTCTAACCAGTGCACAATCTTCTTTGATATATATTCTATGAGTACAAACTCGAGGATCTATTCCTTGCATGTCCCCATATTCCCATGCAAAAGCTTTATGCTATTCTTGTAGCATTTTTAATAAGTCAGCCTCTTGAGACTGTGACAGCTTGCTATTGACATTCAAACAATGATCTGGAGACAATTCTATCTGCTTAGTGAGATTACTCATAGAATCTATGGGTGATGTTTGTACCTCTTGTGGAAGTAAATTATGAAAAATTGCTGGAAGTTTAGGCAGTGAGCTTTCAGAATCTGGTTGCTGCAGGAAACATTGTAAATGAGTACCATTTAGATCAGATGAAGTACCTGTATCAGCATTGTACTGTAGAATTTGGAACAATAAAGCATCCTCACTCTGAAGTTGTGAGAATGGATTATTTTGAATCATCATTAATTGAGCCAAAGAATTGGCTTCTTCAATTTCTTCCCCCACATCTGGCCAAACAGGTTGGGACAAATCTGGTTGAGGTCTAGCAGGCGGATACAGAGCCAATTTCTTTGTGGACTGTCCATCAGAAATGGTCATATCTCCAGAAGGCATCCTATAAAGGCATCTACAGTTGCTAACCATGGTGTACCAAGGATAACTGGATATCCTCCTAAAATTGCCTTTACTAATAATATTGTGAAATCAGCAGGATACTCCCAAGATTCAAGAGTGACAATTACATCTTCCACTATCCCATCAGGTTTAACTGTGGAGCTGTCTGCAAGTTGCAGAACTGTAGGTGTAGACCTAATGTCTGAAATGTTCAGGGAGTCCATAGTATGTTTTGTCATGACATTAATAGTAGCACCAAAATCAATCAAAACATTTTTTACGACTTGACCATTTATATGTATCTGCACCACAGGACTTCCAAGGTCAATATACTTTGGAATAACTACATTTCCCAACATTATATCAGCCAATTTTCCTAAGACATGAATTGTTTGAGGATCCTTTTTCTTTCATCCAGGCTTCTTCAAACAGGCCTCTTTAATAGCTTTTCCAAAAATGGGAATATCTTTAATAGCCTGAAATAAAGGGATTTGAATTTGCACATTCTTGAGCTGATCCAGGATGTCAAAAGTGGGTTCTTCCATGGATTTAGATACAACACTTTGCAACCTCTGAGGAAAAGGTGGATTATCTTGGTTTTGCAAAATTGGCTCCTTAGAAACCGTATCAGTTATGGGTATATGCTCAGCAGGAACAACAGGTGCAGCAGATTCTTTAAGGGGAGAATCTGGTATTTCAGTAATCAGAGGTGGTTTTGGAGTAGGTAAAGTGGTTTCAGACCTCAAATGGATGTCATTAATGTTCAAGGCATAAGCTTGATATTGGTTGGCTTCAGAAAGATACACAGGCTGTTGTGGCTGCTGTTGTTGCTTATTATTGGGATTGGGCAACGGCTGGGCAGGCATAGGTGTTTGCTTCAGAGGTCCAGGATTTGTGGCAGTTGCTGCAGGAGGCGGCATAAGGGCCTGTGGTTGTGGTTGTGGAAGCTACAGGAATCCAGAGGACTGATTTTGCCATTGTTGAGGGCCTCTCCATTGAGGATTTTGCTGCCAATTTCCTGAAGGTGGGGTCCATTGTCCTTGTGGCTGCTGCCAACCTCCTTGAGGAGATTGCCATTGTGGGGTCTGATAATTAGGCCAACTAGGTTGAGGTGGATTCTAGGATGGTGGTGGTCCATATGCATGTTGCCATTGGTTATTATAGCCAGAATAAGGATTACCAAAAGTTAGAGGATCTTGAGGCATACCTTGTCTTTGGGCCCATGGTCTCCTTTGTGCAACAAAGAACACTTGATCATCATCACCTTCCACTGGCTTGAAGTCAGTAGGCAGTTGTCTGGCTTCCAAATTAGCCACCATCTTGCATCTGCAATCACGCTTCTTTTGTCTGCAGTATGGACAGAACTCAGCCAAAACTGTCTCAACCTCCTCATGTTTCCTCCGAGCTTGCATGGTATCCACTTGTGTAGCCATATTATTAATGATATCCTGCTTGAAATCAGATAGCAAATTTGTGATCTCCATCCGGGAGACTCCACCAGAAGAAGACTTTCCCGTGGTAGTATGATGACCTCGACCTTTCTTGACTATTGCTCGAGAGTAGTTAAGACATATTTTCTTTATATCATCCCAAGGCAGTTGGGTGATATCACCTCCTCCCATTAGGTCCAGGGCATCTATACAGGCATCACTGATTCCCCTTAGAAAGAGTAGTTTCTGAGAGTCCTCGTTGAGAGTATGGTTTGAGTTCCTCTTTAGTGCGAACAAAAATCTAGATATGTAATCTTCCAGGCTCTCATCATCCTTCTACTGAATTCAGAATATGTCATCACCTTTGCTGGCGCTCTTACAATATTCCTTATACTTTTCAAGGAATTTGGTCTGCATGGCTGCCCAACTATCTACAACACCTCTTCCCAGACTCATGAACCATCTGAGAGCTCCTTCTTTCAAGGTGGAAGGAAATAACTTCAGTTTGTGAGCGTCTGTGTTGTAGTCATAACTGCGGCAGAGGACATCAAATTCAAACAGAAAGGTTTCTGGGTCCTCTGTGACCAGGCCATAAAATTTTAGAAGCAAAGAAGAGGGAATGTTTTTAAGATTATCAGTATCTCGTTGAGGAACAATGGGAAACTCAAATGCAGGAGGTGGATTATTAGGTGGATTATTTGCCATGTCTGGTTGCTGGAATAATGCAGCGAATGGGTCTTCCTCAGGTTCATTATCAGCTGGGTCAAATGGTAGTTCAATAAACAGATTTTCAGGGAGGAACCTTCCCAATGCGTCTCTTCTTCTTCTATGCATGCAATATGGTGAATAGTGGCTTAAAGGATCTAGAAAATTTACTAACAATCTAAACTAGTGCTAAAAATGACTTCTGACAAACTCCTAGCTGGACGCCATCCTTGAAAATGGCGCCAAAAATGTTTGCGCCCACAAAAGGATATGAAAATCTCAGTAAAACCTTTCCTAGGAATTGGACATTCCGATAGGTGACTAATATCTCTCTATATGGACGTTCATTTACTTGTCAAACCAGGGGACGTAGAATTTAAATGGCGCGGCAAAATATATGCACTAGGAAATAGCTTCAATCAAATCTTAGCAAAAATACATACTGGAAAGAAATTCTATCTAAACCATAGATCGGTAATGCGAAATTCTTTAACTCAACTGTGATAAAAACCATAACAACTATGACTGAAACACAAACCATGAACTGGCCTTATGCTGCAGGAACAGTCACAGGGATGGACTCTCTATGCTCCAGGAGCACTATAAGACTGAGTTTGCATGAAAACTTCAAAGATAAAAGCTAACTGAAGAACAATAGAAAAGAACAACTAACTAACTAGCTACAGATACTTACTAAGTGGGCCCCCTTAGCAAGCATCTACTAATTACGCAGATGTTGAACTCAAAACTTCATTGAACTTTTATTCATAAGAACAGAATGATATACATTGTTTTGTTAATATGGGAACTAACAACAAACTCTGTTTCTGGTCAAACAGATTCTATCTTTCATTATCATATTGATTCTTACATGATATCTGCTACTCTATTTCTATCTTACTTTAACTATCATCTATCTCTCTATCCATCCTCTTCTACTCTCTCACGCAGGAGGAGTATCTTATTTTTAAATCAGAAGAACAACTAACTAACTAACTCTATCAAAGAAAGACGTGGAAGTAACATATATCCCCGAATCAAGGAACAAACTTCATAAATGAATTTATGTGCTCAACCCGATCTAGAGAGAATCTAGCGCTCCACTCTTTCCAGATTGACTTGTCATTAAAATATTTCCCAATGGTTTCGGTCAAAGAGTCTTCACCGGAGCTTCCTCGTAGTCGTGCAGGAAATGGACTTTACTGCAAGGCCGAGATTGGCTGTGCTTGACTCGATCATTCTTCAACAACCTGCGAAACAAAAGGTAACAAGCGAAAGAAAAGGCACATGGCACATACATGATATCTATTCATTAATCACACATTTAAATTCACTTCATCATTCAAAAATTGTATACGATATACCAGTCATTTTCGGGATTCAACAGGGCAATAAATGCAATCAAGTCAACACAATAAGCTGCAGGAATATAAAAGTATCTTGCTACAGGATATCCCGATAAAAGGTTTCAACAAAGTTTAAACAGCCATGAAATATCAAAAGTAAAGACATTAAAAGTTTATCATATCATCAAATTATGAGCATATTTTAAGCTCATCAACACATATGAACACTAGATATATGTGGGAAAACCATTACAGGAGAAAATCCCACCACACCAAGAGAAGTCACTTTGTATTGCAATAATAAAGATTACATACAAAGATCTGACTTATCTTTATGATGTTAGTTTACAGCAGCATTCACCATGAAAAACCTTGATACAAAACATTCATGTTACAGTCTTCATAGAATAGAATTCATCCATTGATAATAAAATCACTCAGCAATCCATCGATCCATCAAACTAGACATCATCTGCTACACTAGACTATATTCATGTCATTTCTGTCTGTTGAGCTTCCTCTCAAAACTACCACAATGAACTATCTTCCATCGATTTCCATTCGGCTCCTCTGATTGGCTATTGATTCACCATGTAGGATGGTCTTCTCTCGGTCAAAGCGATCAACCTGTGTTGGCATGTCGGTGAGACACTAACCGTGTCTCCCCGATGCCACAAGACTTAACAATCGATGTCGCCAAGAGTCATCCTTATCGCCAAGATGTTACATTGAGTCCAGAGAGCTATCGCTCAGACTTCGCCATGTCGCTAAGACCTCATACCGGCGATCATCACATGTATCACTATTTCCAAGACTTACCGCTATCGGTGAAACATCATATCGAAGCTTCAAAGTCACACAAACATGAGTTTTCCATTTGTTGAGACAATCGTCTTTCCCTGAGAGATCATACTGAGTCATTAAGGGTTATACCAAAATGTTCAACATTTGGCAAGACATACCACTATCGCTGAGACGTTAATCCAAGAGCATAAGTCATACCAAGCACCAAGCAATAGTCAGCAAGACTTTTGTCCATCGCTAAGACTTCATACTGAAGTCTTTGTGTCACTGTGAAGACTCCAAGTGTATCCCAATTGGTGAGACTTTCATCAATCGCTGAGACTTCTCCCCGAGACCTTTGAGTTACCCCAAGTGAATCATGTTGGTGAGACATTCCTATCGGTAAGACTTCTTACCGAACACCCAAGACTCTCCCTGAAGGATTCAATAGAAATGTAGTCAATGAGACTTTAGCTATCACTGGGACCTCATACCGAAGTAAGCCTTTTGGCCAAGGGTCTCCCCGATATACGATATGGATGGCCTGTCGGCCAAAGATCTCCACTTGGTAGGAGGTCATACTGAACACAACATGTCATAGCAATAGGATCATTCAGTGAGACTGAAGCAAGGTCACAACGACCTGAACTATTCAACAAGATTCAAACTGCTAGTCGGCCAGACACTAAAGATGTCATACCGACTTGGCCCTTTCAGAGGTTTCAGCTTGTGGGATTGAGGCACATATTTCCAACAATCTCCCTCTTGATGAAGATCACATAGGCACCTCCAAAGCACAACAAAACTATTGAAAATCATGGGCACTAAGGCCCATCGAACTGGCACACCACCTGAACTTTTATGTGCTCACTAGCTTCGTCAATGCATCTACAACATTCTCTAGAGTATCAACTTTTTCCAAACTGACCTTTCCATCCTCCACCATATCTCATACAAAGTGGTACTATACATCTATATGTTTAGTCCTTGCATGGAAAGTAGGATTCTTTGCCAGACAAATTGTACTCTGACTGTCACAAAAAATAGTTATTTTCCCTACATCAAAACCAATGTTAGAACACAAATGTTTTAACCAAATTGCTTCTTTGCAAGCATGTGTAGCTGCCATGTATTCAGCCTCTATAGTGGACAAAGCGACTACAGCCTATTGCTTACTCATCCAACTCACTACATCACCATTCAACATGAAAGTATATCCACTGGTGGACCTCCTGCTATCAATGTCCCCTACCCAATTAGAATCCACATAGCCTCAAATACTAAGAGTCCTCTATGGTTCAACCAGGTTCCCATGGTAACACAAAGCAAAATCTGAAGTGCCCTTCAAATATCTGAAAACTCTCTTTACAGCATCTCAATGTGTCCTTCCAGGATTATCCATAAACTGACTAAGAACTCCCACTGCTTGGGAAATGTCTAGCTTTGTATAGACCATTGCATACATAATACTACCAACCACACTAGCATAGGGTACACTGGTCATGTCCTCCATCTCAGTAGGATATTTTAGACAATCTTTAACAGATAGCTTCGTTCCCTGCAAGATTGGAACAACCAGTTGTTTGTAATCATTCATGCAAAATATCTCTAGAAAAGTCTTGATATACTTACCCTGACTGAGCCAAAGTTTTCTACTATTCCTGTCCCTGGTTATCTCCATCCTCAAAATATATCTTGCTACACCAAGATATTTCATTTCGAACTTAGCAGACAATTGAGACTTAAGATTAGAAATCATTAGCTCACTATTTCCTATGAACAACATATTATCAACATAAAGAGCAATAATAAGAACTTGATCACTTTCAGATTTATAATAAACACAATGATCAGATTTTGATCTCACAAATCCCAAAGACAATACAAAAGTATCAAATTTCTGGTACCACATTCTAGGTGACTGCTTTAACCCATACAGAGAATTTTTTAACTTGCAAACTAGTTTCTCTTTACCTTTTTCAAAAAAGTGCTCAGGCTGGGACATATAGATTTCTTCTTCAAGATCACCTTGAAGAAATGATGTCTTCACATCCATCTGTTTGACCTCTAAGTCATACGCTGTTGCAAGTGACAAAAGAAATCTGATAGACATCAGCTTAGCTACAGGAGAAAAAATCTCCACATAATCAATTCCCTCTACCTGGGAATAACCCTTCGCAACCAATCTTGCCTTGTACTTTTCCACATTGCCATCCAGACCAATCTTCCTTTTAAATACCCATTTGCAGCCAACAACTTTTCTGCCTTTAGTAAAGGGCACCAAACTCCAAGTTTCATTCTTTTCTAATGATGCCATTTCTTCGTTCATGGCTTCCAACCAAGAGTCTGAATCAGACATTTTAAATGCCTCCTTTATAGTCCTAGGCTCATCAGTACTAGAAATTAAAGCATAGGCACAAGTATAATCTATCAAAGAGAACCCATACCTATCAGGTTGTTTTCTTTCATGAGTTGACCTCCTCACTTGTTGAGGTTGAGGTTCTTCTTCTTCTTCAGAACTTTCAGAACTAGTTGAGCTCTCCTCAGTTTCAGGTAAATTTTGAATTTTCAATTCCTCTTTATATGGTGTAGGAGGAATTCCAACTACATCCTTATTTTTTTTTGACTTTGTCTCTAACTGTAGATCCAAGGTAGAAGGCTTCAACTCACGAAAGATTACACTCCTATTGTATACAACCTTCTCTGTATCAGGATTCCAAAGCTTGTATCCTTTTATGCCAGCACTATAGCCAATAAAGATATATTTGACAGCCTTGTTCTCCAACTTAGATATTTTCTCATACAACACATGAGCATATGCCTCACAGCCAAAAACATGAATATGTCTTAAAGAGGGCTTCTTACTAGACCACGCTTCCAAAGGTGTTTTCTCAACAAGAGCAGAATTTGGAGAATGATTAATCAAGTAACATGCAGTACAACAACAGCCTCAGCCTAGAACTTCTCCTCCAAGTGAGCACTACTCAGTATACTTCGTGCTCTCTCCATCACTATCCTATTGAACCTTTCTGCAACTCCATTTTTCTATAGAGTATAAGGTGTATTCTTATGTCTTTTAATCCCATGGTCTTTACAATACCTCTCGAAATCATCAGAACAAAATTCACCGCCATTATCAGTCCTTAAGCATTTAATTTTTCTTCCAGTCTGATTTTCTACAAGGTTCTTAAATTCCTTAAACTAACTGAACACTTTTGATTTACTCTTCAAAAAATAAACAAATGTTCTTCTCGAATAATCATCAATGAACGATACATAGTACCTTGACTTAGACAAAGAAGGAACATTCACTAGACCAAATACATCATAATGAATATAATCTATCAAACTAGAAGATTTATGAGGACTGGAATAAAATGAAACATGGTGTTGTTTTCCATATATACAATGTTCACAGAATTCAAATTCAAGGTTACAATCTTCAAGCCCCTCAACCAGGTTTCTATTCTTCAAGGTTTTTACACCTTTCTCTCCAATGTGGCCAAGCCTATGATGCCAGAGCATAGTCTTTTCTGCTAGAAGTTTAACTTCCATAAAGTTTAGACAATTAGGAACATTTCCCTTTTTTCCTCCATGAGTAGCTTTTTGTGACTTTACAGAGACATTGTTACATTGAATAGCATGTGCATCTAGCTTGTACAAGGTACCAATATGAGCACCCCTTGCTAGCACCATTGAGCCTCTAGTCATCTTGCAACCATTTCCAGAGAACATGACTTGCACTCCAATATTATTTAGCATACTTACAGAAAGTAAGTTTCGAGCCAGACCTAGTATATGCATTACATTATTGATTCCCTTCACTCTACTATCAGGGAATTGGATTCTAACTCTTCCATGGCCAACAATTACCAAAGTTGAATCACTTTCCAAGTAAACCTTTCCACCATCATATTCTTCATACTTCGTGAACTAGTCTCTATGAGATGTCATGTCGAAAGATGCTCTAGAATCAATCAACCAGACATCATCTAATGCCTATGTAGCCAGGGCTGCAATGAAGGCATCTGCATCATTGTGAGAAGAATCATTGTCAGAAGAATACTTCTTCTTCTTCTTCTCCTCCTCTTTACAATCCTTTCGGACATGACCAGGTTGCCCACAGTTCCAGCACTTCACCTTGGACTTCTTTCTAGGAGACTTTTATCTCCCCTCTTATTTTGATTTAGATTTCTTGTCCTTCTTCTTGCCTTTCTCTTTCGACCTTCCTCTAACATCAAGGGCCTCCTTCGCCATCTCAGAAGATTTCCTTCTCATTTCTTCTGATAACAAAGAAGCAACATCTTCCATCTTGAAACTGGATGTTGTACTCCCAATAGCCATCACAAGGTGATCCCATGAATCTGGCAAAGAACATAATATCAGTATACAACGATCCTCTTCATCAATCTTCACACCAACAGATGTTAACTGTGCAATCAACATATTGAATGCATTCAAATAATCAGCTACAAAACCTCATTCCTGCATTCTCAAAGTATACAACTTCCTCAGGAACAGTTTATTCATGAAAGACTTCCCCTGATAAATAGATGCTAGTCTCTTCCACAAGGAAGATGAAGTCTTCTCTTCATGCACATTGAGAAGAATGAAGTTTTCCAAACAGAGCCTTATTAACCCTTAGACTTTCTATTTGCAAGGTCCCAATCTTCTTGCTTCATGCCTATAAGTTTCACTCCAGGCACAACAATCCAAAGATCATGATCCACTAAGAGATCCTCCATCTTAAGTTTCCACAACTTAAAATTGCTGCCATTGAACTTCTCTATTTCAATCTTTCCTAACGTGCTTGCCATCTCAATTTGTAATTAGAACCTGACAAAATTCTACAAGACTCCCATTGAACAGAAATTGACACAAAAAACCAAACGTACCCACAAGGATAACACAATTGGCTAGGCTTTGATACCACATGTAAGGAAAGCTAGATGCGAAAGAAACTCTCCAAACGTCAAAAACTCAGGGAAGAATGCAGAGATACCTTTTAAATTTTACAATTACAGTCCAATTAAGATGCACATGAAAAAGATTACTGAAACAGAGAAATAGAAAAACACATATGAACACCAGATATACGTGGGAAAACCCTTACGAGAGAAAAACTCACCACACCAAGAGAAGTCACTTTGTATTACAGCAATAAAGATTACATATAGAGATCTGACTTATCTTTCTAATGTCAGTTTACAGCATCATTCACCATGAACAACCTTGATACAAAACATTCACATTATAGTCTTCACAGAATAGAATTCATCCACTGATCATACAATCACTCAGTAATTTGTCAATCCATCGAACCAGATATCATCTGCTACTCTAGAATATATTCATGTCATTCTTTTTTATCGAGCTTCCTCTCAGAACTACCACAATGAGTTTTCTTCCAACGGTTCCCATTCGGCTCCTCTGATTGGCTATTGATTCACCATGTAGGATGGTCTTCTCTCAGTCAGAGTGATCAACCTGTGTTAGCATGTCGGTGAGACACTAACTGTGTCTTCCTAATGCCACAAGACTTAACAATCGATGTCACCAAGAGTCATCTTGATTGCCAAGATGTTACATCGAGTCTAGAGAGCTATCACTCTGACTTTGCCATGTCGCCAAGACCTCATATCGACAATCATCACATGTATCACTATCGCCAAGACTTACCGCTATCGGTGAAACATCATACCGGAGCTTCAAAGTCACACATATGTGAGTTTTCCATTCGGTGAGACAATCGTCTTTCATTGAGAGATCATACCAAGTCATTAAGGGTTATACTGAAATGTTCAACATTTAGCAATACATACCGCTATCGCTGAGACATTACTCCTAGAGCATAAGTCATACCGAGCACAAAGCAATAGTCGGCAAGACTTTTTTCCATCGCTAAGACTTCATACTGAAGTCTTTGTGTCACCATGAAGACTCTAAGTGTATCCCCATCAGCGAGAATTTCATCAATCGCTGAGACTTCTACCCGAGACCTTTGAGTTACCTCGAGTGAAACCTATCGGCAAAACATTCCTATTAGTAAGACTTCTTACCGAACACCCAAGACTCTCCCCAAAGGCTTCAACAGAAACACTATCAGCGAGACTTTAGCTATTGCTAGGACCTCACACCGAAGTAAGCCTTTCAGCCAAGGGTCTCCCAGATATATGATATGAATGGCCTGTCGGCTAGAGATCTCCACTCAGTAGGAGGTCACACCAAACACAACATGTCATAGCGATAAGATCATTCAATGAGACTGAAATAAGGTCACAACAACTTGAACTGTTCAACAAGATTCAAACTACTAGTCAGCCAGACACTAAATATGTCACACCAACTTGGCCCTTTCAAAGGTTTTAGCTTGTGGGATTGAAGCACATATTTCCAACAATATGCAGAGTCTCCTATGTTCCTAGGTTGACTGGATTGCATTTTTCTACCAAGACTACTGACTTTTCCTGATGAATAGCTCTTAAAGGAAGATTGTATCCCCAATCCTCGGGTGACTCAAAGAGGTTTTCACCATTGGATGCAACCTTTCATTTTACTTTTTTCTTGTCAGAGAGTGCCATAGTGTGGTTTTCACTAAAGGACTTGGATATTATTCTTAATTTCTCACTTTTGTGACTAAAGGATTCAATCGTTTCCCCATAATAGGAATGTGTGTCCAACTCCATTATAAACTTTACTTTTTGATCCCCATCTGGAATGTTGTCCCGCAATCTCATGAATTCTGAGAGCACCTCATCATTTTTGAATGTATCGAGAACCACTGGTCCTCGTTGGTCGTAGTCGATGAGTTGGGGATATACTAAGTGGATCTCATGATTTTGATGGTTTGTTTGATAGGAGAGGGTGCTAATCATGCAAAGGGAAGTATCCTCAAATAACCTAGGTAGATTGGTCATGGTATCCTCGTCATCACTACTATTATAAATGTTAGTTATAAAGTTATGTATGTCTCTACCTATGGATATTGATAAGCATACTTCTGTTGTAGTTGGCTGAGGATGAATATTAACTATTCTAACCAGAGGACTTCGACCACATATGATTATTCTCGGAGGGGTACATCCAAGGCCAAGGTTTGTTATCACTCATGTCTCTGGCATGATAGGTATTATGAGCCCATTGTCATTTTGTCCCAATCTTTGATTTATGTCGTATCCCGTTGCGAGCATTATTTGTAGACCCTTGCTTCCGTTATCCATTGGTAATTTTGGTACTAGTCTTTGATCTTGATATAGCATATGTGATGGATCTACCTCAATAACCTCCTGGCCAAGGTCTCCCCATCTTGTGAATTTGGGATAGTCTTTAGGAGATGTTTGTGATGTGGAAGCTTGGTATTCTTGTGCTTGTCCCCATGATCTAGGAGATTGTGGTAACTCTCCTACCACAAAAGCATTAATAGGTAGCTTACAGCTTCCACAACTGTCATCCTAGATGATGAGCTTGATGTCAGAGATGGTGGGAATGGTGGGAGTGGTGGATGTCTCTATCACAAAAGTGGATGCGAGAGTGGCGGGGTCGATGTATGGTGTGGATGGGCCCTCATCATTTTTTGGTACTAGGGGGATTTTGTAATACTTTGCTTCAATATTTTTGCAATACGAGAAAGGTTCGGGATCTCCATGGACAGTAACTACTTGTCCATTATGTGTAAATATCACGCATTGGTGGAAGGTTGATGCTACTGCTTTCATCACATGGATCCATGGATGTCCTTGGAGGATGTTATATGGCAAGTCACGGTCCAAGACCTGACAAGTGGTTTCCATGATGGTGGGCACTACTTGAATAGGGAGTTTGATCATGCCTTGGGACACTCTTTCTTGATCATCATATGCTCTTATTGTGATACCTTTCTCTTTGTCGATATAATCTTCTGATATTTTCAATTACTTGATGAGCCTAAGAGAACAAATATTCAAACCATGCCTCCATCCACCAAGACACTTTTGATTTTTCTCTTATGTACTATGGCTTCCAAGTGAAGTACAACAGCTGTGAGATGATTGGGTGGGGAAATCCTGGTCAAAGAATGTAAGAAGATTGGGCGTAATGATATTTCCAACCATAGCTTGGAATTGTTCCGCATCAAGATCGACAGGGATAGTGGATGAGGCCAACGCTTCTTCAAGTATTTTTCTATGGGCAGATGAGATTTTTAACAACTGCATGATGGAGATTTGTGCTAGCATTCACTTGAGTTGATCTAGGACATTATAGCCATTAGGAATAGATCTAGATGCGAGGAATCTATTTGGCTGGGATGACCCTATGATGGTTACTTTGCCTCCTCTTGTGGAGACTCCACAATCTTCGGCATAGGCACCTTTGATAGTAATGACCATGCAATTTTCATTTAGGGAGGCAATGATTGTTTCATACACATGATTTATGTTTGAGTGGGTGCCTTTCCCTTTATCATTTTTATTTCATTTTTTGCTATGATTCAGCATCGGATTTGTATATATCTTAAGATCCTGATTTCCTGTAGGTTGTTCTACATTTATGATTCTTTTATCAATGATATCTTGAATGATGTTTCTCAATCTCATGCAACTGTTTGTGGTATGGACTTTGGTTTTATCTAATTCACAAAGTTTATTTTCATTATACCAAGGAGGTTTAACATCATGTTCTTAGTAATTCTCAAAGGTAAGAGCTTTGATAAGTTTTTCATCTATCAAATTTTTCATTACGTCCTCAAGTGGTTCCCCTAAAGTGGTGTATTTTCACTTGGGATAACTCTTGCGTTGGGGTGGTCCTCTTTGCTCATTGAGATTTTTGATTGTTGGATTATTGTTTAGTTGGTGTGTTATGTGATGATTGTTTGGGTGTTGTGTTTGGATTTGTGGTGTGGGTCTATGTTGGCAAGGAGCACTAATGACCACCTTGGCATCGACGACACCATCATTAGTAATGTTTTTTTTCCTTGCCCACGTGTGAGGTTTATCATTGTAATTGGATGGTGGGCAGTTGTTTTATTGTTTGAGGTATGATGTTGATTCTACGGGTTGAGTCATAAGGGCTCTTTCAATGCTGAGCACCTTGGGGATCAACTGATCATATGTGGTGATGCCCTGAACCTTGAGATGAAATGCCAAGCGGCCTTCAAGGTTGGCTATGATGATGCAAACTTTTTTTTCTTCTAGCTTGGTCCGCTTGCTTCCATTGGCCGTGGATCACCATCATTGTAGGAATGAAGCGAATGGTTCACCCTTTCCTTGTTTCAGAGTTGAGAGTTCTTCTAGACTAACATCCATTGCAATGTTGCATACGTAGTTCTTAATGAATGCGTCTATAATTCAGATAAGTATCGTTGTACGCGACTTCCATGCAATGAACCTGGAATTCCCTAATGTGATCTTCAGGGTTTCTTGTCCCTTGATATTTGTCAAATTTGGGGATTTCAAATCCCTTGGGGAATGTTTCATCGCTAGGCTCCTGTCAAATGGATACAGACACAAGTTACTTGGTGTCTTCGTTGTTCGCCCTAATTGAAGATTGAGCAATTTTTGCGAGAGCAACTTGATTTGTGTCGTCACATCATTTTGTGGATCAAGGGGTGGGATGAAAGTGTTTTGGGGTGTTTTGATTGTGGGTTGGATGGGTGGGTTTCTCAGTGTGTTGTTCTATGGTATCTATATGTTTTGCTGAGCTAGGTAGGCTACCACCTGCTTTTGTATGAACAAAGCCTGTTGTTGATCTTGTTGTTGTTGTGCTAAGGTTTGTGCTTACTGTTGTGCTTGTTGTTGTTCCAACAATGCTTATTGTTGTGCTTTTTTTCATTCCAACAATGCTTGTTGTTGGGCTGCCAATTCAGCTACTGCTTTCTACTCTTGATATTGCTTTATTGCTTGTTGATATGCTTGTAATTGCCCTGCTTGTCTTTGTGCAAGTATTTGTGCTTGTGCTTGTGCTTGTTGTGCTTGATATTGGGCATTTTATTGGGCCTATGCTTGCGCTACTTGTTGTTGTATTAGAGCTTGTGCTTGAGCAATATTTTGTGCTTGCAATCCTTGCAATGCTTAAACAGCTTGGGCAGCTTGTTGTTGTTCTTTTTGCAATAAAGCTTGGGCTTGTTGCACTTGTAAGGTGGCTTGGGCTACTTGGGCAACTTGCGCAGCTTGAGTGGCTTGTTGAGTAGCTATTTGTATGGCTTTTTGTTTTTGTACTTGTTGGTATCCCCTTTGAAAAGTAGCTTGCAATGTCGCATTGCATTGACTTGATGTGGTGGAAGTTGGTGATGGTGGTGGTCGTGGTGGATTCGAAATGGCGTTTGTGGTGGTGGTGAATGGTGATGTCATGTTAATGATTTGAGTGGTAGATGGTATTGTGGTGCTTTTAGTGATAAGTGGTGCTATTGATGTGATTGGTCCTTGAGAGACCATTCTTTATGATGTTATGGGGGTGTTTGATGATGTTGCAATTGCTTGTATGTTTGTCGTCTATTGTTGCAATATCGATGAATTTTTTTGAGCATTTGGCATAATGCTTTGATTGATATTTGGGATGTTGGTTTGGTTGATAGTTGGTAGGTGGGGAAACCTAAGCCAAGGAGTGGTGTGGATGATGATGGAAAAATTGGAAGTGGTGGAAATGTAAGGGGTGTGAGTCCTTGCAAAAATGTTGTGGTGTCAAAAATGCCCCTTGGTCTGAACATATCTCCCTCCCCTTGCGAATTTGTGAGGAGAGAAGTTTGGGGTGTTGCGTAAAAAAATGATGACAATGGATCATGGTGGAAAGTGAGAGGAACATTCTTATGTAATGGGTTTTCGGGTATGTTTTGTTCCAAGGTGGTGCTTGCATCCAAGTTTTTATTACTAACAAGGGGGTGTGTTTGAATAGCATTGAGAAATGCATTTCCCTTATTAACGTTAGGTTGGGTTGGAGCAAAAGATGTCATGATTTGCAGAATTTTTTGAGTGATATTGTGGGATGGGGTTGTGGATGAAATGGGAATGGTGGATGAGATTGGAGGAAATGATGTCTCCACTATGGTACTCACGTTGAAATCTGAAGGTAACTTGGCCCCTTGTTTTGCTAGCTCAAGCATGTATAACGAAGGGTTAAGTCTCATCATGATGTTGATGATTTTACGGTTCTTCGATTTTGGACCACTTCCATTATTTCTTTGTGAGACATTCCAAAGGTAAGATCCTCTCCTTGGTTTTCCTCTTGTGGATTTTGCGATGATGTTGGAAGGTTAACTGTGAGATTTCCAGACCCAATGGGATTCATTTTGGGAATGGTTTCACTTAACTCACTTGAAGTGGGTGTTTCTTTGTTGGCTTTCATGCTCTTCTTGTATTGAGATCTAGTTTGAACCATAAAACAAGGATCAATTTTTAAGAATGGGAGATGAATCTCTTGATTTTTTGAATTGATCTTTACTTTATGCCCAAAGTAGAAAATTTTAGGATATCTTGAGGATTGAAAGGTGATATGATGATGTAAGAAATGGATGATGTGGATGATCTTTTGGTAAATCTTGAAGGAGATACTAGGATTTTGGGACTTTTGGATATGTTTCAGATTTTGATTTGGGATTTGTCCTTGATTGATTTTGATTTTGAACAAATAGACCCTAAGATGTTTGGATGATTACCTAAGGATGGATTTTCTAAAATGATGATACTTTTGAATATGTGCGGGGAGAAGGATGCATCTACCCACACCTATCCAAACAAGATTATAGTTTCACTAAGCATATGAAGAAGGATTCATCTACATATACTAAGCTAAATGATTTCAAGATTTTCCAAAAGGTGATTGTGAGATGATGTTTGTTTTGATGTTTGAAGGATGGATGGAAAAGATTTTGATTTTCTTTTGATCCTAAGATGAACCTAAAAAAGACACTTTGTTTTCCTAGACCTAGGTATTGAAGAACATGCAAATGCTTTCTAGAGACCTTTATAACCAAAGAAACCAAAGAATGATTCAATTTGGACATACACTTTCAGATTTCCAACCAATGACCTTTGCTTTGGACTTTTTCAAGAATCGTGAGACTTCAACACACATGAAAGTTTTTTTTCCTTAGCTTTGCTTAATGGCTTCATTTTACCAAAAACACTTTCTCTGATTAAGTTTTCAAAATAAGATGTCCAATGTCTTAATTTCTTCAAACCCCGCAAAGTATGTTATGTGGAAATTTGATGAAATTAAGGCAAGGGTTTTCCTATTGTTTACTTAAGTAGACAAATCGAGATGTAATCCAATGTTTAGAAACCTCTAAGGATGTGAATCCCAAGGGAAAGCAATAACATATGGATTGAGTCAATTGTATTTGTCTCCAAAAGGGTTTGAAATTTGGATGATGATGTTAAGTGTTTGAATTCAAGATGTTTTAGATCAAGCAATGCATTTTGTAACCCAAGAATAATTACAACCCTATGGATGTGTAAGACAATTTTTGTTGGATTCCCACTTGGACAAGTCCAGCTACACTTATCTTTAGCGAATGGTTAGATGCTTGACCCCACTAGCTTCCCTCACGACACGCATTTATATGGGGCAGCCAAGCATCAACACCCATGAAACTCCCATGGCATGTTTTGCATTTCTACTAAAAGACCGTAAAAGTGTGTGGCGGCTTCAGAATGACTGTTCTTGCACCAACAAATAGATTAAAGTATTTTGGAAAATTATAGCACGTGGGTTTTAATAAGGACTTTCTGTTCATAGAGATTGACCCATACGACAAGAGTGCCCTTTCGGATCCATCTTGTCAAAATCAACTGTGTGATATTGGCATTTACTCCAATACCCACATTTATATCCTGGTTGGAAATACTCTTGGCTTTACAGTGTTACCAGTTGAGTTGTTCCCTTGGGTAAGTACTTTTTCCCCAAGGTAGGCCCTCTAGGATAAAACAAAAGTGAGTAAAGACAAAATTTGTAACTCGATCAATCCTTGATGGCAACAAAGAGAGAGAATATACGTGATAATGCCCCCACTCAAACTCGCACAAGATCTTGTTCAATTTTAAACCCAAATCAAAGTGTGGAGGTTATTTCTTTATCTTACCCTAAAGTCATGAAAAAGGCCTTTTGATTCTCAAGATTGCTATAAATCATGAGAGAAGCTCATACGTCCTTTTTCAATACATTTAGTTTAAGTAAGCCTTCATGAAAAAAAAAGTTGTACTTGTTCTTTTTAAATCCACAAAGAAAAATTTGAGTTCTTTTTAAGCACCAAAAGATGAGTGAGAGATACTTTGTTCAATTGTTAATACAAGAAACAAAATCTAGTATGTTGCATTCCTAATGTTCGTGTTAATACTTTAATCTTTCAAAACATCATCTTCATTACTTCTCCTCCTTTCATTTTCCTTCTTTTACCTTCATTGTCCTTTGTTATCTTTTCGCTTTCCTTCTTCACTTTACCTATTCCATCAAAAAGACAATTATGTGAGGATTACATTTATTTTAATTAATCTTCAAATAATAACATGATTTATCAAAAACATGATCCAAATTTGTAAGGACAAATGATTTGAATAGAAAGAGGCATTCATAAGTGAATCATGCCTTCCTTAGACTTTAAAAACAAATATAAAACTAGACAATTTTCTATAAAGTTTCTCTTGTTGATAGTTTAATCCTAATAAACTAAGATTTTACATGAAAAGTTTATTTAAAGATATAAATCATCAAATTTGTGAGACCCCCTCCAAAATTATGATAAAAAAAACAATCTTCAAAACTTTATTCAAAACTCTCCACTTCAACAACTATTTGAAACATAACATGGATAGTAAAGACAGTTGTTGCTAACTTTTCTGATCATAGCTTAGCCCCAGCATACCACTTGATTGACATCTCATTGTTTTGAAGCTCAAGTATTCGTACAACAAAATACATGACATCGATGAATGTATTTTATGCAAATAAAATTAGTTTCCATAGCTTAAATACAAAATGAAAATTTTTAAACTTGGTGCCCACCCTCAAGAGATCTGATCTATATTTAATTCTGTCAACTAGTCCGCACACCCATACATGGCTAATAAATTTCCAATAAACAAAATGCTCGAAAGAGATGTTATGCAAGAAGGCTCTAAAAATATTTAAGGCAATGCACTTAGTCAACGTATGAAGGAGATAGCAAGTAAAAACTTACAAGCAAATGTATTTAACAGGTGTAAGGTCAATCAACAATAAATGTTCAGGAAAAGAATTTTAATCTAGCACATTCATGACATAAAAACAAAGTTCTTGAACCTATGCAATTAGCAGATCTAAATCTGTGCTTTAATCACTCAAAGGAACTTTCAAATTGATGGAATTGGTGGGTGTAAACTGACAAATAAGTTGTAGAAAGAGATGGTACAGTCTTACCTGCTGCCTTCAATCCCAGGCAATAAGATATCTCATATCAGTTAGAATAGATCAAACTAAGCATAAAGGGTAAATGGTAACAACAGATTTGAAAACTTCAAAAAGAAAAAATAGAAGTGTAGGTAAGTGGGACTCTTTATCTTGAGTAGATACGTTTGAACATTTTTAATAATGCTTGTAATTGATAATTATACCAGTAGATGCATTTCAACATTTTGTAGTAATGCCTCTGTCTGACGTAG
Organism: Sequoia sempervirens; assembly: GCA_007258455.2. Lineage (NCBI taxonomy): Eukaryota > Viridiplantae > Streptophyta > Pinopsida > Cupressales > Cupressaceae > Sequoia > Sequoia sempervirens. The sequence goes on from VDFB02000008.1 coordinate 122,061,736, forward strand.
AACAGATTGTGATCCCACACAATGATTTTTTTTGATAGATTTTAAATGTCACATCGCCCTTGACTCCACACTTTTAGCACTGACTTATATGTAAAAAAAATGTGAGTTTTTGAACATTGAATAGCTGCTTCAATCAAGGCTATCGGTATAAAACTGTGGCTAAATTCTTTTTTAAAAGATCTTCAAGTCATTGTAGTTTGTTGCGACTACCAAATAATACCAAAGATTAGATCTTTCAACAAGATGAACTCCATGCTTTATTCACTGTGATTACCTCAAGCAACTATCATAACAACTTCAAACTTGGAGAAAAATAAAAATAAGTCAATGAAGAGTTGAAACTTGCAGATTTTATGAAGGAATCTGTCCTTCATTACTCGCCAATGAGTAAGTAAAAGGATAGCGGCAAGTGATTAAAAGAATAGTGGCAAGCATAAATTCAATGCAGCCAGTAAGGACAAAAGCTTTGAAGTTTACCTCTAGCAGAATCAATGATCTTTATTTCCCCTGTTGACCACCGCTTTGATCATCATTGAAAAGAAAAGAAAATTCCTATGTAAAGAGATTTTGTGCCAGTGAAAGATCTTATATTGAAGAACAGAATCGATGTTGAGCAGTAATATCGATCAACAAAGGATAAATACAATGTAAAACACATTATCCAGGATTCGTAAAAGCTTGTAAAGATGAAGCAAACATTGAATTCTGTGTTTATTTAACACAGAAAAGATGCTAAGAAATCAGATTAGTGGATCAGATCAAGTTTGCTAGCAACCACATCCTACAATAAATGCGCAATTACTAGGATCCATGTTGAATTGACATTGAATAAACACTTATGTCTATATAATAATGCAACAAACACATGTGCAAAAGGCTATATGTCAAACAAAGCCAGAAGATCTGGTATTTCCAACACCATACTAATGCACCAAATAGTTATTTTAGATTTTAGATGTCAAACACAACCGGCCCTCCTTCTACCACCAATATGAAGCACTATAAATCTGCAAATGAACCATCTCAAACACTCATTAGTGGGGTTATTTAAATCTAAAGGGATGGAAAATTCATGCTTAATTTATTTAATTAAAGGGATGATGCAAGACTCTGATTTATTTAATTTAAATGAATAACCTTAGGAATGAATTAAATAGTCCTGATTTACTTGGTGAATGGATTTTCTGAGTTTGATTAATTTAATGAGTGGATGAATATGAACTAAGTGCATAATATTAATTTTGCATGTCTACAATAACCATAACCCTAACCCTAACCCTAACCTTAGCCCTAATCCATATTCGTGATGGTAACCCCAACCCTAACCCTAATCCTAACCCTAACCCTAATCCTATTCATGATGATAATCCTATTCGCAATGATAACCCTAACCCTAACTATAACCATAACCATAACCCTAACCCTAATCCTAACCATAACCATAACCATAACACTAATCCTAACCCTAACCCTAATCCTATTTGTGGTGATAAACCTAACCCTAATCCTTTTCGTGATGATAGTCCTATTCATGATGATAACCCTCACCTTAACCATAACCCTAACCCTAACTCTAATCCTAATCCTAACCCTAAACCTAACCTTAACCATACATATAGCCCTAACCCAAATCCCTATTTGTGCTGATAAATCTATTCATGATGATAACCCCAACACTAATCCCAATTTTAACTCTAACCCTAACCAAATTACTATATTTTATCATTTATAAACATATCCCTAACAATAACTATAACCCTAACCCTAACACTAAGCTTAACCCTAATAGTAACCATAAACCTAATCCATATTCATGATGATAAACCTATATGTGATGTAACCCCAACCCTAATCCCAATTTTACCTCTAACCATAACCAAATTACTATATTTTATCATTTATAAACCTATCCCTAACAATAACCATAACCTTAACCCTAACCTAACCCTAATCCCTATTTGTGATGATAATCCCAACCCTAACCCTAACCTTAATCTTGACCCCTCTAACCCTATCCCTAACCTTAATCCCAACCCTATCTCTAATACCAACCTTAATGTTAGGGATAGGGTTAGGCTTAGGCTTAGAATTAGAGATAAATTTAGGATTAGGGTTGGGGTTTGTGTTAGGATTAGGGTTAGGGTTAGGGTTAGGGTTAGAGATAGGTCCATAATTAAGGTTACGGTTAGGGTTAGAGTTAGAGATACAATTAGGATTAAGGTTAGGATTAAGGTTGAAGTTAACAAAACTAATATATTTGATTGAGGTAAAATCCTAATAGCAAACCATAGAATTAGTAGAATTTTAATTTTGTAATCATGATATCTTTGTGAAATAATACCTTATTGTCCTATTTGAGAATAATTACACTCATAATATTATTGAAATTATATTTTTATGCTTATAATTTTTCTATTTAAATATATTTGTTGAAATTAACATGTGTAGTTTTCATTATTTTTCAAGCATATTTGTATAAATTATTAAGATTGTTCAAGAGGTTCTTTCTTGTGAATTGAATCCAAATCATCAATTCCCACACATTCTAACTTTGTATAATAAACATCATATACTACAAAAATTTATTCTATCATTTGAATTCAAATTATTTAAATATAAGTGCTTATTGCATATTGCATAGGAAAATGAGAGTAAAATCAATGATATCTACTATATATGATAAAAGAGGAGAGTCTCTTTAAAAAATCTAGCATGTGTAGTTTTCATTATTTTTCAAGCATATTTGTATAAATGATTAAGATTGTACCTCAAGAGGTTCTTTCTTATCTATTGAATCCAAATCCTAAATTCACATACATTCTAACTTTGCATAATAAAAATAATGCGCTACAACAATCCATTTTGTCATTTGAATTCAAAATATTTAAATATAAGCACTTATTGCATAGGAATATGAGAGTAAAATCAATGACATCTACTTTAGATGTTAAAAGAGGATGATGTCTCTTCAATAAAATACATCAATATATACAAACTTTATTTAATTAGGAACCTATCCAATGAGAAAATTTGCTTATAAAATTAACCTACTAAATAGAAAAGTCCAAAATTGGATATATATTCTCTTAAAATAGAAATTGGGAAACTTTTATTATTATTATTATTATTATTATTATTATTATTATTATTATTATTATTATTATTATTATTATCTCTTTCAATTCCATAACTCAAATTTAAATTGTATTAAACAATGATCCACTATCATAAAATTTTAACAACTTATTAAACATAAAAAATTCACCATAAACAATATTTTCTTATGTGAATCCTAAAAGTTAATTTTTTCTTTCTAAAAAAAACCAAGCTATTACAAATTTATGATGTGTAATTTTAGACATGGACAAAAAATAGTTGAAATAAGATGGATAGAACATATGATGGATAGTCTAAATATGTAGATGTTTAGATGCTCATTACATTTATGAGCTTAAGCTTATTGCAAAATCTTTTAGTGTTTGAAAATACTTACTCATTGCTTACCCCCTTTTCTAAATTTGAGATTTATTTCGATAATGATTGCCTACAAAATCAAGCTCCCTCCACTGTCCATAAATAGTGCAGCTCCTCTTTACTCTTTCTTTTCCTAGTTTTCAAACCAAAACAATATAATTCTATGACATTTGAATATTTACCATATTAATTAGAATATCCTCTAGGCTCGCTATGAAATACACCTACAATCTTTTGTGTTCCCATCAACAATTCGTTGATGACACTATGCTTATGGGTCAAGCTACGGTGTTCGAAGGAAAAACTATAAAATAATTGCTTGACAATTATGGGAGAGCTTCAGGACAGCTAATCAATAATAAAAAAGGCTCTTTGTTCTTCTTCAACACTCTGGGTCATAGACAGGCTAAAATTGCCAGAATTCTGGGTTTTAGGGTGGATTCCTTTCCTACCTCCTACCTTGGTCTACCCTTAAGCTTGAAACCTCCTGAGTCTTTCTGGCTCTCGCTAGTTGAACGATTTAGCAAGAAGCTTGCAGGCTGGAAAGGAGCCCTATTAAGTCAAGCCAGAAAACTTCAGCTCCTCAAAGCCTCTCTCTAGAATCTATCTATCTATGCCCTGAGCCTATTTAAGATTCCTGCTAAATTTGTTGATGCCATTGAAAAAATTCAAAAAAGATTTCTTTGGTCAGGTGTTGAGGAAAAAAAAGGACTTCCCTTAATTGGTTGGAATCTGGTTTGTAGACCTAAAAAGGCCAGAGGACTAGGTTTAAGAAGAATCAGAATAGTCAACAAAATCCTCTTAGCTAAACAAATTTAGAGAATCTCCTCTTCTTCTCGGGAGTGGATTGATATTTTGGCTAGCAAATATTTAGAAAACAACTGCTCCTCCATTATAAAGAAGGATCCCCACCTCCTTCCCAGAGGGTCTACATGCTGGAATAATATAATCAATGGAAAAAATATTGTGGATGATGGTATTTGATGGCAAGTGAGAAATGGTTATCATACTAGATTTTGGGAGGATAGATGGCTTTTTAAGGAGCCCATTATAAAAATCAACTCCTTCAGTGAATGGGTAGAGATTTGTAAGGTACGGTTTGGAACTTATGTGAAAGATTACATAGCAAATGGTAATTGGGTGGACTTGTGCAGTGTTAGTAAGGCTTTGGCTCCTATCTAGTCTTCTCTACTGGCAATTAGACTTAGTTCTGAGCAGCTGGATGATCATGCGGTTTGGATAGATGAACCCTCTATCAATTTTTCAGTGTTATCTACTTTTTCCAGGATTACTTCTTCTCTGGACCATCCTCCCTTCTAGTCTAAAGCTTGGTTCAAACATTTGACACCTAAAATTAATATCTTCTTCTAGATCCTTCTCCAAAACAAGGTGCTCACGATTGATAACCTGTGTAAATGCAGGTTTCAAATTCCTAATAGATGCTTTCTTTGTAAGATGGAGGCTGAATCTGTGTGTCATTTATTCCTTCATTGCTCATTTGTTTCTTCTATCTGGGAAAAAATCATCAGGTTATGGCATCTTCCTTGGGTTTTCCCTTCGTCCATTGAAGACTTTTTCACTCAATGGAAAGCCCCAACAAGAAATCCTATGCTCAGGATTTTATGGGATTTATCCTTCCCTCATGTTGCTTGGGGCCTCTGGAAAGAACGCAACAATAGAATTTATAGGGATAAAGAAGCCTCTGTGGATATTGTCTTTGATAAAATTGCCAGACTCTTGAAGGAAAATTTCAATGCCTTGGTTCAGAAGGACAACATGCCCATGAAAGTGGAGCATTCGCTCTATGACCTAATTGTTGCTAAGGATTGGAACATAAGTCTAGAATTGTCTAGAACCATAATGAAGGCCAAGAAGGATAGAGAGGGTGTTTGCTGGTCTTTTCCGCCAAACGGTTGGATCAAAGCTAACTTTCATGGTGCGGCTAAAAGTAATCCAGGGGCTGCGGGCTGTGGTAGAGTTATAAGGGATTCCTTTGGAAATTTCATTGGAGCGATGGCCTCTCCTCTTGGTTCCCAAACAAATCATCTGGCGGAGGCTGCTGGAGCTTTTCACATCATAAATTTAGCCCAAAGTCTTAACATTAAAAATCTATGGCTTGAAGGAGATTCCAAAAACATAATCGACTGCCTCTATGGCAAGTCTCCCCCATCATGGACCATTAAATCCTGGGTTGAGGATGCAATATTGACTTTGGCTAAATTTGATAAAATTAAAATATCACATGCCTATAGAGAAGCCAATGTTGTTGCAGATTTTTTTGCTAACGAAGGAGTTAGGAGTAAAGATGTGCACACCTAGCTTAATATTAGCGATCTAAACTCTAATGTTTGTGCCCTATTAAATTATGATAAATCACATGGAAAAGCGCTGTGTTATCCCTTTAATGAGGACAGGGTGGATCTTTCACATCACAATCATTAGAGTTCATGGGACTGAGCCCAGCAGCTTAATCTGCAAGAAAGCTTCGCATGCTTTATAGGTTCTTAGATTTGGTGGGGCCAATTTTAGTAAAGCTTTCGATTGGGTCTACCCCACTGTTTCGACTGAAATAAGAGGAGATAGAAAGCGAATTGAGCCGGACAACTATGATACACACATGAAAAATACCAAGGCTTGGAGTAAGGTTAAAAGTGGAGGGTTGCTTCCTTTCCTAGAGAAGCTCCATGGCTCTAACTAGGAGGCTACGGACCTCTTTGTTAAAAATTGGAATAATGGAAACTTGACCCTGTTTGGTAGGAATGTGGAGCTCAGTGAAAATCTAATCACTGATGTTACAGGATTATCTACGGAAGGGTGGATGTTCTTCAGGGACAGGACTTTTTCTGATGAAGTTGTGATCAGATTTCCTAAAAAGGACAAAGAAAGGCTAAGTCTAATTAAAATTGCAAACAGCTACTTCGATGCAGACACCCTAAATGCCATTTGGAGAAAGGTTCTATGGGTCATCATGGAGTACATTATGGTGGATGGGCACTTCACTAGAGTCTATGGCTACCACTTTGCTCTCCTCAACCACTTTCGATACAAGGTTAGGGTCTCTCTCCCCTATTATCTTATCTATTCGTTGAAGAAAAGCTTGGAGGATAATAAGAAAAACCCTAAAAGATTCCCCTTCCTGCACACTAGGTTAATAAGGTTGATTGTTGAACATTTCCAAAAAATGCTTGCCCCCGCTATCTTGGAAACTATCCCTAATTCTAAGAGTGACGACACTGAGCCCAGTGGCTTGGAGTATCTACCTAACTCTACTCCAGCTAGAAAATCCCTTAGCTTGCATGTTGTCCCTTCTGGGAACAAAAACCCTACTCCCCTTTCTGGTAAAACCTGTGCTGAGCTTGAGCCTGATAGCCTCTCCCTTAAGAACAGTTCCATTGATAAGAAACCCCAGGCCAAAAGCCTTGTTTCCTACTCCGAAGAATCCTCTAAGTTGGAGGAGTCTGATCCCAACAAAACTAAACTTGGTGCTGAACTTTTGCCGGATGAACATGCTAATGATGACTCCCCTGTTATTCCTAACCCTGAGAAAACTTGTCCTAATACTGGAAAAGTGCCCTCTCTAGATGTTCTGAACCTTGCCAAAACAAATTCTGAGTCCCACTTCAAACTCTTAGAATGGACTTTCATTGAAATTAATGAGTTGAAAATAAAAAATTAGGCCCTTCAAAGCAAGATTGAAGAGTTGGGTGCTAAGATTGCAGAGATGGAAAAGAAAGATATGGATCACAGTAACAAAAATATAGACTCCAAGTTTGAGAACGTAAGGAATACCATCAAAACTTTTGCTAAGCAAAACAACCAAATGGCAAGACACAATGCCATTATCATTAACGCAATAACTGAAAAGCTAGATAAAGCCCAGTAGGGATCTCTAGTGGTGGATCTGGAGGAAATAGAGGACAAAAGCCAGGATATGGATGCGGTCATTTTCAAAAGAACCAGAGCCAATCTGAAGCGCAAGGTCCCCCCTACTTCAAAGATGATTCAAATTTTTAAAAAGGGAGTCAATGATATGGAGAATCTGGAGGCAAAGACAAAATCTGTCCTCAAGGCTCTAAATTAACGGCTGGGGTTTTTGGTGCTTTTTTTGCTGTTCCCTTTGGTTTGTCCTTTCTGGTCTTTTTCATTTGGTTGCTGCTGATCTTTTCTTGGACAGCTGGTCTTTTTGGTTTGAATTTTGTGTCCTCTTTTCTATTTTGTAAACGTTGTGGTTTGAGGTCCCTATAAAACCTATTTTACCCCTTTTATCAAAAACAAAAGAAAACATGCAAATAATTTCCTTCGCAATAATGTACAATATTTGTCTTACAAGGCGTCAAAACAAATGTAATCTTGAAATATAATTTAAAATTAATTATCTGAATTCCTTTGAATCTGTTTGGCACTGCAGATTTGTAAATATTATAGATATACAAGATGACATACATATTTTGTTGAGGACTTGAAGATTTTATCACTCAGAGTGTTATACCCAATTACCCGCTTAACCGCCGGCGGTGGTGGCACTGCGAAAATAAGAGATTACCTTCCAATGTTGCACCTTCAAGTAGTGTCTAAATTAATTATATGAATTCCTTTGAATATAATCTACAACGATTTGGTTCAATCCAAAATGACAGTTTGACACAGATTTTCTCAGAGAAAGAAAATTTGTAAATATCATTTTATATTTTGATTAGAGTTTAAAAGATTTACCACTAAGAGTGGATGTCATCGGACCTTCCAGGGCCCTTGCCATGGAGATACTTGTCGAGTCTGCCAATGGGAACATAGTCATAAACAATACACATTTCTGAGTTCTGATCATAGTAGCGTATAAGGGATACAACCTAGTAGTCATTAACAACTCTTGTCCCTAAGCGTGCACAACAGGCCTATCTCATTCCTGAACTCTTGAGAACCTTGGAGGATTGTGGTTTTTCTCTCCTCATTGCAACTCTAATGCCACCACTAATTTCTACTCTCTAAACTTTTCCAAACCCACCTACCTCAAAAAGAAGTGAGTCGTCAAAGTTGTTGGTTGCATCTTGAATCTCCAAAAAACTAATGAACCTGCAATGTACAAATCACACAAAATATATCAATGAATCAGTGAGACACACATTAATATGAATGTATCACTTAATGGGTTGTCAATGATGTTGATGAGAGAAATGGGCAGAGTTTGTAGGAAATTTTATGAAACCTTACACGCTAGAATTTTTCTTAAATGAGACGAACCGAAACCAATCTCCCTACGGCTGCTAATTCAATCTATTCACAGTAAATGAAAGGTCAGGGAAACTTTGTGTCGTGTGACTTGCAGAAATTAAAACTAGGCTAAGGCACAGATAGGCAAGACCGCGTTTTGGTAGAGTAATGCACAAAATTGGTTATATAAATAGCGTCAATCTTGAAACTTCTATTACCATGCAAAATTTAATAACGTTGCCATTACAAATATCAGACGCTAACAAAGATAACTCTTTCAGTACCGTCCAATGTAGACAATTACTTCCATGCATCCAACCTTTAGCTACACGTTGAATGGTTGTCAATTTAAATCCCACACTCAATTTATGTACATGGGGAGCTGTAATGCCACTACGCTTCTCATAACTGCCAACATCACTTTCATCATGCGTAACTGCCAGAATCACTATCCCCGTAATAGCTAGCAAGGACGATGTCAACATAACACTCTTCGTAACATGTCACTTCATCTTCCAGCACTACCATCTGCCATTACTCATTGAACGAATAATAATGCCTCATTTAAATAACATTTAAATAGTGCATAATGGAGAATATTGAATCAACTAATTATTTCTTTCCCTTTGCAGATTGCATTAAAGTGGAGTTACACCCAGAACAAGGAAACTTAGTGAAAAGCGACCTATGGTATCCATATGCTATCATGAATGGAAAATTGAACCAATTAAAAGACTAACTCTTGGTACTTAGGAAGCATCCCAGTTGCTCCAGAAAACATGGCAAAAACGAGTGTGTACTCTACAAAACTCATCAAAAACATATTGGTATCTCTGATTGTATCTACAAAACTCATCAAAAACATATTGGTATCCCTGATTGTATCGGGAAAGTCCTAGACAACAATAGAATTGTTTTAGAATATATTAAGACAAATGACACTTGTTAGATTTTGAAAATGGGAATCCAAGCAGTCATGACTACCTTATAAATTCACATTTTCAAGGAAAGTTGGCCTTCGTTTCCATCCAAATTCCAGATCCAGAAGTGTGTTTATTACACATTCTTCTCCGCCCAAGGATGGAACCCAGGATTCCATTCATTACTCTAATTCGTTCAGCTCTTAGCAGAGCTTGTTTGAAAATGAGTTTCTTGAGAAAACGGAAGAAGAGCATGAGGTTTCAGAATGAATCTGAATTTTCCTTTATAGACAGGTCCTCAAAGAGAATAAAAGGAATGGTGGAAGATCCTTTCCTGGGCGTGAAGTTACCTTGCATAAACCGCAGTCTTACTAAAGATAGCAATTGTAGCGGTGATGTGAATGTTGGGTATGGTGATGAAATGGAGGAAAGTTTTGTAGAAGCGAACACAGTGATAATGAATTAGTGAATACAAAAGTGGAGCTTTTCATAGCAAACTTTCACTGTCACCTTCTAATGGAAGGACAAACTTTTGTGCTAGAATACCAGGAAATGCTGGACAGGGGCCTTGCATAACTCTCTTTCATTCTCATTTGGTATTCTTCTATCTCTATGTAGAATACCAAATGAGAATGAAAGAGAGTTATGCAAGGCCCCTGTCCAGCATTTCCTGGTATTCCAGCACAGAAATTTGTCCTTCGGGCAAGGTGACGGTGAAAGTTTGCTATGAAAACCTCCGCTTTTGTATTCACTGATTCATTATCGTTGTGTTCACCTCTACAAAACTCTCCTCCCTCCATTTCATTGCCATACCCATCATTCACATCACCGCTACAATCACTATCTTTAGTAAGACTGTTGTTTATGCAGGTTAACTTCACACCCAAGAAAAGATCTTCCACCATTCCTTTTATTCTCTTTAAGGACCTATCTGTAAAAGAAAATTTAGATTCGTTCTGAAATCTAATGCTCTTCTTTCCTTTTCATATGAATCTCAGTTTCAAATGAGCTTTGCAAAGAGCTGAACCAATTTGATAAATGAATGGAATCCTGGGTTCCATCCTTGGATGGAGAAGAATGTGTAATAAACACACTTCTGGATCTGGAATTTGGGTGGTAACGAAAGCCAACTTTCCCTGAAAATGTGAATTTATAAGGTAGTCATGACTGCTTGGATTCCCATTTTAAAAATTTAACAAGTGCCACTTGTCTTAATATGATAAAACTAATTCTAATGATGAGTGATCCATAATAGTGGTTTACAATTTTTATTGGCGAGGACCTTTGAAGTATATTTAACTAAATCTTCGTTAGTTTTCTATAAACGGCTGAAGCTATGAGGGAATTTACGGGCTTCGTTGCAAACTAGGTCTATCAATTTTTTCTGTAGATTCTAAAAATAATATTTTCAAAATTTTTTGTGGAATCAAATTACTGCTCTTTTTCCATCTCGGCTTATTTTTTTTTTGAGAGAAACAACATTTTAAAAGTGATGCACACGTGCGCAACTTTTTTTTTCTATGAAGGATAAATTATAATTCTTTCAAATTTAGATTTGTAACTCTGATATCTAATTAAGCGCTTGGTTAGATAGAACTTTTATTAAATATTTTTCCTTAATCTGAGTTTTCAAAGTCGAGCACTAAAATTACGAATTAGGACACCATAGCGGTATTATGTAGCGTAACTTTTGTATGTCAAAAAAATATTTGTTGGATCAAAGGACTTCAATATTTGGTGTGCACTCATATTTTTCAATTTTTTTTTTGACCGTCTTCTATTTTTCCACATGTGAAGAACAAATAAATTCATTTTGATGAAATACCTATGTTTAATAAAACTTAAAAACAAATACATAACAAAACCAAAACATATTAAAATTATATTCATTGGATAGCTTTGTTCCTGGGAATACCATAATCATTTTGAAGCTAAATTTTAAATGCAATGAATTCTGTTTGATCCCCAAAATTTAAATCAAAATTGGTTTTTATCAGCATTTTGATAGGTGTAAAGGAGACACATTTATAGTACATGGACTTTTAAAACTGGCGAGTTCTATCCAAGGGGGTTTGATCTAAGGTGATTTGATCAAACCCTCTTCAATTGGAATCCTTAAAATAGAACTTTTTAAGGCTTAAATCATTATATTTTCTAAAAATATGTGATTTCAACTAAAATTCGTTCCTCTCAGGAATTGTAAACCACTATTATGATAGCACCCTGTTGTCTATTAAATGAAGATATTGCCTCTTGATCTTATCAGTGGGTTTTTCTCATATATGATCTTACTCCAATACTAGTGTCAGAGCCCTATTGTTTTTTCACATAGAGATAGTTTGAACTATGAAATGAATTTTGCATTTATTTGGTGGATGAAATAAAAGAAAATTACTTATTTTATTTTCCACAAATATTTTGTGACAATTTTTCTGACATAATTTCTTACTCTCAAATTGATACCAGCTACTGCTAATGTCATAAATGCAATGGCTGCTAGAACTATGCTCACATAGAGTGATTAGTAGAGATCAGACCATCTGAATTATTAAACTTATTACATTCTTCCTCACAAACCTTGTAGATTGTACATCATATTTCTTCACATCTTTGTGCCATCATACTCGATTTTTTAATTTAAAGACCAAATGTCACGAGGCAAAGGATTATAGTGAGACAAACTAAAATTTTAAAATATTGTGTTGATAAGTGACAGATAGCTTGGTTTTATAGATGGACATATCCTCTCACATGATTGGTTCCTTGGCTAGGACTTTCCTAATACAATCAGATACCAATATGCTTTTGATGAGTTTTGTAGAGTACACACTCGTGTTTGCTAAGTTTTCTGGAGAAATTGGGATGCTTCAAGAGTACCAAGAGTTAGTCTTTTAAGAAGTAGGGGAAACTAGAAAACCCTAAGCCAAACCACACCTTACAGACAAAAAAGATGTGGATACCCATAACCAGGAGAATGTAAGCATCTAGGGTGAATAAAATCCCAGTCGAATCGAAGACAAGATTGGAATCACGAAAAAAGGAGTGATATAATTTGAGGTGATCTAGGGTGAAGTTTGTGAGCAATGTTGTAAATTTCTTAGCAACGCTTCTTTTCCCTTCCATTGTAGTATCAAAGAAACCTATAAAAAATAAAGAATTAATGTTGTTCCTAATCATATCTTCTCTATTGAATTTTCAATATTATATTGACTACATAGTTGCGTATATTATTATTATGTTGAAATGTTCATGACATAAATCTATTTTGTATCTAAATCTATTAAAAGTGTGTTTTTAATATTTCTTTTATATTTCTTCTATAAATTGAATGTAACTTCGGGAATTCCATTCAATCCGCTCTCTAATACTTAAAAAAAAAATTAAAAATTATTTTTCTCCTTTATTTTTTTCTATTGTTTATATAGAATACGGTAAATTCAAGGGCTTCAGGCAAATTCACCACAGCAAAATTCACCATCAACAATTCACCGTGGGAAAATTCACTGCCATGAATTGTTGCTGGTGAATTTTCCATAAGGTGAATTTGTCATGGTGGTGAATTTTTCCATAGTGAATTGGGAAAATTCACTGCCATGAATTGTTGCTGATGAATTTTCCATAAGTGAATTTTTCATGGTGGTGAACTTTTCCATAGTGAATTGTTGGTGGTGAGTTGCTCATGGTGAATTTTCCTAAAGTCAAAATCAAGGTGTAAAGAATGAATCAACACTATCAACTACCAACTACCTAAAACTCAAATAATGACTCTAATCCAACAATGAAGTACAAATGAACATAGAATTGTTGGTCATGAATTTTCCCCCTTATTTTTTTCTATTGTTTATATAGAATAGGATAAAATTGTGAAAATTCAATGCCATGAATTGTTGGTGGTGAATTTTCCATAAGGTGAATTTTTCATGGTGGTGAATTGTTGGTGGTGAATTTTTCCATGGTGAATTGTTGGGGGAAAATTTTCCAACAATGAATTGCTGGTGGTGAATTTTACTAAAGCCAAAATCAAGGTGTAAAGAATGAATCAACACTATCAACTACCAACTACCTAAAACTCAAATAATGACACTAATCAAACAATGAAGTACACATGAACATAGAAACACAAACAATAACGTAATATTACCATAATTCCTATGCCATGGTTGAATACCTTCATAGCTCTTCTCCATTTTGCTTTATATGCTACCTTCCCCTCAGATTTGTAGTATGCAAGAATAAGCCTAAGATAAAGATTGAAAGGTAATAAAACCTTATCAAAGGTGTAGGCTAATTGGGATAAGGGAGGAGATTGGCACAAAAAAATAGGTTGCTGAAGTAAATTAAATAATTATAAAATTATTTAATTTAGGAGGAATTGGGAAAAAATAAATAATAAAAGCAAATATTTAATTATAGCAAAGAGGGAAAAGTTAACTTTTAATTAAAATTATTTGGAAACAATTATTTAATTAAAAAGTAAATAATAAAAATAATTATTTAAGATTGGAGAGAAAAATAGAAAATAATTAAATAAGTAAGCTTTATTTCATTGTGGAAGAAAATAATTAAATAATTAAAATAAATATTTAATTATAGAAGGAAAATGGAAAATAAATAATTAAATAAATACTAATTTATTTAATTGCAAGAGAAAGGAATATTAGTAACATAATTAAATAAATATTAATTTATTTTAATCAAGGGGAGGATATAGAAAAATAAATGAATTAATTAAATAATTAAATTTATTTAATTAATAGAAGAATATGGCTTTAGAAAATAATCAAATCATTAAAATTATTTAGTTATTTAAATTTTTCTTACAAGGAAGTTTACTTAGAAAGGAGTTTAGGAATAGTAAGCATGCTCTTTTTAAAAAAAAAAATTAATTATGAAAATTTGATTGATTTTCTATAAATTGATTAGTTATTTCAATGCTAAGAGTTATGTCTCAAAAATTAAAATAAATTAAGTCTAAGGAGGGTATGATGACCACGGTAGGGGAAGAAAGATTAGAGGTAGTTTACACATGAATGCAAGAATAGCTTACACTTTGTTGAAGGTGGTCTTTACAATTAACACTATTTAAGTAAAGTAAGAATTGACTCATATTCAAGAAAATGGTTTTCATAAGAGTTGATAAATAAGTTTAGATTACATATAGGTGATTATTTATATCAATATTATAGTTGGGGTGTATAGACTAAGGAGTAGAACTACTATATGTTATCAAGTAATGAAAATGGAAGATTATTATGGTATATGATAATCTTTTTAATGAAGTTGTAGACATAATTCATTTCTATAAGTTTGTATTTATAGACTAATATTGATGTAGAATTATGATAAAATTTATTAATCATTAGAAGAGAACTATAAACATAGAATGATAAAAGAAGAGAGAGATACACCATTTATGTATGTTAGGGCTACAATATTGAACTTTCTTTTTCATCTAATCAAGAAAAATATTCATTAATGTCCATGGTAGATTCATATTTAATCTTCAAAATAAACATTATAACTTAAAAGTATGATGTTATGTGTTTGTTTTTATGATTTTCTCCACTCACATCTAATGTTATGTGTTTTTGTTTATAATTTTACCAATTCCTTTTATGTTTAGTCTATCCATGTTATAATTCAAGTTTCATGGTTGATCACATGCACCTTTCATTGGATTATTCAAATTTTTAAATTGCATGCTTATACTGATACTATTTTTATTTGCCAATTTTCTCAACATTTGGCATTATAAAATGAGTGTAAGATATTTTATTTGAGTAGGATTGTTTAATTTAGATGGTTTGCAAATTCATTGTGTTTCAATACATGGCTAGCACACCTTATTCACAAATTAACAAGTTTGTGTCACATCCCTATAAAAGAAGACCCTTTCACATTCATATTGGGTGGATAGTAAAATAAATAAATAAAATAACATATCAATAAAAAACATTGGGAGAAAAAGTTGGATGAAGGTGTGGGTAGTATGCTAATGCTTTATGAACTTCAAGCAAATGTGGTGGCACTCAATTTTTTTCGTCATCCTCTCTGCCTACATGGAAAAGGGAATGCAAAGTATGGCGTGAGGAAGAGGGATTTTGTAGAAGAGTTGACTAGACTTTCTTATTTAAAATTTTAAAGGCTTTTGGTTTTTGTAACAGGGTTATCCAATTGGTGGAAAAACTTGTGTCAATGGCTTCCATATCGATTATGCTCAACGGATCCCCCACCTCTTTTTTCCAGAGCACTAGAGGTCTAAGGCAAGGTGATCCTATCTCTCCTATTTTATTCACTATTATGGCTGAAAGTTTAGGCAAGAATCTGAAAAAATTGGTCAAGTTTAAATTTCTTTTTGGTCTCAAACCTTCCTTGGGCAATCTGGTGTGTTCCCATCAACAATTCGTTGATGACACTATGCTTCTGGGTAAAGCCATGGTGTCTGAAGGAAAAACTATAAAATAGTTGCTTGAAAATTACGGGAGAGCTTCAGAATAGCTGATCAACAATCAAAAAATCTCTCTGTTCTTCTTCAACACTCTGGATCATAGACAGGCTAAAATTGCCAGAATTTTTGGTTGTAGGGTGGATTCCTTTCCTGCCTCCTACCTTGGTCTACCCTTAAGCTTGAAACCTCTTGAGTCTCTCTGGCTGTCGCTGGTTGAAAGATTAAGCAAAAAGCTTGCAAGCTGGAAAGGAGCCCTACTAAGTCAAGCCGAAAAACTTCAGCTCCTCAAAGCCTCTCTCCAAAATCTGCCTATCTATGCCCTGAGCCTATTTAAGATTCTTGCTAAATTTGCTGATGCCATTGAAAAAATTCAAAAAAGATTTCTTTCATCGGGTGTTGAGGAAAAAAAAGGACTTCCCTTAATTGGCTAGAATTTGGTTTGTAGACCTAAAAAGGCCGGAGGACTAGGTTTAAGAAGAACCAAAACAGTCAACAAAATCCTCTTAGCTAAACAAATCTGGAGAATCTCCTCTTCTTCTCGGGAGTGGATTGATATTCTGGCTAGCAAATATTTAGAAAACAACAGCTCCTCCATTATAAAGAAGGATCCCCACCTTCTTCCCAGAGGTTCTACATGCTGGAATAATATAATCAATGGAAAAAAGATTGTGGATGATGGTATTGGATGGCAAGTGAGAAATGGTTATCATACTAGATTCTGAGAGGACATATGGCTTTTTAAGGAGCCCATTATAAAAATAAACTCCTTTAGTGAATGGGCAAAGATTTGTAAGGTATGATTTGGAACTTATGTGAAAGATTACAGAGCGAATGGTAATTGGGTGGACTTGTGCAGTGTTAGTCAGGCTTTGGCTCCTATCCAGTCTTCTCTGCTGCTAGTTAGACTTAGTTTTGAGCAGTTGGATGATCGTGCGGTTTGGATAGATGAACCCTCTAGAAATTTTTCATTGTCATCTACTCTTGCCAGGATTACTTCTTCTTTGGACTGTCCTCCCTTTTGGTCTAAAGCTTGGTTCAAACATTTGATGCCTAAAATTAATATCTTCTTCTAGATCCTTCTCCAAAACAAGGTGCTCATGATTGATAACCTGTGTAAACGTGGATTTCAAATTCCTTATAGATGCTTTCTTTGTAAGATAGAGGTTGAATCTATGTGTCATTTATTCCTTCATTGCTCATTTGTTGCTTCTATATGGGAAAATATCATCAGGTTATGGCACATTCCTTTGGTTTTCCCTTCGTCCATTGAAGACTTCTTCACTCAATGGAAAGCCCCAACAAGAAATCATATTCTCATGCTTTTATGGGATTTATCCTTCCCTCATGTTGCTTGGGGCCTCTGGAAGGAACGCAACAATAGAATTTATAGAGGTAAAGAAGCCTCTGTGGATATTGTCTTTGATAAAATTGTCAGATTCTTGGAGGAAAATTTCAATGCCTTGGTTCATAAGGACAGCATGCCCATGAAAACGGACCATTCGCTCTATGACCTAATGGTTGGTAAGGATTGGAACATAAGTCTAGAATTGTCTAGAACCATAATGAAGGCCAAGAAGGATAGAGAGGGTGTTTGCTGGTCTTTTCTGCCAAATGGTTGGATCAAAGCTAACTTTGATGGTGCGGCTAAAGGTAATCTGAGGGCGGTGAGCTATGGTCTAGAGTTATAAGGGATTCCTTTGGCAATTTCATTGGAGTGACGGCCTCTCCTCTTGGTTCCCAAACAAATCATCTGGCAGAGGCTGGTGGAGCTTTTCACATCATAAATTTAGCCCAAAGTCTTAACATTAAAAATCTATGGCTTGAAGGAGATTCCAAAAACATAATCGATTGCCTCTGTGGCAAGTCTCCCCCCTTGTGGACCATTAAATCATGGGTTGAGGATGCCATATTGACTTTGGCTAAATTTGATAAAATTAAAATATCACATGCTTATAGAGAAGCCAATGCTGTTGCAGATTTTTTTGCTAACAAAGGAGTTAGGAGTAAATATGTGCGCACGTGGCTTAATATTAGCGATCTAAACTCTAATGTCTACGCCATATTAAATTATGATAAATCACATGGAAAAGTGACGTGTTATCCCTTTAATGAGGACAGGTTGGATCTTTCACATCACAATCATTAGAGTGCATGGGACAGAGCCCAGTGGCTTAATCTACACGAAAGCTTTGCACACTTTGTGGGTTCTTAGATTTGGCTAGGCCAATTTTAGTAAATCTTTTGATTGGGGCTACCCCACTGTGTCGGTTGAAATGGGAGGAGACAGAAAGAAAATTGACCCAGACAGCTATGATACACACATGAAAAATGCCAAGGCTTGGAATAAGGTTAAAGGTGGAGGGTTGCTTCCTTTCTTGGGGAAGCTCCATGGCTCTAACCAAGAGGCTACAGACCTCTTTGTTAAAAATTGGAATAATGGAAACTTGACCCTGTTTGGTACGAATGTGGAGCTCAGCAAAAAACTAATCGCTGATCTTACGGGATTATCTACTGAAGGGAAGAAGTTCTTCAAGGACAGGGCTTTTTCTGATGAAGCTATGATCAAATTTCCTAAAAAGGAAAAAGAAAGGCTAAGTTTGGTTAAAATTGCAAACAACTACTTCGATGCAGACACCATAAAGGCCATTTGGAGAAAGGTTCTACGGGTCATCATGGAGTACATTATGGTGGACGGGTGCTTCACCAGAGTCTATGGCTACCACTTTTCTCTTCTCAACCACTTTCGCTAGAAGGTTAGGATCTCTCTCCCCTATTATCTTTTCTATTCTTTGAAGAAAATCTTGGAGGATAATAAGAAAAACCCTAAAAGATTCCCCATCCTGCACACTGGGTTAATAAGGTTGATTGTTGAACATTTCCAAAAAATGCCTACCCCCACTATCCTGGAAACTATCCCTAATTCTGAGAGTGATGACACTAAGACCAGTGGCTTGGAGTATCTGCCTAACTCTAGTCTGGCTAGAAAAGTCTTTAGCTTGCATGCCATCCCTTTTGGGAATAAAAACCCTACACCCCTTTTTGGTAAAACCTGGGCTGAGCTTGAGCCTGATAGCCCCTCCCTTAAGAATAGTTCTATTGATAAGAAACCCCAAGCCAAAAGCCTTGTTTCCTACTTTGAAGAATCCTCTGAGTCGGAGGAGTCTGATGCCAACAAAATTGAGCTTTGCACTGAACCTCTACCAGATAAACATGCTAATGATGACTCCCCTGTTATTCCTAACCCTAAGAAAACTTGTCCTAATACTGGAAAAAAGCCCTCTCTAGATGTTCTGAACCTTGCCAAAACCAATTCTGAGTCCCACTTTAAACTCTTGGAATGGACTTCCATTGAAATTAATGAGTTGAAAATAAAAAATTGGGCCCTTCAAAGCAAGATTAAAGAGCTGGGTGTTAAGATTGGAGAGATTGAAAAGAAAGATGTGGATCGCAATAATAGAAATATAGACTCCAAGGTTGAGAACATAAGGAATACCATCAAAATCATTGCTGAACAAAACAACCAAATGTCAAGACACAATGCCATTATCATTAACTCAATGACTGAAAGCTTGATAAAGCCCAGCAGGGTTCTCTAGTGGTGGATCTAGAGGAAACAAAGGACAAAATACGAGATACAAATGCGGGCATTTCCAAAAGAACCAGAGCCAATCTGAAGTGCAAGGTCCCCCCTACTTTGAAGATGATTCAAAATTTTAAAAAGGCAGTCAATGCTATGCAAAATCTAGAGGCGGAGGTGGAGTCTGTCCTCAAGACTCTGAATTAACGGTTGGGGTTTTTGTTGCTTACTTTGTTGTTTCTTTTGGTTTGACCTTTCTGGTCTTTTTCATTTGGTTGCTACTAATCTTTTCTCAAGAAACTGGTCTTTTTGGTTGGAACTTTGTGTCCTCTTTTCTGTTTTGTAAACGTTGTGGTTTCAGGTCCCTGTAAAACCCATTTTACCCCTTTTATCAAAAACAAAGGAGAAAGAAAGAAATTGCAGAAAAAGGGTAGAAGAATGAAAACACAAGGTTTTGGAGAGAGAGAGAGAGAAGGCATGGAAAGGAGTGATATTAAGCATTGCATGTTAAGTTTTTCTGCATTATATTTCATGACAATGGTGGGTCTTTGTATACATGATGTTGGTGTGAAAGATCAATCAACAATGTCTTTGGTACCAACACTAAAGATAAGCGCTTTCCTTCATATTTTCTATTTAAATACATTTACTTTTGAATTAGTTAATCAAAGGTGATCAAATTAGGTTTACCCTTTCTCCTGATTACTATTATAAATAATTTTATTGATATTTTGTAGGTGTTTTGGCCTAAACTTACTAGTTGCCTTTGTTTAAGAGATTTTGAAGCCCTTGCTACCAACCACTTGAATTTTCTTTGCAAATAAGAAATTTTATGAGACCTCTTTTCTTTGAGGTATTTTAACAATCTTAGAACCACATAAATGTATCAAGGCATTGTTTTAAAATGATTTGATTATGTATTCTTAACCTTGAGTTACCCTCAAAACACTAAAATCAAGGATATTATGTTCTTATGAATGGATTTCTCAAATAATATTTAATGTTTTAAATTATTTATTTGTAATCCAACAAATTATAATTGTTCCTATGTGTTCATGACACTACATATTTACTTCATAATCTTAATAATGGACCTCGTTCTAGACATTCTAGAACTAGCTATACATTATGGCTAGGAGATTGTCTACTTGAAATCTATATTTCTAGTGAGGAAAAAGAACCCTATATCATAGAATGAACTATAGATTTAGTAAGAAGGTATGTTATATTCAAATTTCACACTTTATGTATGCATGTTTTAGAATTATAGGTAAATTTTTAATAAATTATGATATTGTAAGAAAGTTCTTGGGTAAATTTAGAGGAAAGGTCCTTTGGCTTAAAATAGTCTTCACTAGATTTCTTACATTGATTAAAGATTCTTGTTCCTATCCTAGGAATTTCATATGATTGAAAATGTTTTAAATGGGAAATTTTCTTTTGTAAAGTCATATCCCAAGGTCATAAGATTGTGCTTTTTGACCTCTTGGAAGGATTTGTATGCCCTAAGTTTCCTAAAGCATCTTGACATTGTCAAAAGCATACAAAGGCCAAACATAGGGAAAAATATTCCATCCTACTATGAAGGAGATATATCATCAGTTCATGAACAAAATGGTAGGTCTCAACAAGCCTCACGATGGTAAGAAACATAAAAAATAAATAGTTACACACTATACTATGATAATATTGGATATAATAAAGAGGTATGAAAGAGATAAATATGACAGTCAAAATTCAAGTTCTTTGCAAAGTCAAGAGAGAGGACAGGGTAAAGAGATAAAATTATTATAGTATAGTCATTTACAGGAAAAGGACAGTTAAGAGATAGTCTAATTAAAGTGTTTGGTAGTTTCAAGGGTTATAAGATGGTGGGGGTTAACGCATGGTTGATACTTGAAATGCAATTGGGAAACTTTTATCCTTCCGCAACTCTACATAGACATTGTTCTCAAAGTCTTTAATTGAAGATTATTTTCCTAGGAGAGGATAGTGTATGTTGAACATATAGAATTGTGACAGTGTGTGAGCTTCCAATGAAAAGCACTTTCAATACAATTCTTTGCATTGGTTTTCTATTGTTGGTTCAGGGCTTGAAGACATTTGAACCAGCTATAGCCACATTGCTTTCGCTATCTAGTTGAGAAAAAGGGTAAAATTAGCACTAGAGCTTTGAGAACAATATCTGCCATTGTTAAACTCATGGACTCGGTTTCTAACCAATATATATAGGATGTTATAAATGCCTTGTATGATCTATCTACATTTGAGGGAAATAGGTCCCACATCATTTTGGCAAAGCTTTTTCTACGTCTATTTCCTTTCTTGTTGTTGGTAAATTGACTACACAAAAAAGTACACCATAGGCTTATCTAACCTACATCATGACAAACATTTTGTGTTACAATAGTAGAAGGCAACCTAGTTTTTCTATGAAGTACACGATAGATAGCTTAACTAAGGTGGAAGTTATTGGTCTTCGAGAGCTACTTGTAGTTGTTGTTTCTTCCTCAAGATGTTGGGTTGGTTCAAACATTTTCCAGTGTGATGATGTCTTTTCTCTATAACATCATCTTTACAGTGGTGTTCACATAGGTGTGAGGGAATAAGTAGGTCAAAGCAGGATAAAAATGAAGCATGATATTCTGAAGGGGTGCAAGACTGTATAATAGTAAAGAAAGTGACCTTGCCAAGTAGGAAAAAATGTGCATAAAGGGAAGAGTTGAAAATGTCTTCTTTCAAAAATATTTGAGCATTTCGATCACGTTACCTGAGAATTTCTAGGGTTTGGTTGAATGTTAGAGTTTTTCTATGAGTTTGGCATAAAGCCTCACTGTTATCCCTAGCCACCTCATTCTAGAAAATATGTGACATTATAGGATAAGAAGAAAAGTAGTTGTGGGTATGTGCCCACCATGCATACTCAATCTGGTAGTAGAGATCCTCAAGAATATGTTTTGCTGTCAAAGCAACAAAGCAAAGACATGACAAACAAGAAGACTGTGCAAACACAATTCACATCACATCAAGGATTTCAAAGACATGACATAGAGGTTGTGGATGTCACGAAGCTTTAAGAACGTTTGGTCAAAAGTTTAGTTGCTAAGAGAGATGACTGGGTGTCATGCATTTGTTTCTCATAGTGCTTGTACATGGGATATCTCTAGTCGCCCATCAAATTAAACATTGCATGGAGGATATGCAGAAAATGGGCTGGTTGAGAAGGTTTAGAAACTCATGATAAAATGCACTTCTATGCACAACTTCCCTTTGCATAATGGTTATGTTATTTTTTATTTTACTTGACTGGAGCAGACACATATGGTTGCATATATACTGTCTCAAAATGCAGATCCAAATTTCAAAAATTCAAAGTTCCTTTACTGCAGTTGAAGAAATGGCATTCAAAGAGTTTTCTCAGAGGCCTGATGCCTACACAAAGGTCTATGGCATGTCTTCTATTCGGAGGATCAAGGAAAAGATTACCAGATGGATTTAGGTTAAGAGGAGATATCAATGTTTTGCCAAGTTTTTGATTAATGGTATAACAGATGATTGAAAAGGAAATTAAAAAAGATGAAAAGTTGTTTTGTGGTGGCTATGTTGCATGCCATAGTAATGGAAAAAGGATAAAAGGGCCACGTAGAGAATTTGAAAGAGAAACAAATTGATCGGGCTTGGTTGAATGATACACCAGATACAAAGTTTGAGCACAAAGTTTAAGGAAATGGGGTTTGTAATGTGAGTTACCATGGTATTTATTTTCAGCGGGAGCTCCTTCATGATAATTTTTGAACAAAACGCTCTCTTGTGGATGATACTTACCTTGATAAAGCTGAATATAGGGATTCTATTCATTGCGAAGTTCAAATGTTTGCCTTCAAGGGAATGTCTCAACAATTCTATATGAAAGGGAAATCTGAGGAGTGATTTTTGTCAAACATTGATGAAAGTTGATACGTCTTGTTCAAAATCCAAGGATGAGAAGAAGGAAGAGCCTCGTCACAAACAATCTTTTTTCAAACTTAGCAAAATAATTTTGACATGTAGTTCATATTCAGTACATTCTAATGTGTTCATGGTTACCCCTTGTGTCAACCTCGACATTCCAGAGGGATCTCTTGATCTTCAGTGCAGAGATGAAAGATATTTCTCAGGATTTATTCAAGAAAGAATTTGAACCTTTGAACACTGGATTGAAGGAAAAAATATAGGAAAGATAGAGGCTACATGTTGGCAACAACAGTCTCTGTATTCATTAAGTGAAGGGATAATCACAAAGATTATCAAAATAGCAGTCAAAGGTTATGCAGGTTCGTTGTTAATGAATAATGACTTTTGATGATAGCAGCATGGATTTTATGAGATGGTCCAATAAGGTTTTGTTGAAAGGTTTCGTTACATAGGGTAGAGAGCTTAGGTCTATGACAGTTTTGTTTCACTTGCAAAGGATGCTACAAGTCAAAAGGACAGTGGGTATTTAAACATATATGCAAATTGTTAGAATATGCATGAAGCAACAACCTACAGTCCAAAGGAGGAGATATGCATAGAATGGAAAAGAGGACTGTGTAAAAGTTTAGTGACAGGCAGTCCAAAATCAATATGTTACAATTTCTTGAAATTATTTGAATAAAATAATAATGCATGCAATATATCAAAGAAGCCTTTGTTATTCTTTTTCAAAATTTGGAAATTTGTTGTTAGCCATTTAGGAGAGAAAAATTTATCATTTATTTAAGTTTCCCTTTTTTAATACACGCTCTCCTCTATACATAGGAGCTTATCTCTCTTCAGATATCTGCTCAACCTTGGGTCATGACTAGTCCTGTGGTATTCATTTGAATTCTTTCCTTACCCTAAGCAAATATAAACAATTCTGCAAAAATGTGGATTGAAGGGCCGATAAAATGGATTTTAGGAGTACGTAAATAAGCAAAATGTGCCAAAATTTTGAAAAACCGATTGATAATATCCTTAGACCGCCTTGTTGTTTTTATGTAGGCTTCTTGGAAACTTAAGGAAAATAATTTCCAGCTATATAATTTGATTGATTTCCTTCATTTTTTCGTCTATATGTTTGATATGTTGAACGATTTATTAAACTGAAAATCTCAGGCAGATTTTTAGTCGTTAGTAGATCACTTCTATAGATGTCAGATTTACTGTATTGTGCCCTGCGTGGAATTTTAGGATCCTTAATAAATATTTTACTAATTGTTAAGTATTGTATTTCACATATAAATAAGAGGCAGGATACCAATTTTGTTTACATGCATTGCTTAATAGAATTGGTAAATAGTACTAGCATATATATATTAAATTTAAGATATATAAATTATGTCAATATATCGAGGCATTTAATTTTTTATCATTCAACTTTAATATAGATATATTAAATTAAAAAATTAAATGCCTCGATATATCTTAGTGTAAATTATATATCTTAAATTTTAAAATAAACCGAACATGAATAAATATAATATTATACTATATTATTTTATTATATTATTAGTTATATTAATTAAAAAAACCAAACAATAACCATAACCCAAACCTTAACCCTAATCCTAACAGTAACCTAATATTAATTAAAATTGGATATATATTCTCTTAAAATAGAAATTGCGAAACCCTTTTTTTTATTATTATTATTTTTATCTCTTTCAATTCCATAAATCAAATTTAAATTGTATTAAATAATGATCCATTATCATAAATTTCAACAACTTATTAAGCATAAAAAATTCACCATAAACAATATTTTCCTATGCGAATCCTAAAAGTTAATTTTTTCTTTCTAAAAAACACCAAGCTATTACAAATTTATGATGTCTAATTTTACACATGGACAAAATATAGTTGAAATAAGATGGACAGTTTTAGCTGTGAACAAAAAATTTAAAATCATGCTGCCCACATGAAATTACATTTTTCTTCTAAATTTTTATGTGAAACATTAAAAAAAACCATAACATAACTTGATAAATCCATCTAAATTTTTTTTAAACAGTGACTCCATAAAAATTTTAAGAAGCCTCTTCATGGGACCTCGTCAAAATGCAATTCTATCAACCATTTATATGAATCAAAATTTGAGAGAAAATTATTAGAAACATACGATGGATAGTCTAAACATGTAGATGTTTAGATGCTCACGGCATTTATGAGGTTAAGCTTATTGCAAATTCTTTTAGTGTTTGAAAAGACTTACTCATTGCTTACACCCTTTTCTAAATTTGAGATTTATTTCGATAATGATTGCCTAAAAAATCAAGCTCTCTCCACTGTTCACAAATAGTGCAGCTCCTCTTTACTCTTTCTTTACCTAATTTTCGGACCAAAACAATATAATTCAATGACATTTGAACATTACCATATTAATTAGAATATCCTCAAGTAGTGTCTAAATTAATTATATGAATTCCTTTGAATATAATCTACAACGATTTGGTTCAATCCAAAGCGATAGTTTGGCCCAGATTTTCTCAGAGAAACAAAACTTGTAAATATAATTTTATATTTTGATTAGAGTTTAAAAGATTTACCACCAAGAATGGATGTCATCGGACCTTCCAGAGCCCTTGCCATGGAGATACTTGTCGAGTGTGCCAATGGGAACATAGTCATAAACAACACACATTTCTGAGTTCTGATCATAGTAGCGTATAAGGGATATAGCCTAGTAGTCATTAACAACTCTTGTACCTAAGCGTGCACAACAGGCCTATCTCATTCCTGAACTCTTGAGAACCTTGGAGGATTGTGATTTTTCTCTCTTCACTGCAACTCTAATGCCACCACTGATTTCTACTCTCTACATTTTTCCAAACCCACATACCTCAAAAAGAAGTGAGTCATCAAAGTTGTTGGTTGCATCTTGAATCTCCGAAAAACTAATGAACCTTCAACGTACAAATCACACAAAAGATATCAATGAATCAGTGAAACACACATTAATATGAATGTATCGCTTAATGGGTTGTACTAACTCTTGCTACTTAGGAAGCATCCCAGTTGCTCCAGAAAACACGGAAAACACGAGAGTGTACTCTACAAAACTCATCAAAAACATATTGGTATCTCTGATTGTATCAGGAAAGTCCTAGACAACAATAGAATTGTTTTAGAATATATTAAGACAAGTGACACTTGTTAGATTTTGAAAATGGGAATCCGAGCAGTCATGACTACCTTATAAATTCACATTTTCAAGGAAACCTGGCCTTCATTTCCATCCAAATTCTAGATCCAGAAGTGTGCTTATTACACATTCTTCTCCGCCCAAGGATGGAACCCGGGATTCCATTCATTTCTCAAATTCGTTCAGCTCTTCGCAGAGCTCGTTTCAAACTGAGATTCCTGAGAAAAGGGAATAAGAGCATGAGGTTTCAGAACAAATCTGAATTTTCCTTTATAGACAGGTCCTCAAAGAGAATAAAAGGAATGGTGGAAGATCTTTTCCTGGGCGTGAAGTTACCTTGCATAAACCGCAGTCTTGCTAAAGATGGCAATTGTAGTGGTGATGTGAATGATGGGTATGTCGATGAAATGGAGGGATGAGAGTTTTGTAGAGGCGAACACAGCGATAATGAATCAGTGAATATAAAAGTGGAGCTTTTCATAGCAAACTTTCACCGTCACCTTCCCATGGAACGACAGGGGCCTTGCATAACTCTCTTTCATTCTCATTTCGTATTCTGGTATTCTTCTATCTCTAAGTAGAATACCAAATGAGAATGAAAGAGAGTTATATAAGGCCCCTGTCCAGCATTTCCTGGTATTCCAGCACAGAAGTTTGTCGTCTGGGCAAGGTGACGGTGAAAGTTTGCTATGAAAACCTTTGCTT
>VDFB02000008.1:122089311-122231531 GCA_007258455.2 Sequoia sempervirens
AATTCAATGCATGTTAGCTACTTGCTAAATTTGTTCTTGTTGCGTATCAAATTACTTTCAGCTTCCACCTGCAATGTGGTGGTTGTTTTGTTTTCAATTAATGGGGTGTCTACAGAAAACGAAAGTAACCATACTACACTACACATTTGAAATTGAGAAGGACATCTGTGTATATTACTTGCTTCCACATAGCCTTCACATGCAGGACGCCTTTCTTCAAAACCCCACAACTCAGTAAAAATATTTTAGAAGTTTCATCACCGTAACATTCTGTGCGAAAAAATGCCACGTCCTAGCTCACCCTCTGACTATTTGCAATAGTCTGCCAACTCTCCATTATCTACTCTCAAGTCTAACAATCTGCAGGCTTGCCTCGAAAACTGTATGGACATATTAATCCACCAATGAAAGTTTGAGAAAAATAATATTTTATTACAAACAATTAAAATTTGAGCAAGTTGCATATAACAACATAGGAAACAAAATTTAAACATGGAAAATACTGATTCTAATTGGCTGAAGGACAGAATTTTAATGGTAAGATTTCAGCCTTCCCTATAGTTCTCTGCTTATAACTAAGGTTTCAGGGCCACATCATCAAATATGATGCCACATTAGCATGCGTTTTTGTCAAGGTGTCCAAAAAGGCCCCAAAAAATAGTGAAACCAATTATCGTGCATTACAACATGAGTAGTTGAGTGCTGATGTGGTATCACATGATTGGTTGCTTTTTAGATCAAAAGCATACATTTTGTTTAATTATGGGTAGTCAAATCACAACTATTGGACATTATATAAACGACTATTGGGTATTATATTTACGATTGGGTGCACGACTATTAGACCCTGCACGACTATTGGGCCCTCTCCCCTAACAAATACAAGCACTCAAAAAATAGGCCAAATAGGATGAATAGGCCAAATTTTTCATAAAAGTGTAATTATCAACCCAAAAGGGAAAATAACTAGAGGGAAATTCAGTCCTTTGCAAAAAAAAAAATTAAATTAAATTTTGTATAAAAAGTATAGTGACCAAAAAGTTGAAAAAAAAAAAATTATCAAATTTGACAAAATAAAATGTATTTCTTTGTTTCTCAAGCCATCTAGATGCAATGGTGTTTGTTTTCCTCCATGATGCTCTGATGATAGCTTGGATATGTGCAGGAGTCACATTGATGTGGGAAGGAATGTTCTCTCATGACTCTAGTACCATGTTGGATAATAACAAGATTCCAAAGTGTGAATTGATAACCTTCAACAAGTGAAACACTAAACATAATAGGATATCTATCATATAATATGAATATTGTATAAAATACAATGATGAATCCTTGCATATATAAGCAAGGATGTGGAGGTAGGAAGGTAGGACTAAACAACTAACTAACCCTCCAAATGTCCAACACTTGTGAGCTCACTTGAAAGTGTATGAGAAAATGTAAATTGTGCATGCAATAGGTGTCTCAAATGATGACATGTGTCTCTAGCACATGAGGTGAAATAACAAGTATGGAATAGCTTAAGTGAACTTAATCTAGGTGTGAATAGTTTAATCCTAGAAGGGTGATATTCTAACTAGATATGTAAAGACACTATTTACACAAACAATATACATTAATTAATCCATCATAAAAGTTTTACCATAAATACCCCTGAATTAATTATCTGTCTCACCTACTTCCTTTTGGGTCATATATTTTTATGTACCCATTTACATTAGGACCCCTCTTCATACATTGTTTTTGAAAGAGGAAAAAATGGGTTTTACAAGGACTCGAAACCACAAAGTTTACAAACAAAAGATAAAATCATTAAAGACACCAAAAATAGAAAGGCTATAAAAACAACAAGACAAGTCCATAGCTACCAAAAAATCTAGTGAAGGCCACAAAACCAAAAAACTAGACAAAACGCCAGCAACAACTAAATTTGGGCCTTTAATAAATTTGCAGTCTTAGCTTCCAAATCGTTCATATGCTGAATCCCACTCTTTAAAATTTGAACTATCTGGACAGTAGGAGGAACTTTCTTTTTAAAGTTGGCACAGGTCCTTTTCGAAATACCTTGGTCCTCATTCTTGCTTTTATCCTTGTCCTCTTCCAGGTCAATGACCAGCGAGCCCTGTTGCGTCTTTTCCAACTTTTTAGACATTGCATTGATGATGATGGCATTGTGCCTAGCCATTTTATGGTTTTGTTCCCACAATAGTTTTCATGTTATTTTTTATTTTGACCATTTCAACTTCCAGAGTCTTGTACTTATCCTCAGTGTCACCTTCTCCCATTCCAGTACTATTCCTTTTCCATTTTCCTTCTTCATTGCTAAGAGCGGCCAACTTCAGTTCCAGTTCCTCTGACTTGCTATACAGAGCCCTATTTCTTTGATTAAGATCATTAATTTCTTGATAGGCCCATTTTAAAACCCTAAAAATGTCACCAATGCCAATTCTTGCAGCGTCAAGAATATCACCAAACTGAACCGGGTCTAAAATGAGGTTAACATCATTCAGGTTGGGAGAGCTAGGAAGTCTGGTACCATTAGCTCTAAAAGAGGTAGGAGGGGAGGGCAAAAAATTTATGCTAACGTTAGGGTTCTCAGCTTTGTCCTCCAAAGAGTCTGTAGAGTAAGAAACCAACATGTTGGAAAGGGAGCCCTTGAGAGCAGGATTCTTCAAGGGGACTGGGTAGTCGGGGTAGGTCTTAGGGTTAACTTTAGCAAGCTGGGGTTTTCTAGGCTATCTTTTCTTACCAGACAACTCAGAGGATGGGTGGGCTTCAACAATTCTCTCCTAGTAAGGCTGATTCTCTAAACCCCCACTGTCTGTGTCGTAGTCCTTAGACACCATGGAGGAAAGAAGTTTGGATAAAGCCAGCATGCTTTGATAGTGTTCATATATTAACCTAATAAGACCAAGATGAACAATAGGGTATCTCCTTGGATTTTTGTTATGGTCCTCCAGGCTATTACTCAACAAACATAATAGATAGTGAGGCATAGAAATCTGTACCTTATGGCAGAAGTGGTTAAGAATGGAAAAATGATGATCGTAAACTCTAGGGAATCTCATGTCCAGGGTGATATACTCCATTATAAGACAAAGCACCTTTCTCCACAATGCCTTGATGGTGTCAATTTCAAAATAGTTGTTAGAAATTTTAACCAGTTTCAATTTCTCCTTATCCTTCTTAGGGAATTTGATTACCGCCTCATCAGAAAACCTTCTGTCATGATAAAAATTCACACCCTCAGTGGAAATTCCAGTCACCTCCCCTATAATTTTCTCATCAAGTTTCACCTTTCTCCCAAAGAGCATTATTTCACCATTGTTCCAGTTCTTCTCAAAATAGTCTATGGCCATAGTATCAGGCCCATGAAGTTTTTCCAGAAATGGAACCAGCCCACCTCTTACAATCTGCTTCCATACCTTATCATTCCTCATGTGCACCTCATAGCCATTTGGCTCAACTCTTTTCCTGTCCCCCCCATTTTTGTTTGCACCTTACTACAGTCTCTACCAGTGTCGAGCAGCTGTTGGAAATTTACATAGTCATTCCAATGTACCCACAAAGTGTGCCGATTTTTCTTGCCAGCTAAGTAATATGACGCGGCCCCATAAAATCTCTTGATTTCGATGTACTTAGCCCTTTTACCTTTAATCATTAAATATATTTGCCTCTTTCTCATGCGTAACATCATAATCTAGTAAGGCCCTAACTTCAACTCTCAAGTCCCTACAATTCTGCCATGTGTTCAATCCTTTCTTCCTTACCCCTTCATTCGTAAAGTAATCTGCCACACTGTTAGCTTCCCTATAGATGTGTTAGACTTTTACTTTATCGAACTTGTTCAGAATAGACTTTGCTTCATCAATCCAATTCTTTATCGACCAAGAGGGGG
Source organism: Sequoia sempervirens (assembly GCA_007258455.2). Taxonomy (NCBI): domain Eukaryota; kingdom Viridiplantae; phylum Streptophyta; class Pinopsida; order Cupressales; family Cupressaceae; genus Sequoia; species Sequoia sempervirens. The sequence goes on from VDFB02000008.1 coordinate 122,093,210, forward strand.
GGTCTTTCCTAAGAGACAATCAATGATATTTTTAGAATCCCCTTCAAGCCATAAATTTTTTATATTCAAATTATGAGCTAACTTTAAAACTTGAAAAGCTCCTATAGCCTCTGCCACATGGTTGGTTTGATGACCTAGGGAGATGGCCATAGCCGCCATAAAATTACCATTTGAGTCCCTTAACACACCTCCACTTCTGGCCATACCCGGATTGCCCTTCGCGATGCCATCAAAGTTGGCCTTAGACCAGCCATTTGAAGGAAAGGTCCAACACACACCCTCCCTACTTTTCTTGGCCGGATTGGATGCAAAATAAACATCCACTTTAATATTCCAATCATTTGCTATAATTAGATCATAGGGAGTACACACCACTACTTCAAGGTTAAGAGCTTTTTAGAGAATCGCATTGAAGTTTTCCTTTATAATCCTTTTTTTTTTTTCAAAGACATTATTCTCTGATATCTCCTTATCCCTAAAAGTCTATTATTATGTTCTTTCCACACTCCCCAAACAACAAAAGGGAATATAAATTCCCATAACCTTCGAAAGAAGGAATTTTGAGTAGGAGTTTTCCATTGTAAAAAAAAATCTTCAATGGACTAGGGAAACACCCAAGAGATATTCCAGAGGGCTAATAATTTTCCCTAGATTATGGAAACAAATGGGCAATGGAGAAACAAGTGGTTAGCTGACTCTGCCTCACACTTGCAAAGGTAACATTTGTTGGGGATTTGAAATCCCTGTTTACAAAGATTGTCCACCGTAAGTACCTTATTTTGAAGCATAATCCAAAAGAAGATATTGACTTTAGGAGTCAATTATTTTATCCATTCTTTTGACCAGAAGGGATGGGAAGCTTGAGAAAGGGACAACAAAGAGATAGCCGAAGAGACAGAGTAGTTACTCGAACGGTTTTCCATCCAAACAAGAATATCATCTTGTTGAGTCTGTCTCAAACTGATAGCCTTTAAGGAAGATTGTAGATGAGCCAACTCTTGACTAATCATACATAAGTTCACCCAGTCTCCTTCATACCAATAATCTTTGACAAGCTCCTTGAAAGCAACTTTACATAACTCAGCTCATCTATTGAATCTTTCAATTTTGATGAGGGGTTCCTTAAAAATCCATCTATCCTCCCAAAATATGGCTTGATTGCCACTTCTGATGTTCCATCCTATCCCTAATTCCAAAAATTTTCTACAAGGAATCATATCATTCCAGCAAGCTGAGCCATGAGTTAGGATAGGAGAGTCCAACAATGCTTTGAGGGACATACGGTTGGCTATATATTTACTTCTTAAAATGTCTTTCCATTCTCTACTATACGAGAAGGATTTCCATATTTGTTTGGCTAGAAGAGTCTTATTCATAATTTTGATTTTTCTAAGACCTAAACCCCCAAAGGTTTTCAGTCTGCAAACCAAATCCCACCCTATAAGAGGCATTCTCTTTCTTTCACTCTAGACCAAAGGAATATTTTTTGGATCTTTTCAATGGCCTCAACATATTTAGTAGAAATTTTGAAAAGGCTTAAAACATAAACTAGGAGGTTTTGAAGAGAAGCTTTAAGAAGTTGAATTTTTCCAACTTGGCTCAAAAGAGCTCCTTTCCACCTTGCCAACTTCTTTTTGAACCTGTCAACCAGTGAACACCAAAAGGAATCTATAGGTTTAAGGCATAACAAAATTCCAAGATAAGAAGGTAAGGATTCCACTCTACAACCAAGGATTCTCGCAATCTTGACCTGTCTATGCTCAGGGGTATTGAAGAAAAAAAGGAAACTCTTCTTTTTGTTGCCCATTTGCACAATCGCCTTCTCATACATTATTGCATTGTTAATGCCATAATTTTATCATGATTTCCACCTTATAAATTAGAATCTTAGAATGTCATTGTCAAGTTCTTATTGTTTTAAGAAAATGTTTTATATTTTTTTTTTTGGATTTTATGTTAATTGTTTTATTAAAAAATATGATTATGTTAAGACTTTTATATTGTTAAAAGAACAACATGATACTTGTAAAAGCAATTTATCATCCCTCTACATAACTATAGATTAAAAAAATTAAATGGAGGTGAGAAGCGATCAAATTTATTTTAAAACTTTGGTGTATGGATTTCCCAAGGTATGCATGTTTCTATCAGGAATATCTACTAGTTTGGGTTTTATGACAATTTTTTCTATCCTTGTTACCTAACTTTAAAAGATAATGGATTAAACATATTTATTTATCTACTCACTTATAATTTTGAGAACTTCTTGAATTATTTTTCTTTGAGATTTTATAAACTTGATATTAATGGAAATATAGCCAAATTTTTGGGTCTCCATATTTTCACCATTCCATCTTGTTGGAGTGCATGGGTAACTAGTGACTACAAATACTAAGGAGAAAAATGCTAAATATTGAGTTCACTTTGTAAATCATTCTATTCTCAATAATATTTTTTACCATTTGAATTGCATCTAATATACATCAGTTATTCCACCATAACACTTTTTTTTCAAAAAGACCCACTCAATCATATAATTATGGATCTCACCTACTTCATTTTGGGTCTTATAGCATGTTATGTACCCATTTATATTAAGGGCCCATCATCAAACATTGTTATATTTTCATGTCACATTTTCATCATGATCATCACGTTATAAATATTAATCTTAGAATATCATTGTCAAGTTCTTATTTGTTTGATGTGTTTTCATGAAAATATGTTCATTTCAAGACTTCTATGTTGTTAAAATAAAAATATTATGCTAGTAAAAAAGGTGATCAAATGCATTTTAGAAATTTTATGTATTCATGTACAACAACAAGCAATATGTCAATGAATTCTACACATAGTGAGTACCTCAAATTATTCAATTTATTCAAGATTTATTGATCCTCCTTTGACAAATTGGCAACCAATATGTGCACAAGACATATATGTTGAATTTCCTACACAAGTGAATTCAATGTGGTTTTGCATCAATCACAATTGACATATTGTGGTGTGCACTAAATGGAGTAGCTATGAGGCCTTTTCCTCCACATGTCATCAAAATAAATACTTCAAACCACAACTTACCCACAAGAATATAACTAACAATTAGAGTTGGTGACTATTTTAATGTATATAGAACTAGTGTAGATATCTTAAATATATCTATCTAAGAAATACCAAAAGTTATCAATTTGAAGCTATTTTATTTTACATTAGAATAATTTTATTTTTTATGTTAATAGACATATGAATTTTATCGCATCTACATTGTTTAAAATTTTATCTGTGTTTTCATCTATATTTTTAGTTTGGTTAATTATGTAAAGATTATTTCTTCAATTGATTTTCAACTATAATTAACAAACTTTAAAAAATCTCAAATCAACAAATCATTTTTTTTTTTACTCAAACTTTTTCAAAAGTTGATTAACCCTTAAATTTAAACTTAAAAATTTATAGCCATTTTATTTCATTTAATATACATACCTATTTATTTTTAAGATATTATGTTTATGATTAAATAATAATATTTTGACATACAAATGATAATTAAATTTAAGATAAAATGTAAGTGATTTTGTTAACATGATCATGCACACTCCACCCCTTTCGTGCCATTGTAAAATACCTCTAGACATTAATAATGTTTTGTTTTATACACCCAATATACACTCTAATCTAAATATACCACCAATCTAAATAAACATATATTATACGTATATGCTACCATTCCACACTAAACACAAAGCTGGAGACCTTTCCACCGCTTTAGTGAAGGCCCAGAGGCAGAGGAGGAATTTTACGCACACACAGTAAAAATTAAAATGTAAAATATTATTTTCTCAACACACAAAGCTGCTGCTCGTAATTTTCTGTTTGCTCACATTCACCTTCTTCTCATTCTCCTTCAACTTTAAAAAAATAAATTACATATACTAATACATATAGATTAAAAAACACGTGAAGAATTTCATGGATGAGAAAGCCCGAAATTACAATTTAAAATTCAAAATCACCTAACTAACTTTTCCCCCGTCAAAATGCATTTAATACAATGTCCTTTTCATTAAATATTAATTCCCTGGCGGTGGCGGCTTTCTCCATAGTTCCCCGCGGTATCGCGATGGTTAAAATCTTGATTGCGATATTGCGGGCAGCGGTTAGATGACGGCCCGGTAAACTGCGGCGGTTAATAATAAAACAAAATTTTACTGAGTCTCCCGTGATATCGTGATGAATATTTTATTGATTGCAATATAGCGGGCATTGGCTGGAGTGACGTCTGGCGGTTGAGATAAAACAAAAAAGACTACGGAAGTCTCCCGCGGTATCGCAATGGCTAATTTATTGATTGCGATATAGCGGGCAGTGGTTGGCGGGGACGGCAGCAGTTAGGGTTAATATTCCAACACTCCCCCTTAAGCATAACTGCGCTGTCCACCATGCCCAATCTGTTCCTTTGAAAAATAAAATTATCTCTTCCCAGTGGCTTTGTAAAAATATCTGCACTTTGTTCTTCTGATCTGCAAAACTCTAAAAATATTTCACCATTATTAATTAATTCTCTGATAAAATGATACCTGGTATCAATATGCTTGCTTCTCTTGTGAAAAACTGGATTCTTCGAAAGAGCTATGGATGAATTGTTATCACAGTAAATTTTTGTTGCCTCCATTTGTTCATATTGCAATTCTTTCAAAATTCTTCTCATCCAGACTGCTTGACATGTTGCACTTGTGGCTGCCACATACTCTGCTTCGGCTGATGAAAGACAAACTATTGGCTGCTTCTTTGAAGACCATGAGACAACTCCAGACCCAAAATTAAATACATAACCAGACGTGCTTTTTATGTCATCAATGCTACCAGCACAGTCACTGTCTGTGTATCCTATGAGTTTGAACTCATCTGAACTTGAATACTTGATGCCAAAAAATTTTGTTCCACTTACATACCTTAAAATTCTCTTCCCTGCTTTCCAATGGGTGTCTTTTGGTGTTTCCATAAACCTAGAAATCAAACTTACTCCATACATAATGTCTGGCCTTGTGGCTGTGAGATACATGAGACTTCCAACAAGCCTCTTAAACAAAGTTGGATCAACATTAGACCCTCTATCATCCTTGCTTAGTTTCAGCCTGCACTGAGGGTGTTGGTGCTGGTTTGCACTTCATCATATTAAACCTTTTCAAAATGTCATTTGCATATTTGACTGTGAAATAAAAATACCATTTTCATTTTGATTCACTTCAATGCCTAAAAAATATTTCATCAGACCTAAGTCTGTCATTTCAAATTCTTTCTTCATGTCTGCCTTGAACAGATCAATTGACAAATTGCCAGTGAAAATTAAATCATCAACATATAAGCATATTATTAGTATTTCACCTTCTTCATTCATTTTTGTATATAGTGTGGGCTCACTGCTACATCTATTAAATCCATTCTGCAAAAGATAACTATCTATCCTGCTGTACCAAGCTCTTGGGGCTTGCTTCAATCCATACAATGCCTTTTTCAATTTGTAAACTTTGTCTTCTTGACCTGATCCACATAAACTTCTTCTTCTAGATAACCATTTAAAAAAGCTGACTTTACATCCATTTGAAATACAGACCACTTATTCTGAGCTGCTAATGCTAAAATCATTCTTATAGTATCCAATCTTGCTACAGGTGCAAATGTCTCATTGTAATCAATTCCGGGCTGTTGTGAATAGCCCTTTACAACCAATCTTGCTTTAAGCTTCTGAACTTCATCTTTTTCATTCAATTTGGTTTTATAAATCCATTTCACTCCAATGACATCTTTGTCTTTTGGAAGATTGACTAGTTCCCATGTCTGATTCTTTTCAATCGCTTCAATTTCTTCATCCATAGCACTTACCCATTTATCATCTTTGACTGCATCTTCAAAATGAACTGGATCTTCTATTTGAGAATAAAATGCACAAAGAGAAATCTGATCTGAATTATTCTCACCTTCATTTTGCTCATATATATCTCTTATGCTTCTGATTTTCTGTCTTCTTAGACTTGCCAATGTAGGATTTGACATATCACTTGAACTTGTGGAATGTGGACCTGATGGTCCTGCTGTAGATGGTGTTTGTTGTCCTCTTGTTGGACTGCTTCCTTGAATTATTGAGGCTGTTCTTACAGTTGATGCTGGTGTCACTTGTGGACCACTTTGCTGAGCTTGAATGGGAGTGGTAGGAGTCACAATAGCTGGAATATTTGTTGATGTTGAAACTTCATTCTCCTCTTGAGATATACTGGCTGAAATATTGACTGTCTTCTCTATACTTCCATCCCATGCTTCATCTTCTACAAATTGTACATCTCTGCTGATTATAACTTTCTTTGTTGTGGATTATAGAGCTTATAAGCTTTGGATTCTTCACTATATCCAACAAATATACATTTTTCTCCTTTGTTATCTAGCTTCCTTCTTAATTCATCAGGCACATGTGCATATGCTACACATCCAAATACTCTCATGTGAGTAACACTATGTTTTCTTCCTGTCCATGCTTCTTCAGGTACCATATTCATGACACTTTTTGTTGGACACCTATTCATTATATAGGCTGCACAAGATATTGCTTCTGCCCAATATTCATTTGACAAATGTTTGGCTTTCAACATACTTCTAGCCATTTCCATGATTGTTCTGTTTTTCCTTTCAGCTACTCCATTTTGTTGAGGTGTGTATCTAGTTGTGAATTGCTTGTGAATTCCATGATCTTTGCAAAAATTAAAAAATTCTCTTGAAATATATTCACCACCTCTATCTGTTCTCAACACTTTAATATAATAACCACTCTGTTTTTCAACCAAATTCTTGAACTGACGAAACAGATCAAACACTTCATTTTTCTGCTTTAGAAAATAAACCCATGTTTTTCTTGAATAATCATCAATGAATGTCAGAAAATAAAAACTACCACCTATTGAAGGTGTTTGCATAGGTCCACACAAATCTAAATGTATAATTTCCAAAGGGGCTTTTGCTCTAGTTGACTTTCCTGCTGGAAATGATTCTCTATGTTGTTTTCCTAAAATGCACCCTTCACATACCCTTTCTGGTTTTTCTATTAAAGGTAGTCCCTTGACCATGCCTTTCCTATGAAGTAAATTTAAACCTCCAAAGTTGAGATGCCAAATCTTAGGTGCCATAACCAGTTTTCATCTTTTATCTCAGCTTGAAAGATTGTCTGCACTACTGTTGTAGTTTCTTCTCTACCCATTTGTGAATTCATTAAGTGTTGTGCTTGAGCATAATTTATATTCAAATCTGGCCTTATCTTTAAGGGAAACATTCTGTTGTTTGTCATTCTGACTTTTGCAATAAGCTGGTTGCTTGGATATTTGTCTAAAATTGTGCATAGACCATTCTTGAAGGTTACTCTATACCCTTTTTGAACCAGTTGCCCTACACTCATTAAGTTATGTTTCAGACCAGGCACAAAATACACATCTGAAATATACTTTTTCTCCCCCTGTTTAGTTAGAATATTAACATCTCCTTTTCCTTTGACTGACACTTTTTTGTCATTACCCAATGTAAATCAGACTTTACATTCTCATTTAAACTTGAAAACATTTCTAGATTCCCTGTCATATGATTGCTACAGCCTGAATCTAAAAACCATACATCTTTTTCATTTGCTTGTGCAACATTACAAGCTAAAAACATTGTTCTCTTATCTGAATCTTGATTTTGAACTTCTCTTGAAAAATTTGCATTTTGTCTATTATTATCATACTGCTTCTTTCTACACTCATTCATATAATGCCCATATTTTTTACAATAGTGACATTGGATTTGAGATTTCTCATACCTTTGATTTTGTGACTGATTCTGTGTTGGGTTTTGGCTTGAGCCTTGATTGCTGCCTCTTCCACTTGAGCTTGATAAACTGTATCTTTCACCTCTGTAAGAGTTTCTTCCTCTTCCTCTTGATCTACCTCTGCCTCTTCCTTGACTGACTGAAGCCTGAGTTTTGAAAGCATGCTCTAGTGATGTATCTGCTGACCTTTTCAGCCTTTGTTCATGAGAAATTAGAGATGCATACAGCTCATCAACTGAGAACTGTGAGAGATCCTTTGTCTCCTCTATAGCAACTACAACCGGTAGAAATTTTGTGGGAAAACTCCTTAAAATCTTTTCAACAACTCTGGTATCTTCCAGATTTTCCATGAGACCTAATTTGATTAACCACCCCAATGACTTGGGTGTAGAATGAATCTACAGATTCATTGTCCTTCATACATATTGTTTCAAAATCTCTTCTCAGCATTTGTAGCTTTGCTGTTTTAACTTTTGCCATGCCTTGATAGGCTGTTTGAAGTATGTCCCATGCTTGTTTGGACTTTGTTGCTGCTGAAATCCTTGGAAAAATGCTCTCATGTACAGCTTGAAATAGATAAAATAAAGCCTTTGAATCTTTCTTCCTTGTGTCCTTCAATAAGTCTTTCTCTGCTTGTGTTAAAGCATTGTATGCTACTGCATCTGCTGGCTCTGCAAATCCATTCTCTACTAAATCCCATATATCCTGTGAGCTAAATAGTGCTTTCATTGTAATTGACCAGTACTCATAATTCTTCCCATTAAACTATGGAATTTGTGGGTTTGTCAAGCTTGTGCTTACTGCCATTTTTGAAATTTACCCAGATAATCTTCTTTGATAAAATTGACTCTAATAATCAACTTGCTCTGGTACTCGAACTTGCTCTGATACCACGTGAAGGCCCAGAGGCAGAGGAGGAATTTTAAGCACACACAGTAAAAATTAAAATGTAAAATATTATTTTTTCAACACACAGAGCTGCTGCTCGTAATTTTCTGTTTGCTCACATTCACCTTCTTCTCATTCTCCTTCAACTTTTAAAAAATAAATTACATATACTAATACATATAGGTAAAAAAACACGTGAAGAATTTCACGGATGAGAAAGCCCGAAATTACAATTTAAAATTCAAAATCACCTAACTAACTTTTCCCCTGTCAAAATGCATTTAATACAATGTCCTTTTCATAATATTCAAACTTAAATATTAATTCCCTGGCGGTGGTGGCTTTCTCCATAGTTCCCTGCGGTATCGCGATGGTTAAAATCTTGATTGCGATATTGCGGGCAGCGGTTAGATGACGGCCCGGTAAACTGCGGCGGTTAATAATAAAACAAACTTTTACTGAGTCTCCCGTGATATCGCGATGAATATTTTATTGATTGCGATATAGCGGGCATTGGCTGGAGTGACGTCAGGCGGTTGAGATAAAACAAAAAATACTACGGAAGTCTCCCGCGGTATCGCAATGGCTAATTTATTGATTGCGATATAGCGGGCAGTGGTTGGCGGGGACGGCAGTAGTTAGGGTTAATATTCCAACATTTAGGAAATTAAATATAACTGATATTTTGTAAATTTATTCCACTAAAATGAAATGACAACATAATAGCTGCTTAAACTCTTCTAAGGAGAAGAAAAACGAACCAGACATGTACAATAATTCAAAATAATCATTACTTCCCCATTAACATTCAGCTTGACCAGACATATACAGACCCTCTGCTATTGCCTGTAATGATTGCATTTCTTTCCTCGTCATAGAATAATGTAGTGATATCTTCAAGAGCTTCTTGAATGGTGTTTTGGATTAGTGTTGCATTAGGCCGATTCCTACAACTTATACCCACATTGCCACCAATCTTAGTGCATCAATTTAGAGTCAAGCTATCTCTAATTTTTATTAACCTATTTCTTTTATCAGAAACTTTCTTGTAAAAATAAGCAAGTCTTCATCATGAGTCAAATGTAAGTTACTACCAGTAGAGGGAGAATCAACCAGCTAGTGGTCTCTGTAAGAAGCAACCAGCCCTCCTTTCAAATTCCATACAAAAACAGGTCCACTAGTGTGAAATGTCAAGAATAACCGTTTCTCATTCAAGAAAATAAGTGCACAAGGACTCTTCTTGGACTCTTTTTTGCTCACTTCAATCATCCTTTCATTCTGAACATCAACCATTTGCATGCATTCATTCTCTTGTTTAACGAGTATCTTCTCATGGAAGATCCTAACAAAATCAATCTTTTTATTGGGTAGTAGCACATGATTGATAGATTTCAAAACAGTCCCATCCTCTACAGATAATATCTTTAGAGGAAGAATGCTTCTACAAGCAGATCTTTTTGATATTAAGAGGATTATACCAACAGTGATCCCTATGTCTTCAATTTCTTTGTCAGATATGGACTACAAGAGTGTATAGTTCTTCAAATCAAATAACTTGTCAGTACGATCATGAGCTGAAAAAGTAATAAGTTTCCCATTGATATCATCGAATTCTATGATATCCTCACTCTAAAATAAAGCAAAACCTACATCTGGTTGAGCTATTCAATGTGAAAAATAGGCCTCCTCTATTGGTGTTGTGAAATCCAACAATAAATTTACTATTGTTTATACTCAGGAATTTGAATAACATAAGTCAAATTACTGAAGCAAAGAACTAAAGCATGCACAACACCACTCACTAAAATATTGAATGCAGAAAAAAATTAGAGAAAACTCATCACACTTGACACAGTGATTTACCCTAGAAAACCCCTAACTCTGGGGAAAAACTAGCATTCAATGAAAGATTTTATTATAACAGAAAAGAAGAGATTTACAATAACTGCCAGTACTTGGCATCCACAGCAATACTGCAATCCTGGATAATATTTCTACTCCTCCTTCTGATCACTCCAATCTCCCTTTCTCTTGTGTCATTCCTGCAATAAAGACTTTATCTGTATCTCGATCTCCCTTTTATAACCTCTCATCACCTACGATGGAGTAGAGATTAACAAAGAAAACAAAGTAAAGCTGTTTGCTAAAAAGTAAATTTACCAAACTTGACAAATGCGTTGCAAGATAAAACAGATAAAAATCAGGAAAGATCTAGAGATGTCTATCTCCACAACCGCTCCAGCCTGTGTGACAAGGTTCCAGGCTTGAGACGCCTCCGAGCTACATTTTCAACATTCAAGAGGGGTTCATCTGTACTTGTATTCATGCGAATCATTACCTTGTACTAATATTGTAATGAGAGAATTGTTTACCTTGTTATAGAACAGCTTTCGAATTAGGTCATGTGGACTTAAATTCAACTAACAAAGCCTTTTATTTGTGTGTCTATCAAATGCAACACAGAGACCTGACTCTGCCAAAGCAAATATAATACCGTGAGCTGTAACTATTTCTAGAATCTCGAATGTTTCTACAATCGCTTCGTGCAACTGAACTATTTCTACAATCTCTTCCTGATAACAAATATCAAACTCTTCCTGCAACTTATCTGAGGATGAGCATTTCTCAAGGCCAACTTGTTACCAATCTCACGGCTTTGAAGTTTGTGGGCAATGTTGGAAATTTCTGAACAACGCTTCTTTTTCCCTTCCATTGTAGTATCGAAAAAATCTATAAAAAATCAAGAATTAATGCTGTTTATAATCCTATCTTCTCTATGACTTTTCAGATATTATATTCACCAGACAATTGTGTGCATTATTATGTTAAAATGTTCATGACAGAAATCTATTTCGTATCTAAATCAATTGAAAGCGTAAAGCATGAATCAACAGTATCAACTATCTAAAATTTAAACAATAATGACACTAATCAGATAATGAAGTACAAATAAATATAGAAACATAAACAATAAAAGTAATATTATCATAATTGTTGCTCTTCTTCATTTTATTTTATATGCTAGCTTGCCTTCAGATTTGTAGTAAGCCTAATGATAGTGACAACAAAATATCAAAGATAGTGGTTGTCTTGAACTGAAAGGGATAGGTCTCTTTTATGGAAAACCAGATTGGAATGAAGGGTCAAGATTAAATGATGAAGAATAATGATGATCAATGGATGAAATTGTTTGGAGAAGCAAGAAAATAGGGTTTAATTAAGGATGGACATTGGAGATTGAAAGGTAATAAAACCTTATCAAAGGTGGAGGTTAATTGGGATAAAGGGGGAGATTGGCACAAAAAAAGAGGTTGTTGGAGTAAATTTTAGGAGGGAAAGAGAACAATTAAATAATAAAAAACAATTATTTAATTATAGAAGAAGAGGGAAAAGTTGACTTTTAGTAAAAATTATTTGGAAACAATTGTTTAATTAAAAAGTGGAGAAAAAGGATAAATTAGTAAGTAATTAAAATAATTATTTAATAGTAGAGGGAAAAATAAAAAATAAATAATTAAATAAATAAGAATTTATTTAATTATAGACAAAAAGGACATTAGTGAGGGAATTAAATAAATATTAATTTATTTAATTAATAAAAGAATATGACTTTAGAAAATAATCAAACAATTAAAATTATTTAATTATGCAAGGGAGAAGGGGAATTAATGTGAAAAATGGAGTTCACAAGGGTTAAAACGTCTATAGTTTAAATTTTACTTATAAAAAAGTTTACTTAGAAAGAAGTTTAGTAATAGTAAGTATGCTCTTATCTTTATAAATTTATAAAAAATATTTGTAATTAAAAATTCATTACAAAATAATTTTAAGTATGAAAATTTGATTAATTATTTATAAATTGATTAGTTATTTCAATGCTAAGAGTTATGTCTCAAAAATTAAAATAAAGTAACTCTAAGGAGGGTATGATGACCATGGTAGGGGAAGAGAGACTAGGAATAGTTTACACATGAATGCAAGAATAGCATACACTTTGTTGGAGGTCTTTAAAATTAGCACTATTTAAGTAAAGTAAGAATTGACTCATATTACCAATATTATAGTTGAGGTGTATAGGGTAAGGAGTAGAACTACTACATGTTATCAAGTAATGAAATGGAAGATTGTTATGGTATACGATCATCTTTTTAATGAAGTTGTAGACATAATTCTTTTCCATAAGTGTGTATTTAGAGACTAATATTGATGTAAGATTATGATAAAATATTAATCATTAGAAGAGAACTAAAAACATAGAATGATAAAATAAGAGATATATACACCATTTATGTATATTAGGGCTACAATATTGAATTCTCTTTTTCATCTAAACAAGAAAAATATTCATTAATGTTGGTGGTAGATTCATATTTAATCTTCAAAATAAACATTATAACTTAAAAATATGATATGTGATTGTGCTTATGAGTTTCTCTGCATACATCTAATGTTATTTGTTTGTGTTTATAATTTTACCAATTCCTTTTATGTTTAGCCTATCGATGTTCTAATTCAAGTTTAATGGTTAATCACATGTACCTTTCATTGGATTATTCAAATTTGTACACTACATGCTTATACCATTACTATTGTTGTTTGCCAATTTTCTCAACATTTGGCATTACAAAATGAGAGGGGTATGAATTCTTATAAGTGTTGTAAGCTATTTTATTTGAGTAGGAGTGTTTAATTTAGAGGGTTTTTCAAATCCAATGTTCGAATCCATGGATAGCACATCTTATTCATAAATTAACAAGTTTGTGTCACATCCGTATAAAAGAAGATTGTTTCACATCAACATTAGTTGGATAATAAAATAAATAAATAAAATAACATATCAATCAAAAGCATGGGGAGAAAAATTTGGATGAAGGTATGGGCATTCTGTGAATGCTTCAGAAACTTCAAGAAAATATGGTGGCCCTCGACTATTGTCATCATCCTTTCTATCTGTGTGGAAAAGGGAATGCAAAGTATGGTGTGAGGAAGAGGGTTTTTTTAGAAGAGGGTAAATCAATGGAGGAGAAATAAAGAAATTATGTAGGAAGGGAAGAAGACTAAAAAATGTGAGGTTTTGTAGAGAGAGAAAGGGCATAGAAAGGAGCGACCATAAGCATGGCAAGTTATGTTTTGCAGTATTAGATTTCATGAGAATGGTGGCTCTTTATAAACATGATGTTGGTGTGAAGGCTAAATCAAAAATGTCTTTGGTACTAACACTAAAGATAAGTACATTCCTTCATATTTCCTATTTAAATATGTTTACTTTTGAATTAGTTACTCAATCAAAGGTGATCAAGTTAGGTCTGCTCTTTCTCCAAATTACTATTATAAGTAAGGTTATTAATATTTTGAAGGTGTTTGGGCCTACACTGACTAGTTGCCTTTGTTTAAGTGTTTTTGAGGCCCTTGCTACCAACCACTTGAATGAACTTTGCAAATAAGAAATTTCATGAGACCTCTTTTGTTTAAGGTACAGTCTTAGAACAACAATAAATTTATCAAGGCATTGTTGTACAATTATATTCGATTATGGATTCTTAATCTTGAGTTACCCACAAAATATTAAAATCCAGGATATTGTGTTCTTATGAATGGATTTCTCAAATAATATTTAAGGTTAAATTATTTATTTGTAATGCAACAAATTGTAATTGCTCCTATGTTTTCATGACACTGCATTTTGACTCCATAATCTTAGTAATGGACCTCGTCCTAGACATCCTAGAGATAGCTATAAATTATGGCTAGGAGATTGAATCCTTGAAATTTATATTTCTAGTAAGGAAAAATAACCTTATATTATAGAATGAACCATATATTTACTAAGAAGGTATCTTATACTCAAATTTCACACTTTATATATGTATGTTTTAAAATCATAGATAAATTCTTAATAAATTATGATATTATAAGGAAATTCTTGGGTAAATCTAGAGGAAGGGTTTGTAAACTTGTAATGTTTCATTTTCTTGATATTATCTCTTAAATAAAGTTGTACACCCAATTTTGGTTAGGTAATTAAGAAAGAAATCAATTACTATGTTCCCTTCCTTGACTACATTGATTAGGCTCATTGACATCAATTATTGAGTTTACATAGTCTCATACTAGCTCTTCAATATTTTGTTAACCACTTAGTGAATTCATTTTAGGTGTGAATAATTTGTTATAGGTTGGGACCTTATGGGAAATTCTTGATCTATCATATGTTAATTGGACATAAATTATGTAAGATACCAAGTTGCATAATATGTGATCTAGGTCACCTTATTAGTAAGGGATAATCATATACTACTTATTGCATGCTTATTCAAGATATAGTGAGAATGTAATTGTGATGTATCAGATCATGTGAATTCTTATACTTTAAAACTAAAATTTGTTGAGACATATTAGTATATAATTTGTAGTGCAACAATAAAATATGTATATGTAGTGACCTAGTCTTAAGGGAAGTATGTCAAACTCTATGTAAGCAATAGTAGGATGTACTGACCTTCTTATCATATGATGTAACTTACAACTAACTATTGAGGCCATAATTAATATTTAAATGGAAAGTACAAACATTATCTAGACCTTGAACCAAACTAATATAAGAGTATTGGATTGTGTCATAATGTAAATCAGATTAGAGTGTTAGAAATATTAATATTTATATTATTGAAGGAACATCTCAATAAGAAGATATAAAGGATATATAGTGATATCCACCGGTCTTAGGTATGACTCAAATGTCAATTATATTTAAAGAAAGTTTGTAATTATGGACAATTAAGTGATAAGGATAATTGTTCATCTTTTATCATTGTAGCCAATAAACCAATTAGACTTTGGGGTATTTTATAATTATTACATTATGAATAATAAAGGTGTTGAAGCATAATTAGACACCCCAATGTTAGATGCAAGTGTTATAGTTTAGGATTTTTAAATTGTGAATTGTGTTGAAATTATTGGCTCGTTGTTAACCACTATTCAATGTTGGGAATCATTGAAGTAACTAGGTTGGAGTGTAACATAGTAATTAATAAAACGTTGATCATGGGAAAACCCATGTGTAGGTCTTTTGAGAGACCTTGTGAGGAGAACTATGTGTGAATTTGATATATTTAGAAGTGGGTATGTAGGTAGTCCTTGGGTAAAGGATTCCCCTTGTGACCTCAAGTCCATAGGGGGGGGGGTCTAGGGGGTGATAACTCCTATAATTATTGGTTTTCCTAATTGGTTTGACCTTCTCACTTCATTAGGGTTCAAATGAGACTGAAATGGGTATTAGATGGTTATGGAAGAGCTAAAAAAATTGATAACTTGTATTTAATACATGATGTGTTATGAATAGTAAGCTAAATAAAGGGAATGAATTTGACTACTTGAGTGTGGTTAAATTTTGAGTTGAGCTTGTCTCGTGTTGGTTCTAAGTGATTTCTTTTATTTGTTGTGAATATTAACCTTAAACTTATATGACTACGTATAGGCTCCTAAATTAGTCAATTGTGATCTACTTATTCTAAGTTAGGAACCTATCTTCCAATTATAGTGCTAAGCATGAGTTAAGAAGAAATACTATGATGTTTGATATTGACAATAGTCAAGGAGAAGCACTATGATGCTTGAGATTGGTAGTAGTCAAGGAGCAATGCTATGGTGCTTGATATTGACAATAGTCAGGAGTAGTACTATGATGCTTCAAATTGATAGTATTCAAGGAGTAATAAAATGATGCTCGAGATTGATAGAAGTTAAGGACCATTACTGTGAGGATCAAGATTGATAATAGTCAAGGATCATGTTATGCCAGTGATGAATTTTTTTGGCTACTTAGTCATTTGATTAAATACATGGAAGATACTTTCTAATGAAGAATAGGTAGGTAATAGTTAGACCAACCTCATATTATAGTTTTTATATATCTAATGTGGAAATGGTATCTTAGATTATTAGAGGTGGGTAGCAACTTAGGATCATGAAGTGGTATGAACATCTGTGTAATTTAGTGTGTGTATACATGAATTCCTCCCTAAGTACTTGTGTAAATGGCCTAGGGTTGTCTACATTGATATATTGGTGCCCTTGCTAGTGACGACATTGAGTAGTATTGGATGCTTTATTGTTTTCATAATAGGCTTGTGTGATTGTGAATCAGGCCTAGTGGGTTGATGTATGCAATAGGCTGCATCCATTTCCACTTTACCAATTGTTCTTTATGTGAATATGTGATGTATTGTATGGATGATCACACTAGATATATGCATGGTGTATGCTTGAGCTAGTCACTGTTATGATTTGATGTACATATAAGTCTGTCACTAATGTACTTCAGATGTACATATGGGCTAGTCAAGGTTGTAATGTGATGTAGACATGAGCTCATCATTATTGTACTTATGGTTTGTGTATCAGACAATCATTGTTGTACTTGTGATGTGAATATGAATTAGTCTTTATTGTACTTATAATGTGTGCGAGCTAGTCACTTTGTGTATGTGTACATATGTTGGAGCTAATCATTTTGTAAATGTGATGTATGTTGGAGCTATCCATTATGTATATGTGACATGTTGGAGCTAGTCACTATGTATATGTGATGTTCATTGGAACTAGTAATTGTGTATATGTGACATATGTTGGATTTAGTCATTGTGTATGTGTGATGTATGTTGTAACCAATCACTATGTATATGTGATATATAGAGCTAGTCATTGTGTATATGTGATGTACATTCAAGTCTCTCCTTATGGGAATTGGGGGATTATAGAATGATATGTCCCTTGTGTATTTGTGGATATTTGCACACTACTGATTGGAATTGTTAGGTATAGAGCCATCACTTGATGGTGAGTTAATATCATTATATTATATTTGGGCTACATTGATAGTTGCCACTTATAACTTATAGTCATGATTTAAAGGTGAGATTAGAGATATCATTCATGAAAAGAGAATGAACTCCCTCTAACAATGGTGGGTGAACTACGAAGCCTCGAATTTCCTACAAAGTGATACATAGGCAAGGTCATCAAGAATGAACCCTCAAGGCTAAGGTCTAGGTCTAGGAATGGCCTTAACCTTGGGAGCTTACCACTCCTATGTGTAACCATATAAGTGGTGATGTTATGTTGATACCACCATGGTAAATGGAGAAGTTTTCAACTTAACACTTCTAAGGTACATCGAAGATGCTCAATAGATTAAGTTTTATATTTGTTTTGAATTAAATTTAAAAAAATGGTAGCAACAGAGGGGTGGTTGTTAAAGTTTGATGGTTCTAAGTATGTAATGATCCAACCCCAAATGCATTAACTTTTTTCGATTTTCTCTCATCCATTGTTCAGGTATTTCATCAAACAGTTCTCCCAATTGCCCTCCTACTGCTCTGAGTTTAAATTTAATATGTTTCTAACATCCTGTTGATTGCTTTTGATTGAAAGTTTGATAATTTAAACTATCCACAATCTTTGGGTATGTAATAACATTTACAAGTAACAGAATATCATGTGAAGTTATTTCATATATCATAGAATGATAAGC
This sequence comes from Sequoia sempervirens, assembly GCA_007258455.2. Lineage (NCBI taxonomy): Eukaryota > Viridiplantae > Streptophyta > Pinopsida > Cupressales > Cupressaceae > Sequoia > Sequoia sempervirens. The sequence continues at coordinate 122,111,482 of VDFB02000008.1, forward strand.
AGCAAAAACAATCTGCTATAATCTTCTAACTCGCAGCCAAGATATAATTCTTTTCAATCTATTATGGCTCCTTCATTCAGAAATTGAGTTACATTTGTCTATAATCCAAGATTTACGAACTGTATATATTGTAGAAACCAACCTGAAGGAAAAAACACAGTCGCTTGCCTTGATCAAAATAGAGCAACGTCTTCTTCATAATCAACCCGATCCATTCCTTAAAAGACCGCGAAACCTTTAATGAAGCGGCAATGACTTATGTTTGAGTTCGACTGATTTCCACGTCACCTACTGTGGGACCCGCAATTTTCCTTCTCCTAGATATGACTCCTTCAAATGGAACACCCAGCTTTGAATGTCGGCACTCGTATAAATGTTTTTATTCCAGTCGTCAATTCCACATGTATAAACATTAACACGTGACATCCCAGATTAAAGACATGCCGATAGTCTTGACTCCTAATGAAATATTCATTACAGGAAGCGGGCCCGAAATACCAGAGATGTTAATTTCGTTCAGGACTCCTAAATTCTGACTCTTCAAATTGCCAGGCTTTCACGACTTTAACAAAGGCGGAACTCCTTCAGTCGAGAACAAGCAGCAAACGGGTATTGAATGATGTTAGGCGGCAAGAACAAAGAACAAGTTACAAAATCAGTTCTTAAGCAGCTCCCGATAAGATGTTGAGCTCCACGATTTTCCCCGACTCTGCTTTTTTTTTTAAATGTGTCCCTTTGACTTCTCATATGGTGCCATCCTCAATCAAGCACCTTAACCTTGAATATGTCTTTAAATGTTTTCTTCTAATGATATCGTGCCCCTTTAGACTTCAGGATGGGCCACGATATCTTAAGGTGTATAGACGTTGCGACACAACTTCAGAACTCCCGACTTTCCATTAATCTTCCCTTTGCAAATTCGAAAACAACTGAACAATCAACCCGTGACTACCAGGAAATGCTTTGAATATTCATACAGTGCTCTGAAATGTCTTCTGGACATCCTCCCACGTTCAGAAATGATTCCACGAAGGGTGTGATATCATGCTCGAATGTCACGCTTCTCTATGTTGCTCACTCTGTCTTACCTCTGGAAATACTTTGCTTATTATTATTATTATTTTTAAAAAGATTTATATCATTATTCATCACCATATTCTGGAAGTAAAAACATGAAATTCATCATCAAACTCCAATCATTTAAGCCCAAGCGAAAAAACTAAATATCTTCTCCAACTATCAGTCTGGGCAGATCTTTCACTGCTGAAACCAATCTACTTTCAGAGGTCACGCCACCTCAGAAAGGCTGTGAACTTTGTTCAATTTCCAAAATCCAACCCCCTGAAATGAACTCCAATTCTTTTATTCAACTCCTTGGTGACTGTTGGAATTATTCAACTCCTCCTTGGTGACAAATGGAATTCTCATTCTTTTCTTTTTTTAAACTTAATATTTCAATTCATTTTAGAATTCTCTTTTTTTTAAAGTAACTTAATTAATTTATTTAACTTTTTCATTTAATTTACTTTCCACCATTAATTTAAGTTGTCCTTTATAATTCACCTTTTTCAACAACTTAAATTAATTACTCAACTTTAATATTGACGCAAAATTAGCAACATTACAAAGTATTAGAAAATGTGTCTCAACCTTGCTCCTAATGTTAAGACTAAATAAAATATGATTTACAATCCATAAACATAAAAACTCAAGTTATAGGCTATAAAAGTCCTTTGGCTAAAATATAATCTATAACTTTTCAAAATATCTTTGGAGCCCTATTATAATAAAAAGTTATTCTTTTGCATAGCTAGATGTTAGTTCAAGCCTACTACTTGAAAATAATTATCTTAGAAATTCCTTTAAACACAATCTTAAATTTAATATAATTAAGTGAGATTTCTCAACAATTTATACATAAATCTTGGGTGAAGTGGGATTTAGGCAAGGAAACTAAGGTACATGTGAAAACTTAGATTAATTCTTGGAGTTCATCAACTAGACTTGTTGGATTACCTATTGATGGAAACTAGGAGTACTACCTCTAAATAAAAAATGGATGAGGTAGTTGCATCATTATTTTCAAAGGAGATGCAAAGAAAAGCTTTTAAATCAGCTAAGGAGGCCCTAGATATTCTTGTAAGATCAAAAGGAAAGGAAAATATAAGGAAAAGAAGAAAGACAAGTATATATCCAAATCTCTTGGTAAGACCAAAAAAAAGTGTTGAAACTATGGTAAGACTAGCCATTTTAGAAGAGACTACATGGAGAGAAAATGGAGAAGAAAAGTAATTCTAATAATGAATCAAAAAAATCCTCCTAGTATGATGGTGATTCCTTTCCTACGACCTTGGATACACATGAATTGGATGGTGCATGGTTGATACCTCTTTCCATGTGATCTCACATGGGATTTGATTCTCAAAACTTGAAGAATAGGACAGTTGTAATATACCTTTGATATGAGTTGCAAACAATGATTTCATATTTCATTATAAGGAAAACTTACTTAATTACAAAGCTTGCTAGAGTTGCTAAATAATATAATGATGGAGAGTTCTTATAAGTGAAAACCCTAAATGATAAAGGGATTAGATCATGACACGTGTCAACATTACATGTGATGAGACAACGATCTAATAATAGCTCAATCTAAAAAAAGAAAAAAGCACTCCTACGTTTAATTTAATTATGCCTAAAGTGAAATTAGCCTAATAATTAATTAAAGATTATTACATTAACATAGATAATGTGATAGGTCCCCCCCCCCACCCTAAGCCCAGTTGGCTTAAGCTTGATTCTGACATCTTGGCCAAAGGTAACCCAAATTAGGCAGGTGGGGATGGTGTCATTAGAGACCATAGTGGGAAAATGTTGTTAGCGTATGCAGTAAATCTTGGAGTTCAAACCTCAAATTTTATGGAGGTGGTAATGGATTACCATGGTATTTGTATTGCCATGAATGTAGGTATCTCCACCCATCTATCGAAGGTGACTCCAGAAATACCATTATGATGCTAACTGGCATGGTGAAACCTTATTAGTCCCTCCAAGACCTCATCCTTTTAGCATGAAATTTTATGATGAATCTTTAAAGATACAGATCTTCTCACATGTATAAAAATGGTAATAAAATGGTGGATGCTCTCACCAACTTAGGGGCATTCACTTCCAAAACCATTATTTGGAATAATATCTCTCTTATCCCTAGACATGTGAATGAATTAATCTCTAATGTTGTTAATGTATAACACCCTTGAGATTCAATTGGACTCCTTGTCAGCTCCTATGGACAACTGGCACAAGTTGCATTTATGGAAATTTTCCTTATTCAGCTAGCCATTTCATAAGATTTTTCAAAATCTTTTCCATTCTTGGCTTAGGAATTCTTTTGGATGTTTCTATAAATTTTGTCACTTACTCTATTGGTTTTAAATTACTCCATGGGTGACCCGATCTTGTACAATATCAACCCTCCTCCTACGAGGTTTGCAAAAATGATAGAGATGTATAGACTATACTCTAAAGAGGCAAATTGTCCTCATATGTTGAGGGAAAAATGGGGTGGGACCCCGATCCATAGATGGAATTTTTTAATTCCTAGAACAAGGGAAATGTCACCATTAGTGAGTGCACCTTCCATGTCATCATGGAGGTTATTATCGCTCGGGTCACTAGGCTTTCCTTGGATAGGGTATGTATTCCTCAAAATTCAAAGGGGCATTACCAGAAGGGCATGGATAGGTTCCTTGAAGTAGGGAAAAAAAATTAATTAGTTACAAAATGGTTTCAAAAGAGCTGACCTTCCTGGGGTGTGGAGAAAGATTATGGAGGTGTTAATGAGGTATGTTACTTTGGAGGGTAAATTTTTACATTTCCACAACCACCTCTTCCCCATGTTAAATCACTTTTGATATAATGTCAAAATGAGCTTAATTTTTTTAGCTCTCTCTTCTCTGGAATAGTCTATCAAGATTGTACGGGGTAAAAGTAAAACCCTTCCAATCCACTAGGGGTTAATATTTCATTTATGTTTCCACCAGGCTTCTCTCTCTCCTTCCCCAGTCTCTATTAAAAAGAACTACCTTGTCATTAGAAACCATTCCAATCCCTTGGAGGGCTGCCTTTGTACCACTGGCCCTGAGGTGACTCTTCCCTCCACTCACAGAATTACCATGGTGCATGGAAAAGCCCCTATTATTGAGGACCCCACTCCTAACTCTAAAAAAAAATTTCCTTCTCCAACCCCACCTCCATATCTACCTCTAGTTCTAATAACTTGAAGAACTCAGAGAAATCACATGATGAGTCTTGGAAACATACCCTTGACAACTCCCCTACTTGCTCCACTGCCCATGAAGGTGTGTCTAAGGTTTCCAAATCTCCCTGACCATTAATCCCTCTAGCCCTCAAAGATCCCCCAACCTATGTGTTAACTTGGATGGTGCCTCCAAAGATCCCAATTTGGATAATGATGTTTGTTCTTCCTGTGTTCCCTTGAAGAAAAGTTGAATGACATCTCAATATTCATCAATATTTAGAATGATATTCTCAAGTGATCAGTGGCTCAACTCATTATGGCCAAGGTCAAAATCTAAGTGTTGGAGGAGAAGGTGCTCAACCAAAAGGTGAACTGGTCAGGTGAGGTCAAGTATAATGGGTGTTGGGGTATGTTATCCTCCCTTGCTAATTCCTTTGATAAATGGGTGAATTGGGAAAGTGAGGTGGAAGAGGTCAGAGCGTTGGTGGGTATAGAGGATGATAATATGAACCTACAAGAGGAAATTGTGACCATGCATAACAACCAAGATAAAAACCCTAAAATGTCTCCAAGAAATTATGAATTACAACAAGGAAACTATCAGGAATATTGTGGTCCTTATATAGGTCTTTTAGCAAGAACTCTGCAACAATCATGGTAAAATGGCAGATAAGTATAGTCATGATGTTGGTGACTCAAAGAAAAAAGGCAAGAAAGAGGATAGTTTTTCTTTTCCCGGTACTGAGGAGATCCAATCTATGGACAAGGGGAACATGTCCTTTGATGAGAAACTCCACTTTTTGGCTAAGAAGTGGTAGGCCATTAGTGGTCTTAAGCTTTTGGGAGACCAATAGCTTGTTTAGTCCCTTGTTGGTTTCTTATTGTGCTATGTTTTGATCTTTTTGACTATTTTGTTAGTTGTTATTTCTTTTTTTCTTTTTGTGTGTCTCATCTCTCATGAATCCCCTTGTTGGGCCTTTATGGTCATTTTGTAATGGGTATGAGCCCTTCCCATGTTTAATCTAATCAACACATATATGATGTGATATGATCATGAATCATAATGTGACTATGTATTTATTGAATAAAAAATTATGTCATATCTTGCATGGCATTAACTATATATTGATATATCCATTTAACTCGATATTACTTCAACTATATTTTTTTAGATGAGATTTGATGTGCACATTTAGTGTACAAAAATTAACTGTTGAAGAGAAAAAGGCATGTAGAGAAGGTATAACCATGGATCACCTTTTATACCATCTCATTCCACCTTATGGATGAATGAGACTATTATCATGCTTGTGATCACTTGTGTTTGAATCTCCATAGTTTAGTTATCTTATTTTTAATGTTTTTTTCAATTCCACATTTACTTTAAAAGTGTTAGAATTCATGTGCTTTGATTTGATTGAGGACAGTTTAGTATTGAAATTTTATTCCTTGTTTTAATTTTATTTTATTTCCTTTACTTTCTAGATTTTTGAGTTTGAGTTCTAGTCACTCCTGTAGACATGCAAAATTAGCATCATGCATTAGGTCCATTCATTAATTAATCAAGTTCAACTTCATCCATTCATCAGGTAATCTCATTAATTTCCATCTCCTAAGGTCATTCATTTGAAATTAAATAAACATTATCATCAACCTTTTAATCAAATAAATCAGACATTCATTTAATTAAATCATAATGCATATTCCATCCCTTTTTAAATTAAATAAATCAAATATTTAAGTCATAAAAGTCAAAATAATCCTAATCATCATTAAGCTAACCTAATCCTAATTATCCTAACCTAATCACCCATCACATCCTCTAGATAATGCCATTTGCACAAATAAATCAATTTATTGATTTATTAAACTCCTTATTTTCTTTCAACATGGCATTTATGGGGAATATTCCCTCAAGTTTGAAAAGGATGACAAGTTGACTTGTCCCCTCCAACATTGCATTAATTTCCCATTTTCATGTCCCCCTCTCAAAATTTATTGCACAAATTTGAATTTGAAACTCCCTCTCTTGGGCACATTTCCCAAATCTTGCACATCCTTCAACCTATGGCAACTTGACAAGTGGCCTCCTTTCATTGGTTTACATTTAGTCCCACATTCACCCATTTGGCCAATCTCTCATCAATAAAATCTATAAATAAAGACCTCATTCTTCATCAAAGGCATCTACATCTACATGCAAAGTTACTCTCTTGGTTTGAGAACTAATTTTGCTCTTCATCTCCATTACATCTCATCATTTTAGTTTTTGAGCAAGGATTGGGAAAGGGTCATTGACACATTTGACACCAATCCACTATGGAATAGGTACTTGCTATTGTTTTCATAATGCTTTTAGTTTTCTCTTGTCATTTGTTGCATTTGGAAGCATTCACATGTTATTTCATAGGAGCATTTTGATGGATTTGTAGAATACTAACCCATGCTTGAAGTTTAGTATTTGTAGATTTTAATGGATGCTTCAGTTTGGTGCTAGAAGGAGGGAATTTTGCTATTATAATATTAGATCTTTTTGGTTTGATTCTCTTGTTAAGAGATAATGTAGTTTCATTTTTTGTTATCTTTCCATTCATAACCTCCAAGCTTAGTGCATTGTAGCTACCTTGATAAATTCATGAATGAACGCTTGGATCACTAATGCAGTGAGGAGACTCTACCATTTAAAAACATCATTTAAAATTTCTAGTTTCTATTCATTAAAATGCGACAATAGAAATGTGAGGTCCCTTTTCCTGTTCATAAGAAATATTTGTTTATGGTGAGATTTGGTTACTAACTTGTGCAAATTGAGAAGTCAAACAAGTTGCAAATCAAATCAGTATGAGATTTTCTGATATAAATTCGTTTTGATCCTCTCAATTCATCTAATTGCATTCAGATCTTTTATTGATTGCAATTTCCTATTGACAGCAACATTTCCTCCTGTGCATTTACTTTTGTTTGTTTGCATTTATTCTGATTGCACGCATTCTTGGTGAGCTTCTGTTTGTTATCAATATTATGTGCCCCCCGTGTTGATCTCTTTTTGCCTAATGCTTCATCAAATTGTTCTTCACCCTATAAAGTCCCTCATGACTTTCAAAAGCTTTAAAATCTTCCTTATATAGCCAGTAGTGGAGGTCACTTTTAGGGAGTCATTGTGATTATTGTGTGACCTTTCAGTGTTGATGCGAATGGATATCCACATTTTTGTTTCAGAACCAATTATGGAGGCCGTCGGTTTTAGGCATAGGGAAAGAGTGTAGTCAATGCCATCCTTGGCTCTCCATCTACCATGGTTCATTTTCAACAACAATAAGTGTCTTATTATTACAACCCCACAACTCAACGTTTGCACTATTGTATTATTATTACACTCACATTTTCCTTTTTCTTTCACCATTTTCACAATCAACTCCCTATGACAAACACGTCTATGGTGGAAAACTGATACTTTTTGTCGTTTCTTTCGCTACTAGCTAAATCCTTTTCATAGGATGCAAAAGCGATATAATGTCAGTCAAGACTAAAAAACTTGAAGGGTAAATCATGAACATTTTATGATGACTGTGCAGATTGGAAGCCAACAGTGATTAAGGAGTTGAAAATTTTCGCTTTTTGCCTGCTAAGGACATTATCTATCATAAATCTGGTAATAAAGTCTTGGAAAAATTAAAATCTAATTGATTTGCCTCGAAATCGATGTTGTGATGACTTGTTAGCTTTATAATTTATTTATTTTTCTTTTTTGAAGTCAATAAAAAATATTGAATGCACGTGTGGGTGGTGAGCTTAGAGTTCTGAAGTATGTGGGTTGGCTATCTAAAGTAGAGCATTTCATGTGATTTTAATATGCTACAACAACTAATATCTAAGTTTCCTTACTATAACTAATGCTGACAACTTTCATGATTGAATTTTTTTGATGATTTATATCTTTAAAAGAGATTTTGATGCAAAATATTGTTTGGACTAATGTTTTCTTTAAATAATAAAGCAATCTTGTTAAATAATTTTTTTATCATTGAGTCTTTATTTGAGAACAATGATTAGGTCTAATATGGGTGTGTATTGATCTTTGTCATTTATTCGTCTAAAATCATTGAGTCTCTATTATTTGAAATGGTTCTTGAACTTAATTTAGTATTTTGATCCTCACATGCTTACCTTTCTATTTAATAGGTGTGGATGTCAAAATCTACGAATGGTTAGCATTTTAAAACCAAACTAAAACTTCAACATCCATATGAGATAATGCAACATGCTTTTTAAAATGCAATACAATCACAAGTTAAGTAAAACATCTATAAAGAAACATGAAACATATCTATCTCATATTGGATTGGTGCTATTGTAGAAAATATCCCTTTCCAAACCCTTGCTTAAGCTTGATGTTAAGATGCTATGAAGATGATGATAAGATGGGCAAAATCAGTTCTCTAGGAGAGTGACTTTGCAAGAGATTGTAGTTGTTTTGATGAAGGATGAAGCTTTCATTTATAGATTTTCTTGATGAGAGATTGGCCAAATGGATGAATGTGGGATAAAGAATCAAGCCAATGAGATGGAGACACTTGTCATCTTGTGAGTGGTTGATACATGTGCAAGATTTGGGAAATGTGCCCAAGAGGGGGAATTTTCAAATTCAAATTTAAGAGTAAATGTTGAGTGGGGGACATGTAAGAGTTTATTAATTTCTTTGTTGGAAGTACATGCCCACTTGGTTTTGAATTCAAACTTTATGGAATATGCCATGTTGAGTGAAAATGTTGGATTTTAATAAATCAATAAATTGATTTATTTGTGCAAGTGGGATTATCTAGAGGATGTGACATGCATTAGATTAGATTTAGTTAGGATTAATTAGCTAGGATGATGATTAGGATGTCTTGACCAATTTGACTCAAATATTTGATTTATTTAAATCAGAAAAGGATGGGAAATGCATTTGGGGATTTAATTAAATAAAGTTTTGGTTATTTAATTAAAGATTGATGTGAGACAAATTGATTTATTTAAATAAATAACCTTAGGACTAAAGACCTGATTTACCTGATGAATGGATTTGATGTGTTTGATTTAATGAGCGGATGCATAATGTTAATTTTGCATGTCTACATTTTTCCCCTCTTTGAAGCAATGTACTTGTTGCATTGGTTCAAAGAATAATCTTGCCACGATCAAAACTAAAAAATTCCTAATTTTTCAGATGCCCCAGTGGAAAGTACACTGGTACATTGCCCCCTCGAGAGATCGAGCAAAAATATTTGATTTGAGGGTCGATCTCGTGATAAAGAGGTTCAAAATGGATGGTTATGATGAGATGATGCAAATGGGATAGTTGAGATGGATGATGTGATATGCTATGATTATGCAATGGATGCTTTATGCAAATATGTGAATTATGAGATGCTTAGACTAACAGATCTATATTATGATGATGATTATGCATGTGAGATGATATGCAAAATACTGATGGATTTTGGATGCAAGATGTATGCATGATGGATGCATTGGTGATGATGATGTTAGTGCGAAAATGAGATGATGACAAGAGGATCCCACAAGTTTATGATCTGACGAGACTTTATTAGAGATGATGATGATGATAGATGATGATAATGATGATAAATGATGATGATTTGCTTATCAAGGATTGGGATTTTAAAAGGGCTACTTACTTTATGTTTGATAACACACATAGATATGATGCATCAAGGTATAAAGAACTAGGATGGCGTTGTACCTAGTGTGATGGACTTTGACTCAAAAAATAGATAGGAGTATTCTTGCTCACACCTAACATACAGAACCCTCGATAGGAGTATTCGCCAAGTTATTTTACAAGAACGTCCAACAAGCACAACAAACAAAAGATAATGATCATTGCCCCATTCCTATCTCTCTAAATCCTTCATTCGGATATCAATGAGAGGTCCTTGGAATGATCACAATAAGATAAATCAAAAGAAAAGATCAAGTATGCAAACAAGTCAATGTTCTTCATATCTCTAGCCAAAAGGGATTTGTTTTGATAGGATAAGAATCCAAAGTGATATCCAAAATGATGCCCATTGTCGGAATGATATATCCTAGGACATGCATTGTATAGGATGATGATGGGTTGATAAGTTGATTGATAGGTTGTTGATATAAAGTCGATTGACATGTTTGAAAGTGATCAAGAGTTTGATTTTTTTTTTTTTAAGATTTGTTGTTTGCTTTTGATTTTACGATTGAAGATTGATTTTGCTGACTGTTGTGATTGTTTCTGTTTGTGTTGCCAAAGGATGAAGGTGATGATCAGTTTATTATGGATGATTGATTATTGCAGGTGAAAGCGAGATGAGGCGGATGCATTTTTTCAAATATTTGGATGTTTTTGACATTTTTGGAATGTTTTGAGGCTGTTTTTGGTATTTTTTGATATTTTTACAAATGTTTTATTTTTTGATTTTTTGAATGTTTTTGGAATTTTTGAGATTTTATGAATGTTTTTGGATTTTGCTATGATTTTGGATGTTTTTGGATTTTTGATGTTTTTCAAATGTTTTTGGATTTTGATGTTTTGGATGTCTTTTGGATTTTCTGATGTTTTTGGATTTTCACATGATTTTGACAATTTGGATATGGATATGTGTGATGATATTAGTTCTTTGTTTAGGATTTTGTTGAAGACCAAGCTAAGGTTGAATGATCGAATCAATGGATTGATGATGATGATAGCATTGTTGAGGATGCACAACAATGCAAGGATTGATTGACCAGGATTGATGATGATAACATTGTTGAGGATACACAACAATGCAAGGATTGATTGATCAGGATTGATGATGATAGCATTGTTGAGGATGCACAACAATGCCTGGATAGTATTTAAGCAACACAAGGATTGAGAAGGATATCCCAAGATTATGGATTGATTAGATTTGATTGATTGGGATTGATGACGATAACATTGTTGAGGATGCACAACAATGCAAGGATTGATTGACCAGGATTGATGATGATAACATTGTTGAGGATGCACAACAATGCAAGGATAGTGTTAAGCAACATAATGATTGGGAATGATATCCTGAGATGATGATGGGTTGATTGGATTCGATTGATTAGGATTGTTGAAGCTTGGTTTGGAACAAAAGTTGTTCGAATGATTTGATGTGACGTTTGAAAGGTGTGTTAGATGCGACTAATATTGATTATTTGGATCGATGTTTGATGAAAGATGAAGACTGAAAAGGAATGTTTGTTCGTCAAAATATGCCATGGGCTACTGATTTGGATTCTCGATTGCAAATGCTTGACCAATTTGATATTATTTTTTCCAATGTTCAAATCGCCACATAAGTTGGAGGATATAGATCAAGATTTTATTCTCGAAGCAAGATGTAAACTTTTTCCCCTAGTGCCTAGCAATGTATGGAATGTCATAGATGGATGTTTCGATACGTGTATGGATTGATGGATATGGTATGTATGCAAAGGATTCCAAGGATTATCTTGCAATAAGATAAGGTTTTTGAATGAAGAAATGCTTCATTGTATATTACTTCATGGCTCAGATAACGCTGGGTAAGATAGGAACAATGAAAATGACCCATGTCAAGATTTTTACCATAAGCATGTATAAAGTGTGCCCTAGACTTTTATCAAGATAACTTGGATGATGGACATAGTGGATAAAAATGGATTGGATCAATGGTTTATGGATGAACGGATTTATTATGGATAAGATGGATGGAATGCTCGATTTATTACGGATGGGATGAGATGCTTTCACCTGAAGTGCCGTATGTAGATGCTCGATTCTACACATGACACCTATTTGCCAGGTTTTCATCATGGTCTTGTCCAAAGCACTGCACATGTGGTTTTCACTAGAGGATGATTTTTCTCTTTACTAGTTTCAATACTTTTCCTAATTTTTGTTGAATTTTCATATTTTTTGGTTTTTTTGGTTTTTTCTGAAAGATCTTAAACTCATGCTAAATCACAAGGTGTTGCTGATGTAGATGCCCCTATCATAATGTTCCATCGATATCCTACTTGAAGAAGTTTCTTTTCTAGAATACTTGCACTTGAATGCAACTTTTGGGATTCTTGATCTACTTTTTTGATATCGGGGTTAACTATGTCTTTGTACGCACATTGTGATAGAGTGCCTTCAAAGTCCTTATGATGAAGGGCCATTGCCAATACATGGTCAATATGAGAACTGGATATCATGCATGGAGGCATTGATGGAGTGTGTTTAGGAATAAAAGATGGATTGGTTGATAGTTTGGAACCTTTGACTCTCCAAACTTGGGAAGATGAGCAATAATGGGTGGATACAAAAGTGTGCGTGGGATTAGGACCAAATTATTGATACACTTTGTACATCTCTTGAAAATCCTATTTTTTCCTTTGTAGACATCTTTGATGGATACTTTTCGCTTTTTTATTTTTCCCCATAGTTTCTTTGATTGATGGAGTTTGATAGGGATGATCTTTCTTTGTATTCTTTGGTATCCACGTGTATTTAATTTTTCCATTGTGCTTCTTATCTTCTCTTGATTTGATAACATTCTTTGTGCTTTGGTTCAAATCTTTCTTTGGACATTGGTCCCAATTCATGGATGGGATGGCGGGTGGATGAAGATTCATGACGTGGCTGGTTGTAGTATTGACATTAGTTTCATCATAAGGATTCTTTGTGCTTCCTATGTTGACATTTGCTTGAGACAAAGTTGCCCCTAGTATTGTGGCAGTAGTACCTTCATGCTTTGATTCTTCCTATTCTAAGATGTCTTGTTCAATAAGCATACTTTGATAAATGACCACTATAGATGACATTGTTTCAATTTGCCACTCTACTAACTCTAGATTATACTACTTTGTCTGATTTTCTTCCTTGAGTGGATAATGTTTGATATATTTATTCATGATGTCCTTAGTCTGCATTTGTGATATATCTGATCCTGATGTTGATAACCCAGTTTGACTGTAGGAATTAATAATCTACTCTTTTTGTGCAATAATCTCAGGAGTAAAGGGATCTTGTTATGAATGAAGATCATCTACGTGTCCATCCATAGAAAGCATCTCATGGGTAGATGGAGGAGTATGTGCTACATGGATATGATCATCTTGCATAGATAGGAGAGTGTCCATTAGATTATTGTAGTATCTTGAAGATACAAATTCTTGATCTTGAATGGTTTCAGAGTTGCTTTCGACATGCTTTGGATCAAGTTCTTGACATGGGTTAGTTTCAAAGGAGGGATTGCTTACAAAGGGTTCTCGAACATCATCATTAGGCATGGTAAATGGTTCATTATCTTCAAGTGTTGAGTGTAAGGTTCCTTCAGTATCTATAACCATGAGGTCAAAGGGGGTCAACATGTCTTGGAAAGGACCATTGCTAGACCTTAGTGAAATATTTTGATCATGCTTTGGAATAAATTCTTGAGATATGTCCTCTAACTCATAAGGTGATGTAGAGACATTTTCAACATGATCATAGGTCAACAGATTATGCATTATGTTAATAGGATCAAATAATCCTAACAATCCTTGAAATAGATCACTAAAAAGTGGTTCTTGATGTATGGTGAGTTGATCATCAGATGGGGTGGAAACATACTCAATGTGCTCCTTAATTGAGAGATTTTGAACATTGTTTTCAACAATTGTGGTGGAGAGATTTCCAATATATTCAACCATAGGGTCAAATGATGTTGACATCTCTTGAATTGGCTCGTTGTTGGATTTTGATCATGATTGAAAAGTGACTTTTGACATATGTTGATTTGATCATTGGATGGAGTAGACACAACTTCAAGGTGCTCAATGACAGATTGATCTTGGTCCTTGTCCCCAATAGTTATCATTTTTCGTGTTTGTGCTTGAGTTTGTTGGGTAGCTTGAGAGGCTTGGGAAGCTTGGGTAGCTTGAGCAGTGTGGGTAGTTTGAGCAGTGTGGGTAGCTTGATATTGTTGAAGCGCTTGTTGGTAGGTTTGATGTGATTGTAGTGCGATGTTACAATATTGACTTATTGCGCGCTTGGTTTTGGTGGTAGTGGTGGTGTATTTGAAATCATTTTAGATGTGGTGACAAGTGGTTGAGATATGCTTGGAGAAATCATGGTAGTGAGGGGTTGAGATATGATGGGTTTGATTGAGGTGATAGGAATGGTTGGAATGACCGAGGTGATAGGTCCTTGGGAGACCACATTTTGATTTGTCATGATTGATGTTGTCATTTGATTAGATACCATTTGTTGGTGTGATGTCAATGGAATATTCAAAATATTTGATGTGATGGCTTGATTGGTGTTAGGGGGATTGATTTGGATGGAGTGATTGGTGCTAGGTAAAGGGGGAAGCCCTAAACCAAGGAATGATGTTGATATGGGTAATGGTGGTGGAGATGTCTCTTAGCGTAATGACTCAACTATTTTTGTAAGTGTAGCAATTTGATCTAGCCAAATTTTTTCTTGATTTCGATCTTGACTCCCTTGATATAGTTGATTTGGCTTGTGTTTAAGCAAATTTGGAGTGTGTACATGTTTTTGATTTTGGACAATGTTCTGATTTGGGATGACACTCAGATTTGGCATGATAGGTTGAAATTAAACATTGTTGATGTTGGGAATCACATTGCCTTGACTTGGATTCATTAACATCTTGTTTGGATTTTGAGCAATATTGTATGATTTGCAACCATATTTATCCCAAAGTTTTCTGGATTCATGTTTTGAAAAATTGTATTTGGTACATTGTCATTTGGCATGTAGGGACTTGGTGGGATGACGTTGTTCATTTGAAGGCTCATGCACTGATTGTTCGGTTGGAAAACTTATAGGTTTGGATTTAGATCTACCATCGGGAAATGTGTTCGAATATTTGATTGGGGCACACTCACACTTGTTGTGCCATTGACATTTGTAGAAGGTAATGATCCCATGTATGGATTGTATAAGTGTGAGTGTTGATAATCAATCAGTGTTCTAAGGCTTTGAAAGTTAAATTGATTTGGATTACTCATGATGTATGGATCAAGTTTGTATTCCATGTTCTCATTGTGTTTCGACCTTGTTGCAAAAGTGACCTCTAAGGTTCTTATGACTAATGACGAGATGAAGGACGAAAGGTGTAAATGATATGAGTGATGAACGTTTAGGAACCTTGGATCAATGCTAGACTTAGGGTTTGATTTTCATTGGTTTGATTTGGATAATGAACTTGTAAACCTTAAGATGTTAGATGTGATCTTAGGATGAACTTGTTCAAAGGATTGCTAATTAAATGTATGAGAAAGGATTCATTCCCATACATCTAACTAAACGAGGTGATTTTGATTTTGATGACTTACCTAAGTCTAGAATGATGTTTCCAAAGCTCTAAAGTTGTTTGGGGTGAAGATGATAATTTTTGGGGTGGGTGAAGTGTTTGATTTGCTCCTAAATGAACCTAGGAAGGACTTGTTTACTAGACCAAGATAGTGAAGAACATGCCTTTCTCTAAGAGTAATTTTGAAATCAAAAGACCAATGTCTGCATGAAAACCATATGACTAAAAGATGCCAAATACATATGTGGGGTCCAATTCATTTAATCTTTTCTTAATGGATTATTTTTACCAAAAAACACACTCTTGATTAGATTTTGAATCTAGATGTCTAATGTCCCAACTTTCCCCTTATCCCACAAAGTGTATTCTACGGAAACCAAGGAAATTTGAGGCAAGAGTTACCTAAAGTTGACTTTAGTAGAAGCAAATTGAGATGAAATCCAAATGTTTAGATGCCTCTAAGGACACGAATCCCAAGGGAAAGCAATAACATGTGAATTTGTTCAAGGATATTTTCCTCTCCTAAAGGGTTTTCAATTTTGATGATTTGTGTAATGTTGGTTTCGATGTTTTGGATAAAAGTACTGTGTTTTCAAACCACAAGCAATATGACATCCTAGCTCAATTGGTACATTTTTCTTAGTGGGCTTGCCTCATGCCCTTCGTAGAAGAGATGATTTTACATGCAACCAAGGAAAGAGTATAAAGGTATGTTAAGAATGAAGTCTTAACCTCTATACTTCAACCAAGATAGGACATGGCAAGTAACTTCTTGGAATCTAAGTTCTAATGCACCAATTTGATAAACTCGCTCAATGGATCAATTGGTCACTACAAAACAAGGGTTCTAGTTCAGACTTTCTATTCGTGGAGATTGACCCATATAGCAAGAGTCCCCTTTCGGATCCATCTCGTTAGAATCAATCGCGTGATATTGGCATTTACTCCAATACCCACATTTATATCCCGATTGGAAATACTCTTGGCTTTAGAGTGTTACTGGTTGAGTCGTTCCCTTGGGTGAGTATTTTTTCCCCAAGGTAGACCCTCTAGGATAAACAAAAGCGAGTAAAGACAAAATCCATAACTCGATCAATATTTGATGGCAACAAAGAGAGAGAATATACGTGATAATGCCCCCACTCACACTCGCACAAGATCTTGTTCAATTTTAAACCCAAACTGAAGTGTGGAGGCAATCTTTTATGCAACTTAATGTCATCAAAAAGACTTTTGATTCTAAAGATCACCATGAAATGTGAGAGAAGTGCATACACCTTTTTAGATGAAATTATTTTGCATAAAGGATTACAAAACATGAAAAAAACATGTTCATTTTAAGCCTCAAATGAATGATTTTGATTCTTTTTAATGCACCAAGATGAAGTGTGAAGTTGATTGTTCAATTTTAACCAAAAGTAAAGTCTAGTGAGTTGCTAAGGTCAATTTTAACCAACTTTAAAAGATCAAACCAATGGTTTAGTTAGCCTAAAATAGAAAACAAAAGCAAGGAATAGATGTTTCAATCTATTTCAATAAGCATTGAAAAATGCTCTTTTCAAGTTCCAATTCAAGGCCCACTTCAAATGTACTTTTTTTTGCTTCAATGTGCCAACGAAATCCTCCTGCAAGATAAAGAGACAAACACATGAGAATTAATTGTTAAGAGACAATTCAACAAATAAATATTGAAAGAAATCAAATGTGTAGTCAACAGGACTTAAAGATGAGACAATTGTTTCTTGATGCAAATTTTTGAAGTTTCAATGATATGCCATCTAATGTTTCTCCTCTTTAACTCCAATTTTCTTTTTTTTTTAAAAGTAAATCAATCTTGGTAAAACCATCAATTAATTCAGCCTTTTTCAACAAAATATCCTATCACCAAATCAATCAAGTTTCTTAGAGGCCTCTTTTCTTGCACAAGTAAAAACAAATAAATAAAGAAATCTGCATTTAGGACATTTAAGCACTTGAGACAGTCAAGAAAATCTGCACAAAATATTGAGTTGCCAAAGAATGAAGAAATCTTTAAAAACTTAAAGAAATTAATACTCTTTATTGATGTAAGACTTTAGGTTGCTTTAAATCAATATTTAATGCCCAAGGGCCAAAGAGCATGCACAGTCATAAACAAGTGGTCTTTTAACCTACTAAAATTGCATCACCAAATATGTTTGCACAATTAAATCATGCTACCTGAAAAAAGTTTCTCTAAGTCACCATTAGAGCATTATCTCCACCAAATATCACCAATAAAGTTGACAGAATAATTAATTCTGAGACAACAGTATTATCGAGATAGTAGCAGCAATATCAATGATAGAGGTAGTGATATTGATAAGAAAACACTATTGATAAAAACATTGATATTTAAGAACAAAGCTTTGTCTCCCTTACTGTGACTACAGTATAGAGGAATATAGTCGAGCCAGATTGTTCAAGAAAGTAGGAAGATGAGGTATTCTATCATTCTGACTGGTGCTTTACTAGTTGAAGATGTCTTAGGAAGGGAAAGGGATGCATTAAACTATTTGATAGCAACTTAAAAAAAAAAAATCACCAGCTTAAAATTATAAACATGCAGCCCTATAAATCCAACTTTTATCTAAGATTAGAACACCATACATGGCATATTCTGCCCATTCAACAAAATAGCTTTTAGAAACATTAGATATCTTGCAACATAGGTGCATAATGGAATCATTGAAAAGGCTTTAGAAACTTTCAAGCAAATGTGATTCACAGGTGTAAAGTCGTATTCCACCTTCTCCAACATGCTCTCCGCCTATGCCGAACCTGCAATAGTGTTTAAACCATAGTACATCATTCATGGATAGGAGACAAAGGATAATAACTGTGCATTAAATTATACACAAATATGCTGACAAAAGAGTATTGCGCTGCGATCTGATGTGTTGTGAAGACCAAGGAGGATGTGCATTGGGCATCAAATTAATTTCTCTCATATTAAAGAAGCAAAAATTTAAAACAAGTCATAATGATAGTAAGTAGAATCGATGGTTCTGCTCTCTAAACTCAATGCGTCATATGTTTCCCATATGATTCAGCAAATTTTTGAATCCAATAAGACTCGTCAGAGTGAGGCATGCATGAGAACTGTCACTGGATGAACACTTTCTTTTATCGATCATTAGAAGCTTCAATTGGAAGGCGAGGGCAGGTAATGATTTCTTGGTTCGACCCTACCATTCCACCCCCTCACCTCGGCTTGAGTGAGACTGAAAGGAAGGATCAAATGAATAGATCCATTGCTCTTGGGTTAGACCAGCAGAGAAACAGAAGGAACGACTCAAGTTGTGAGAAGTGAGTGAAGGAAAGCAGTCTAATTGATGGATGGCATGAGTGGATGAATCAAAATAAAGCTGCAAGTGTAAATCTTGAATCTACGACTGATGTTAACTTTCTCAAAGAATTCTTCAAAGCATTAATGCAATTGGCAGGGTTAAATGCAGTGTTAAACAAATGTATGGGCATACTTCAAAGCATCATGTTCGAACATCCTCACCAGAAATCTCGCGCAGGTGAAGCGAAGGATATGAATAACATTTATTATAATGCCATTATGTGGTGGCTCTAGAATAATGTGAAAGGAAACTAACAGTCTGAAAGAATACTTCACCTATGCCCATATTTCATTAGGTTGGTGTGTTCCAACTGTGCTAGCAATCTCTCAGCTTCCAATGGATTTTAGAGACTGATAAATCTTTAACTTTCATCCTTTACACTCAAGACAACACTCAGTGAATTTAGCATGTAAAATTCAACCTCAATCAATATCTAAACAAACATGAAGACATGTTGCACATAATTGTCCTTGCTTTGGAAGGAGAGTTGGCAGATGCATTGAAGATAAATAATGCAAATGTTAGTAGAATGCCTTTAAAATGTAGTTGGAAAAAAGAAAAATGCAACAGAGAAATTCAGTCAAAGTTAAATCAGATTTCTATATTTGGCATTTACATTGGTTTTGTACAAACTATCAATACTTCAATATGAAAGTGATTAAGTCTAGCAATAACAACAATATCAAGAACAAAAGATGATTTTGAAACACAATATTGTTTTGGAGTAGTGATGATATAAAGAAATGAAGAAAAGTGATTAAATCAAGTGCTAGGATATAAATAATGGATTGCTCTAAAGTGAGCAGTCCACTCAAAGGGACAACCTTCCTACATCATATTCATTATTGCAAATAACCTACAGTCCACTTCATGTTTTTCCTGCAACCGTTCCTTCCTTATTAAACGTAGTATTTGAATGAAAAATAAAAAATAGTTGGTGTTATATGGAAAGCAATATCAATACCACAATATCATGTTTAAACAATCATATCAATATTAATAAGACAATCCATGGTGAGCCCTCCCTCTAGCGCCATTTTGTGGATGTCAAAATCTGTGAATGGTTAGCATTTTAAACCAAACTAAATCTTAAACATCCATATGAGATAATGCAACATGCTTTTTAAAATGCAATACAATCACAAGTTAACTAAAACATCTATAAAGAAACACGAAACATATCTATCTCATATTGGATTGGTGCTATCGTAGAAAATAGCCCTTTCCCAACCCTTGCTTAATCTTGATGTTAAGATGCTATGAAGATGATGATAAGATGGGAAAAATCAGTTCTCAAGGAGAGTGACTTTGCAAGAGATTGTAGTTGTTTTGATGAAGGATGAAGCTCTCATTTATAGATTTTCTTGATGAGAGATTGGCCAAATGGATGAATTTGGGATAAAGAATCAAGCCAATGAGATGGAGACACTTGTCATCTTGTGAGTGGGGGACATGTAAGAGTTTATTATTTTCTTTGTTGGATGCGCATACATCTTTTGATGATATTACTTCAAATGTGTAAATAATTACAAAACAATAAAGTCACACATTCATTTTATCCTTCAAAGCAATGATTTGATTCGTTTTAAAAACACCAATATCAAGTGTGAAGTTGCTTGTTCGATTTTAGCCCAAATTGAAATCTAGTAGGTGTCTAAGTTTCAATTTTAACCTTTTGCAATGAAAAATTGAAGCATTCTCTTTTTAAGCCCAAACGAAAATTAGTGTCCTAAAAAATGAAAAGATAACAATTTCGTGAAAAGTGTTTTAAACAAAAACTAAAGTGTTAAATAACACTTTAATCTTCCCAAGACATCATCTTCATTTCTCCTTTAGTTTTCCTTCTTCACGTTACCTTCGTTTTCCTTTGTTAGCCTTTGTACCTTCTTCGTTTTCACCTTTGCTTTCCTTCGTTAGCCTTTGTTTGCTTTTGTACCTTGTTTTCCTCATTTTTGTTGTACCTATTGTAGACATGCAAAATTAACATTATGCATCTGCTCATTAAATCAAACACATCAAATCCATTCATCAGGTAAATCAGGTGTTTAGTCCTAAGGTTATTTATTTAAATAAATTAATTTGTCTCACATCAATCTTTAATTAAATAAACAAAACTTTATTTAATTAAATCCCCAAATGCATTTCCCATCCTTTTCTGATTTAAATAAATCAAATATTTGAGTCAAATTAGTCAAAACATCCTAATCATCATCCTAGCTAATTAATCCTGATTAAATCTAATCTAATGCATGTCACATCATCTAGATAATCCCACTTGCACAAATAAATCAATTTATTGATTTATTAAAATCTAACATTTTCACTCAACATGGCATATTCCATCAAGTTCGAATTCAAAACCAAGTGGAAATGTACATCCAACAAAGCAATTAATAAACTCTTACATGTCCCCCACTCAACATTTACTCTTAAATTTGAATTTGAAATTTCCCCCTCTTGGGAACATTACCCAAATCTTGCACATGCATCAACCACTCACAAGACGACAAGTGTCTCCATCTCATTGGCTTGATTCTTTATCCCACATTCATCCATTTGGCCAATCTCTCATCAAGAAAATCTATAAATGAAAGCTTCATCCTTCATCAAAACAACTACAATCTCTTGCAAAGTCACTCTCCTTGAGAACTAATTTTTCCCATCTTATCATCATCTTCATAGCATCTTAATGTCAAGCTTAAGCAAGGGTTGGGAAAGGGCTATTTTCTACAATTGCACCAATCCAATATGAGATAGATATGTTTCATGTTTCTTTATAGATGTTTTAGTTAACTTGTGATTGTATTGCATTTGAAAAAGAATGTTGCATCATCTCATATGGATGTTTAAGATTTAGTTTGGTTTTAAAATGCTAACCATTCGCAGATTTTGACATGCACAAAATAGCGTTTGAATCAAACACATCAAATCCATTCATCAGGTAAATCAGGTCTTTAGTCCTAAGGTTATTTATTTAAATAAATAAATTTGTCTCACATCAATCTTTAATTAAATAAACAAAACTTTATTTAATTAAATCCCCAAATGCATTTCCCATCCTTTTCTGATTTAAATAAATCAAATATTTGAGTCAAATTGGTCAAAACATCCTAATCATCATCCTAGCTAATTAATCCTGATTAAATCTAATCTAATGCATGTCACATCCTCTTGATAATCCCACTTGCACAAATAAATCAATTTATTGATTTATTAAAATCCAATATTTTCACTCAACATAGCATATTCCATCAAGTTTGAATTCAAAACCAAGTGGGCATGTACATCCAACAAAGCAATTAATAAACTCTTACATGTCCCCCACTCAACATTTACTCTTAAATTTGAATTTGAAATTTCCCCCTCTTGGGCACATTACCCAAATCTTGCACATGCATCAACCACTCACAAGATGACAAGTGTCTCCATCTCATTGGCTTGATTCTTTATCCCACATTCATCCATTTGGCCAATCTCTCATCAAGAAAATCTATAAATGAAAGCTTCATCCTTCATCAAAACAACTACAATCTCTTGCAAAGTCACTCTCCTTGAGAACTGATTTTTCCCATCTTATCATCATCTTCATAGCATCTTAACATCAAGCTTAAGTAAGGGTTGGGAAAGGGCTATTTTCTACAATAGCACCAATCCAATATGAGATAGATATGTTTCATGTTTCATTATAGATGTTTTAGTTAACTTGTGATTGTATTGCATTTTAAAAAGCATGTTGCAATATCTCATATGGATGTTTAAGATTTAGTTTGGTTTTAAAATGCTAAAGAGGACACTTGTCATCATGTCATAGGTTGAGGGATGTGCAAGATTTGGGAAATGTGCCCAAGAGGGAGAAATTTCAAATTCAAATTTAAAAGTAAATGTTGAGTGGGGGACATGTAAGAGTTTATTAATTGCTTTGTTGGATGTACATGCCCACTTGGTTTTGAATTCAAACTTGATGGAATATGCCATGTTGAGTGAAAATATTGGATTTTAATAAATCAATAAATTGATTTATTTGTGCAAGTGGGATTATCTAGAGGATGTGACATGCATTAGATTAGATTTAGTCAGGATTAATTAGCTAGGATGATGATTAGGATGTTTTGACCAATTTGACTCAAATATTTGATTTATTTAAATCAAAAAAGAATGGGAAATACATTTGGGGATTTAATTAAATAAAGTTTTGTTTATTTAATTAAAGGTTGATGTGAGACAAATTGATTTATTTAAATAAATAACCTTAGGAATAAAGACCTGATTTACCCGATGAATGGATTTGATGTGTTTAATTTAATGAGCGGATGAATAATGTTAATTTTTCATATCTACAATAGGTACAACAAAAATGAGGAAAATAAGGTACAAAAGAAAACAAAGGCTAACGAAGGAAAGCAAAGGTGAAAACGAAGAAGGTACAAAGGCTAACAAAGGTAAAGTGAAGAAGGAAAACAAAAGGAGGAGAAATTAAGATGATGTCTTGGGAAGATTAAAGTGTTCTTTAACACTTTAGTGTTTGTTTAAAACACTTTTCATGAAATTGTTATCTTTTCATTTTTTAGGACACTAATTTTCATTTGGGCTTAAAAAGAGAATGCTTCAATTTTTCATTGCAAAAGGTTAAAATTGAAACTTAGACACCTACTAGATTTCAATTTGGGCTAAAATTGAACAAGCAACTTCACACTTGATATTAGTGTTTTTAAAACAAATCAAATCATTGCTTTGAAGGATAAAATGAATGTGTGACTTTAGTGTTTTGTAATTATTTACACAAAGTAATATCATCAAAAGACGTATGCACTTCTCTCGCACCTCACGACGATCTTGAGAATCAAAAGGATTTTGGTGACATTAAGCTCCGTAAATAATTTCCTATACACATTTCGATTTGGGTTTAAAATTGAACATCTTGTGCGAGTGTGAGTAGAGCATCATCGCATATATTCTCTTTCTTTGAGTCATCAAAGATTGATCGAGTTACAAATTTTTTCTTTGCTTGCTTTTGTTTATCCTAGAGGGCCTACCTTAGGGAAAAAGTACTCACCCAAGGGAACGAATCAACTGGTAACATTCTAAAGCCAAGAGTATTTCTAGCCAGGATATAAATTTGGGTATTGGAAGAAACGCTAGTATCACATGGTTGATTCCAACAAGATGGATCTGAAAGGGGACTCTTGCCGTATGGGTCAATCTCCATGAACGAAAATTCCTTACTAGAACCCATGTGCTAGAATTTTCCAAAATCCTTTAATCTATTTTTTGGTGCAAGAACGGTCGTTTTGAAGCCACCCCACACTTTTACGGTCTTTTAGTAGAAATGGAAAACATGCCATGGGAGTTTCATGGGTGCTGATGCTTGGCTGCCCTGATTGACGCTAATGAGCCGTCGAGGGGAGCCAGTGGGGTCAAGCATCTAACCATTCACTGAAGATAAGTGTAGCTAGACTTGTCCAAGTGGGAATCCAACAAATATTGTCTTACACATCCATAGGGTTTGTAATTGTTCTTGGTTTGAAAACACAGTGCTTTATTCGAAAACATTTGCAAACAAACATTCAACATGATCCTCAAAATTTCAAACCCTTTAGGAGGCAAATACCATTGACCAAATTCTTGTGTTATTGCTTGCCCTTGGGATTACATCCTTAGAGGTTTCTAAGCACTTGAATTTAAATCTCAATTTTCCTAGTAAAGTTAAACAATAGGTAACCCTTGCCTTAAATTCATCAAAGTTTCACATAATATACCTTGTGAAATGAGACGAAGTTGAGACATTGGACATTTAGTTTGAAAGCTAATCAAGAGTTTGTTTGTGGTAAAAATAATCCATTAAGCAAAGATTAAAGACAATTGGACCCACACATGTGTCTCTAAAGATTTCACGCAAAATCAAGATCAAGAAACCAAAGGTGAAAGCCCTTAGTCTAATATCCCGTCAAGAGAATCTCTCTATGTTATACGAAGTCAGAAAAAGACTACTTTTCAACTTTTTAAAAAAGGCTTCAAGGAACAATCCTAGTTTGTATTCATTCTATTACTGCCAAAACCCAAATCTTTTCAGAGAGTTTGAACATCTTGTTTAGACAAAAGCTTGTTCTTCAATACCTAGGTCTAGGCAAACAAAGTGTCTTTTTTAGGTTCATCTTAGGATCAAATCAAATCAAAATCATTTTCATCCATCCTTCAAAACATCAAAACAAAAACCATCTCACAACCACCTTTTGGAAAATCTTGAAATCATCCTTAATACTAGGCTTTTTGGAAAAATAAAAAATCATCAAAATCATTGAGACTAAATCCTTGAAAACATTATCAAAATCACCTTTGGCTAAGTATGTGTAGATGCATCCTTTTGCATATGCTTAGTCAAAATCATCTTTGTTTAGCTTGTATATGTAGATGAATCCTTCGTCATATGCTTAGTTAAACTATCATCTTGTTTGGATAGGTGTGGGTAGATGCATCCTTCTCCCTGCACATATGCAAATTATCATCCTTTGGTCAAATATATCCCTTAGATAATCATCCAAACATATTAGGGTCTATTTGTTCAAAATAAAAATCAATCAAGGACAAATCCCAAAATCAAAATCTGCAACATATCCAAAAGTCCCAAAAGCTTAGTATCTCCTTCAAGACTTACCAAAAGAGCATAACATCCACATCATTCATCTTTTACATCATCATCATATCACCTTTCGATCCTCAAGATATCCTAAAATTTTCCACTTGGAGGCATAAAACAAAGATCAATCCAAAGAATCAAGAGATTCATCTCCCATTCTTTAAAAAAATTGATCCTTGTTTTATGGTTCAAACTAGATCTCAATACAAAAAGAGCATGGAAGCCAACAAAGAAACACCTGCTTCAAGTGATTTAAGTCAAACTACTCCTGAAATGAATCCCATTGGGTCTAGAAATCTCACAATTAACTTTCCAACATCATCACAAAATCTGCAAGAGGAAAACCAAGGAGAGGATCTTACCTTTCGAATGTCTCACAAAGAAATAACTGAAATGCTCCAAAATCCGGAGAACCATAAAATCATCAACATCATGATGAGACTTAACCCTTCGTTATACATGCTTGAGCTAGTGAAACAAGGGGCCAAGTTACCTTCAGATTTTGACGTGAGTAGCATAGTGGAGACATCATTTCCTCCAATCTCATCCACCATTCCCATTTCATCCACACCCCCATCCCACAATATCATGCAAAACATTTTGCAAATCACAACATCTTTTGCTCCAACCCAACCCAATGTTAACAAGGGAACTACATTTCTCAATGCTCCTCAAGCACATCCCCTTGTTAATAATCAAAACTTGGATGCAAACACCACCTTGGAACAAAATATACCCCAAAACCCACTACATAAAAATGTTTCTCTCACATTCCATCATGATCCATCATCATCATTTTTTCACACAATGCCTCAAACCCCTCTCCTCACAAATCCACAAGAAGAGGGAGATATCTTCGAACCAAGGGGCGTATTCGACACCACGACATTTTCACAACAACTAACACCCCTTACATTTTCACCTCTCCCACCATTTCCATTTTCATCTACACCACTCCTTGGTTTAGGGCTTCCCCCTCTACCAAGTATCGATCAAAAGAACATCCCAACCATCAATCAAAGCATTATGCCAAATGCTCAAAACTTATTGTTTACATCACAACAACAAGCAATAAATGCACAAGCCATTGCAACAACATGAAACACCCCCATAACATCACAAAGCATGGTCTCTCAAGGGCCAATCACATCAATGATGCCACTCATCAGTCAAACCACCACACCAACAACACCATCCACCAATCAAATAATCAACATGACATCACCATTCACCACTACCACAAACGCCATTCTGAATCCACCACCACCCCCACCACCACCAACATCCACCACATCAAGTCAATATAACGTAGCATTGCAAGCCACTTTTCAAAGAGGATACCAACGAGTGCAGAAACAAAAGCCGTATACCTAGCTGCTCAACAAGCTGCTCAAGTTGCGCAAGCCCCCCAAGCAACCCAAGCCGCACTGCAAACACAATAAGTCGCACAAGCCCAAGCTTTATTGCAACAACAACAACAAGCCGCTCAAGCATTACAAGCACACAATATAGCTCAAGCACAAGCTCTATTGCAACAATAAGTAGCACAAGCACAAGCTCAAGCGCAAGATCAATATCAAGCACAACAAGTGCAAGCACAAGCACAACTTCTTGCACAAGAAGTGCAATTGCAAGCATATCAATAAGCAATAAAGCAATATCAAGAGTAGCAAGAAGCAGCAAAATTGACAGCCCATCAAAAAACATTGTTGGAACAATAGCAAGCACAACAACAAGTGTTGTTGGAATAGCAACAAGTGCAACAACAAGCACAAATCTTAGTGCAGCAACAACAAGATCAACAACAAGCATTGTTCATACAAAAGCAGGTAGAAGCCTACCTCGCTCGGCAGAACATACAGATACCATCAAACAACACACTGACCAACCAACCCACCCAACCCACGATTGAAACACCCCAAAACACTTTCATCCCACCCCCTGATCTGTAAAATGATGTGATAGCACAAATTAGGTTACTTTCACAACAAGTACACGATATGCAATCCAGGTGAACAACGAAAACACCAAGCAACTTTTGTCCCTATCCATTTGATAGGAGCCTAGAGATGAAACCATTGCCCAAGGGATTTGAGATCCCAAAATTTGACAAATATCGAGGAATGGGAAACCTTGAAGATCACATCAGGGAATTCCAGGTTCATTGCATGGAGGTCACATATGACAATACTTATCTGATGCGACTATTTCGTAGGAGCTTGGTAGGCCCTGCTATAGAATGGTTCTCTCGCTTACCTTTAGGCATTAGAACATTCCAAGAAATTAGGGACGCATTCATTAAAGATTATGCATGCAACATTGCAATGGATGTTAGTCTCAAAGAACTCTCAGCTCTAAAACAAGGAAAGGGTGAATCTTTCACTTCATTCCTTCAACGATGGCAATCCAAGGCCAATCGAAGCAAGTGGAACATGCCAGAAGAACAACAGGCTTGTACTATCATAGCTAACCTTGAAGGCCACTTGGCATTTCATCTAAGGTTTAGGGCATCACTACATACGATCAGTTGATCCCCAAGGTGCTTAGCATCGAAAGAGCCCTTGTTACTCAACCCACATAATCAACATCATACCACAAACAACAAAACAACCACCCACCATCCAATTACAATGATAAACCTCACACGTGGGCAAGGAACAAAAATGTTACTAATGATGGTGTCATCGATGCCAAGGTGGTCATTAGTGGTCCTTGCCAAAATACACCCACACCGCAAATCCAATCACAACACCAAAATACTCATCACACAACATACCAACCAAACAACAATCCAACCATCAATAATCTCAATGACCAAAGGGGACCACCCCAATGCAAGAGTTATCCTAAGTGAAAATACACCACTTTGGGGGAACCACTTGAGGACATAGTGAAAAAATTGATCGACAAAAAAATCATCAAGCCCCCTACATTTGAGAATTACCAAGAGCTCGATGTCAAACCTCCTTAGTATAATGAGAATCAACTTTGTGAATTTCATAAAATCAAAGGCCACACCACAAATAGTTGCATGAGACTCAAAAACATCATCCAAGATCTCATCGATAAAAAAATCATAAACGTGGAACAACCTACGGGAAATTAGGATCTTAAGTAACAAATGGAATCAAACAAAGGCAATAAAAATGATAAATAGAAGGGCAGTGTAAATCTTGTGTATGAAATAGTCGTTGCCTCCCTAAATGAAGACTGCATGGTCATCACCATCAAGGGTGCCCATGTCGAAGATTGTGGAGTCACCATAAGAGGCGAAAAAGTAACCATTGCAGGATCATCCCAACCAAATAGAGTCCATGCATCCAGATCCATTCCTAATGGCTACAATGTCCTAGAACAACTCAAGAGAATTCCAACACAAATCTCCATCATGGAGTTGCTAAAAATATCATCTGCCCATAGAAAGATCCTTGAGGAAGCATTAGCCTCATCCACTGTCCCAGCAGATCTTGATGTGGAACAATTCCAAGCTATGGTCAGAAATATCATTACGCCTAATCTTCTTACATTCTCTGACCAAGAATTCCCCACCCAACCATCTCACAATAGTGCACTTCACTTGGAAGCCATAGTACATAAGAGAAAAATTGAAAGGGTCCTGGTGGATGGAGGTGCGGGCTTGAACATATGTTCCCTAAGCCTCATCAAGCAGTTGAAAATATCAAAAGATTCCATCGACAAAGGAAAGGGCATCACAATAAGAGCATATGATGACCAAGAAAGAGTGTCTCAAGGCACAATTAAATACCCTATTCAAGTAGGGCCTACCATCATGGAAACTACTTGCCAAGTCTTAAACCTTGACTTACCATATAATATCCTCCTAGGATGTCCATGGATCCATGCGATGAAAGCCGTAGCATCAACTTTTCACCAATGTGTGAAATTCACACATAATGGACAAGAGGTTACCATCCACGAAGATCCCGAACCTTTCTCATACTACAAGAATCTTGAAGAAAAATATTACAAAATCCCCCAAGTACCAAAAAATGATGAAGGCCCATCCACACAATACATCAATCCTGCCACCCTCGCATCCACTTCTGTGACAAAGACACCTACCACTCCCGCCATTCCCACCATTTCTGACATTAAGCTTATCATCTAGGATGATGGTTGTGGAAGATACAAGCTCTCTAACAATGCTTTTGTGGTAGGAGAGTTACCACAATCTCCTAGATCATGGGGTCATCCACAAGAAAATTAAGCTTCCACATCACAAACGTCTCCTAAAGACTATCTCAAATTCACAAGCTAGGGAGACCTTGGCCAGGAGGTTATTGAGGAAGATCCATCACACATGCTCTATCAATATGAAAGACCAGTACCAGATTTACCAATGGATAACAGAAGCAAGGGATTGCAAATGATGCTTGCAATGGGCTACGATAGAAACCAGAGACTTGGACAAAATGACAATGGGCTCATAATACCTATCATGCTAGAGACGCGACCAATAACAAATATTGGCCTTGGATGTACCCCTCCGAGTATAACCATACATGGCCGAAGTCCTCTGGTTAGAATGGTTAATATTTCTCCTCAGCCAATAGCAGCAGAAGTATGCTCATCAACATCCATAGGTAGAGACATACATAACTTTATAACTAAGGCCTATATTAGTAGCGATGATGAGGATACCATGAACAATCTACCTAGGTTATTTGAGGATACCACCCTTTGCATGATTAGTACCTTATCTTTCAATCCGATCATCAAAATCATGAGATCTATTTAGTATATCCCCAACTCATCGATTATGACCAATGAGGACCACCGATTCTTG
This sequence comes from Sequoia sempervirens, assembly GCA_007258455.2. Classification (NCBI taxonomy): domain Eukaryota; kingdom Viridiplantae; phylum Streptophyta; class Pinopsida; order Cupressales; family Cupressaceae; genus Sequoia; species Sequoia sempervirens. The sequence continues at coordinate 122,141,888 of VDFB02000008.1, forward strand.
ATACATTCAAAAACAATGAGGTACTCTCAGAATTCATGGGATCGTGGGACAATATTCTAGATGGGGATGATAAAGCAGGGTTTATAATGGAGTTGGACACACATGCCTATTATGGGGAAATGATTGAATCCTTTAGTCACAAAAGTGAGAAACTAAGAATCATATCCAAGTCCTTGCGTGAAAACCACATTGTGGCACTCTCAGACAAGAAAAAAGTAAAAAGAAAAGACATATCCAATGGCGAAAACCTCTCTGAGGTGCCTGAGGATGAAGGATTCAATCTTCCTTTAAGAGCTATTCATCAGGAAAAGTCAGTAGTCTTGGCTGAAAAATGCAATCTAGTCAACCTAGGAACAGAGGAGACCTCGCATATTACATTCTATGTGGAATCACTATTATCAGAAGAGCAAGAACTCCTAGTAGCATTCCTAAGGGAAAGACAAATAAACTTCACATGGAGTTATGCTGATATGCCAGGACTTGATCCAAAGACTGTGGTCCACCACTTAGCAGTGTATCCAGAAGCAAAACCTGTTAGACAAAAGCTTCCAAAAATGCACCCTCAGATCGCCTTATTGGTCAAAATGGAGCTAAAAAAGCTACTAGATGTAGGATTCATATGACCAATAGATTATCTAGAATGGGTATCAAACTTGGTACCTATTTCAAAGCCTGACGCAGCCATTAGAATCTATACAGACTTCAGATATTTGAACAAAGCATGTCTGAAAGATGACTTCCCGCTTCCCAACATCGACATGATAGTAGATATGACAGCAGGACATGAGATGCTATCACTAATGGATAGATTTTCAGGATACAATCAAATCATGTTAGCAAAAGAGGATTAACATAAGACAATCTTCACTTGTCCATGGGGAACTTACTGCTGGAACATGATGCCATTCGGCCTAAAGGACGCAGGAGCAACATATCAAAGGGTCATGACATTGATATTCCATGACATGATCCATAAGACAGTCGAAGACTATGTCGACGACATCCTAGCTAAACCAAAACAAAAAAAAGATGACATAGCAACCTTAAGTGTTATGTTTGACAGACTAGAGGAATACAAAGTCAGACTAAATCCCAAGAAGTGCATCTTCGGTGTACAATCAGGTAAACTACTAAGATATATAGTATCAATGAGGGGTATCGAGGTGGATCTAATAAAAGTGAAAGCAATCCTCAAAATGGAAGCACCAAAGACATTAAAACAACTGAGAGGTCTCCAAGGAAGGCTCCAATCCATTAGAAGGTTCATAGCACAACTGGTGGATAAATAGAACCCATACTCTCACCTACTACACAAGGGAGTAGCATACAAATGGGATACCAAGTGCGAAGAGGCATTCAACAAAATCAAGGAATACCTATTGACACCACCAGTTTTAATGCCACCCATCCCAAAGAAACCATTGATCTTATATGTGTCTACAATAGCAGCAGCCCTTGGGGCTCTCTTGGCTCAGCATGATGAAAATGGAATGGAAAGGGCTATCTACTATATCAGCAGGACAGTGGTTGGTCATGAGCTAAACTACTCATTCATCGAGAAAGCATGCCTCGAAGTAGTGTTTGCATCACAAAAATTTAGACATTACATGTTGGCACATAAGATAAAGCTCATCACCAAAATTGATCCCCTCAAGTATCTACTATCAAAGGAAATGCTCACAGGAAGAATGGCAAAATGGGTGATGACATTGTCAAAGTATGACATCGAGTATGTGGAGAGAAAAGCAATCAAGGGTCAGGTTATCACAGACCAATTGGAAAAGCACCTATCCATTCTGAGAATCCTCTTGTCTCAGAGTTTTCAGATGAATTTATTTTTAACCTCAACGTAGCTGACCACTGGAAACTATACTTCGATGGCTCACACACATAGAATGGATTAGGAGCCGGTGTTTTCTTTATCACACCACAAGGGGATTGCATACTAAGGTCATACAAACTGGCATTTCCTTGCACCAACAACATCATGGAATACAAGGATTTGACTATAGGTCTCAGGATAGAAGTGCAATGGAACATCATGGCTCTCAAAGTGTATGCAGACTCTCAGTTGATCATAAATCAAGTCAATAATGAATATTAGACCAAGGATGACAAGCTCACTCCATACAAGAAATTGGTGGAGACTCTCAAGGAATCTTTCATTGAAATAACATTTGAGAATATCCCTAGAACAAACAACAGAGCAGCAGACGCCATGGCAACAATTGGGTCCTTGTTGGATATCCCCAACAATATTCCAAAATATGAATTCTTGATTGAGCATCTTCTCGTTCCCGCATTTGAGGTACTAGAATTAGAATTCATGTGTGAAATTGTTGGTCCCTGTGATCCTTGGTACCATGACATCTAAACATATCTTCACATATGAATCATACCCACTGACCTGCCATCAAACCTAAAATGAACCTTTGTTAAAAAGACATCCAAATTTGTCATCCTAGGTGATATCCTATACCATAGAAGCATAGAAGGTACCCTACTACACTGCCTAAATGCTGAGGAGGCATTAACCGCTCTAACCAAAGTACACAATGGTATATGTGGTTCACACTCAAGTGGAATGACCATAGCCAAGAAACTACTAAGGATGGGGTATTATTGGCCCACAATGGAAAGAGAAGCACATGATCATGCTAAAAGGTGTTTACAATGTCAGCAGCATGGGGACCTCATCCATGCTCCAGCTAAAGAGCTTCATCCTATTATCACACCATGGCCTTTTTCGTAGTGGGGACTCAATCTCATTGGGAAAATCACACCCACCTCATCCAATGGCCACAAATTCATCATAACTACAACTGAGTACTTCACAAAGTGGGTGGAAGCCATACCCATGACGTATATAACTAGGAAGCAGATCTCAAAATTTATCCTGAACTATCTCATCTATCGTTATGGGGTCCCACAAGCCATTATCTCAAATAATGGGACACCATTCAAGAACTAGGAGTTTCACGACTTGTGCGAGAAATTCAAAATCCAACATCACTTTTCCACCCCATACTATCCCCAAGGCAATGGCCAAGCAGAAGCCACAAACAAAATCATCCTCAAAATCCTCAAGAAAACAGTCAATGACATAGGTTGTGATTGGCATCTTCAACTTAATCCCACCCTATGGGCTTATCGAACTAGCATCCGCACACCCACTGGCACCACCCCCTTCTCCTTGGTTTATGGATCAGAAGTTGTACTCCGCATTGAGATCAAGCTCCCATCCCTCAAGATATCACTGCAAAACCTCATCACGGATGAAGAGTATCAGGTATCAAGACTAAATGAGTTGGAGTTACTAGATGAGAGACCCACGGATGCTTTGAATCATTTGCAAGTCTATCAGAATAGACTCAAATGAAGCTACAACAAGAAAATCAGAAGCAGGACTTTCCAAGTTGGAGAACTGGTCTTAAAAGAAAATCAGAAGAATGTCCCAAACCCAAGCAGCAAAGGCAAGTTCAAACCTAATTGGTTAGGACCTTTCATCATCACAACAAGTTATAAATCAGGGGCATATCAGCTATCAACACCTGAAGGGGAACCTTTGCAGGAGCCAATGAATAGCTCTCATCTCAAAAAGTTTTATGCCTAAATCTTTCAAGGTATAGAACCAAAAAATCCAAAAAATCAGAAAAAGTCCTGAAAAAATTGTCACTTCGGAAAAAACCTGGCAAACAGGTGTCTTCGTGACAACAAAAAAATCAAAAAAGCAAAAAAATCCAAAAAAATCAGAAAAAAGATAAAAAAAAATGTCCTATAGGGAAAACCACTTTGGTGGCTCTTTGGGAAAATACCTCGGTGAAAACTTGGCAAATAGGTGCCTTGTGTAAATAAGCACTTTCCATCCACCAGGATCTTTATGGCTTGTTCTACATCATCCCTCCATTTCACTTCCATTATCCATCGCATTTAGGTCTCCATCCATCACTCATCTACTTGCATCTGCACCATAGCTTGGTCCTGTTTTCATATCGTGATCCCTGCTAGTACTACTCAGCCCATCCTCAAGGTCAGTTTGTCCTGCCTTTATCGTAGTAGTCTATTGTATCATGCTAGGGGCACATCCTCATCTGATCGGATTCGTGTATATTCTTAAAGTCCTCAAATCAGAAAATCCAAAAACATTAGAAAATCAAAAAATCCAAAAACATCAAAACATCAAAAAATCTAAAAACATTAAAACATATCAAAATCCAAAAAAAGGTCAAAAAGTCAGTCAAAAAGTCAAAAATAGAGTCATCTTGTCTAACTATGTCATCTCTGAGCTTGAACGTAGGGAAGGTTGATCTTTGATCATCCCCCAAGACATTTAGGTCAGTCCTATAGGAGTCCGTCATAATAAACTAACATCTCATCATGTATATCATCATCTGTAAATCAGTCAAGTTGTTAGTCGAACTACGTGGTCTCTGCATATATAACATAGGAAAGGCTAATTTGATCAGCCCTGAGGCCCCTAGGATAGGTCTTTAGGTTAGTTTCTTGGTCAAAATTTCAGAAAATCCCAAAAACATTGAAAAATCAAAAATCAAAACATTTGTAAAACCTTGAAAAAATACCAAAAACAACCTCAAAACATTGCAAAACATCAAAAACATCCAAATATTTGAAAAATATTTGGTCTTTAGGTTACCTTTCAAACAGAAAATTTGAAAAATCAAAAATCAAAACATTTGTAAAACCTTGAAAAAATACCAAAAACAACCTCAAAACATTGCAAAACATCAAAAACATAAATATTTGAAAAAATCCATTTGTCTCATCTCGCTTGCACCCACAATAAACACCATCCATAATAAACTAATCTTCACCCTCAACCTTTGGTGAAACAGTTAGAAACAAGTCTAGCATGTTAAAAGTAAAACTCAAAAACGTCAAGTCTCAGGTTTAAGTCAGTACGTAAGCAAGTTGCTCAATTCTTTGTCGATAGTCCATCATCCAATCAGTCCCATATCAATCATCTGATAATATCGTGTCCCAGGATGTATCCTTCCTACAAGGGGCATTATTTATCAGAAAGAACACTTTGGATAAACGAAATGACCTATCGCCATCCACTAACATGTCCTAGGATGCATCCTTCCTACAATGGGCATTATCTTTTGGCAATAAGTTTTGGTTATTATCCTTAAAAACACATTCCCTTTTGGTTAGAGGTATTGAAGAACATCAACTTGTTTGTGTGCTTTATCTTTGCCTTTTGACTTATCTTATTGCGCTCAATCCAAGGACCTCTCGATGATATCCAAACGAAGGATTTAGAGAGATAGGAATGGGGCAATGATCATTATTCTTTTGTTTTTCATGCTTGTTGGACATTCTTGTAAAATAACTTGGCGAATACTTGCTTTGTTAGATATGTATAGAAGATGTTTTGGATAGCTTGTTGACTATTGCATTGATTGGTTATACCTCTCTGTGTTTTGGTCTGAGATGTTTGAAACTTCTAAAGTGCATCCTAGCAAGGTTTCCATATGTCATGTGTGAACAAGAATACTCCTATCTATTTGTCGAGTCAAAGTCCATCACACTAAGTACAAGGCCATCCTGTTCCTTTATACCTTGATGCATTGTGCTTAGGCGTGTTATCAAACATAAGGTAAGTGACCCTTTTTAAAATCCAAATTCTTGATAAGCAAATCATCCATTTCTCATCATCATCTCTCATAAAGTTGGCTTGTTGGATCCTCTTGTCATCATCTAGTGTCTTCTTTTCCGCACTAACATCACATCATGAATAGTTAATCATCATCATCAATCCATCCATCATGCATCCATCCACAAACCATCAGCATTCTGCATATCATCTCATACAGCATATCATCATCATAATATAGATATGTTAGTCTAAGCATCTCATAAATCATCACATTTGCATAAATCATACATTTCCATAATCACAACATATCATCATCATAATATAGATTTGTTAGTCTAAGCATCTCATAAATCATCCATTGCATAATCACATCATATCACATCATCCATCTCATACATCAAATGATCATTTAAGTTGTTTAAGATAATATAGATTTGTTATTCTAAGCATCTTAAAATCATCTCATTTGCATCATCGTCCATAACCATCCATTTTGAACCTCTTTATCACGAGATCGACCCTCAAATCAAATATTTTCACTCCATCTCTCGAGGAAAATGTACTGGTGTACTTCTTTCTGCTAGGGCAACCGAAAAAATAGAAATTTTTGAATTTCAATCACGACAAGTTTATTCTTTCAACCAATGCAACAAGTACATTGCTTCAAAGAGGGGAAAAATGTAGACATGCAAAATTAGCATCATGCATTAGGTCCATTCATCAATTAATCAAGTTCACCTTCATCCATTCATCAGGTAATCTCGTTAATTTCCATCTCCTAAGGTCATTAATTTAAAATTAAATAAACATTATCATCAACCTTTTAATCAAATAAATCAGACATTCATTTAATTAAATCATAATGCATATTCCATCCTTTTCTGAATTAAATAAATCAAATATTTAAGTCATAAAAGTCAAAATCATCCTAATCATCATTAAGCTAAGCTAATCCTAATTAGCCTAACCTAATCACCCATCACATCCTCTAGATAATGCCACTTGCACAAATAAATCAATTTATTTATTTATTAAATTCCTTATTTTCTTTCAACATGGCATTTATGGGGAATATTCCCTCAAGTTTGAAAAGGATGACAAGTTGACTTGTCTCCTCCAACATTGCATTAATTTCCCATTTCATGTCCCCCTCTCAAAATTTATTACACAAATTTGAATTTGAAACTCCCTCTCTTGGGAACATTTCCCAAATCTTGCACATCCTTCAACCTATGGCAACTTGACAAGTGGCCTCCTTTCATTGGTTTACATTTAGTCCCACATTCACCTATTTGGCCAATCTATCATCAAGAAAATCTATAAATAAAGACCTCATTCTTCATCAAAGGCATCTACATCTACATGCAAAGTTACTCTCTTGGTTTGAGAACTAATTTTGCTCTTCATCTCGATTACATCTCATCATTTTAGCTTTTGAGCAAGGATTGGGAAAGGGCCATTGACACATTTGACACCAATCCACTATGGAATAGGTACTTGCTATTGTTTTCATAATGCTTTTAGTTTTCTCTTGTCATGTGTTGCATTTGGAAGCATTCACATGTTATTTCATAGGAGCATTTTGATGGATTTGTAGAATACTAACCCATGCTTGAAGTTTAGTATTTGCAGATTTTAATGGATGCTTCAACTCCATCTTTGTTAAAAAATTGTCTAGATGTGTATTCACAAGGGTTGTTGAAAATAGTTTGTGCTAAAAATTAATTTTACTCATCCTATTGTTGAGTTGGATTTTGGTTATTTAAGGTAATGAGAATTTAATATTTATATTCTTTTTTTGTGTGCTCTTTTGAGAGTTGTATTTTAAGTTTCTTTTTGTCTTGGGTTTCCTTGAGAGAAAATAGACACATGCCACCAATTAATTGGAAAGGACATGTAAGTATTAGGGTTGAGTTATTTAACATTTTTTCTTGGTTTTATCTTGAGGGATATTCCTCCCTTTGTTTCATTAATTCATTTTAGGAATAAAATTTTGGGAGCAACTTGGGAAGAGCTTTAATGAAAATTTTGGAGGGATTCAAGGTTCGTGAGAACATTGGAATTTTAATCCTTTATGGGTTTTTATTCTAATTCTTACATAGGCACTCTTCCAATGGTTGGAGATGATTCCCATATATTTGGGAATGGGATTTTAAAGCTTCTATGAGCTCTCTTTGGTGATCAATAAATGCTTTCCTCTCTAGAGCTGATTTAGAGATTGATTGAGCTCATATGGTGATTTTTGGACATTATTTAAAGGCTTAAAAGGATTGAATGGTTTCTCTTCTTTATATTGATGATCTTTTGAAGCAAAGGAAGATATTATTCTTTATTTACTTAATTTTTTTTGGCATCTTTTTCATAAGAAAATATGAATTGAAATGAAGTGTGTGATTCCTTCAATCCTAGCTTATGTGGTATATGTGTATTTATACATTTGTTATCTTGTTAATATCTTTTCTTCCTATATAGTCATAAAATTACATCCCTTGCAATTTCACATACATTCTTGCATCTTCTTTAGTCTCCACTCCCTTAGCATCTCGAGTAGGCTCATTTTAGCCCTTGCATTTTTCTTTTTCCCTCTTAGGATGCTCAAAGGCTTTCTTTTCAGCAGCTACCCTTCGTTCATCAACCTTGCATCAAACTTTGTGCATTTCTCATTTGCGTCATTTTGTAGTGTGACATGTTTGAACATTATTGCACCACATGGATGTCCACCCTCCGTGCTAGCATCCTACGATGTTTCAACATTCAAATGACCATTTTTGTGCATGTTTTCCACTTGTCATCTCCCTTGGTCAATGGTAACGGCTTGAGATGCCTTGTAACTACTCGAGAAGCTTCTTTTTGCTTCTCTTCTCTCTTTAAAAGATGCCTTTTCAATTCATTTGCACTTCTAGCTTCACTCCTAACTTCTCCTCTTCTTCTTCTTCATCTTGGCACTCTCCCATCTTGCTCTTGTTGGCAAAACTCTCTTGTTTGTATAGCAACTCCAAGCATTCACATTCTTACAACACTCTCAATCTCTTGTAGTGTTCTTTGTAGCTCCTTTGGCTCTTGTATCTCTACCTCCCTTGTCTTGTGCTTGTGAGCATCCTGGGATTCCATATACCATATCTATTACATTTCTACTTCATGATACAGGTTCTCCTCCTCGAGTGGGGATTTCTTTTATCACTAGCATTTTGTGATGCAGATTCTCCTCGTCAAGTGGGGTTTTCCTTTATCACATCACATTTTTTTACTTTTCATTTCTCTTTATCTATATGGTTTTCCATGGAGGTGGGAACACCAAAACGGGGGTTTGACTAAGGCAAACCCCTATACAACCCCAACAATTTCTCCAAATATTACACATGTAGGTATTGAAGACATTCATTTGCTAGAAGCTTCATTACTTGTGTGGTTGTAAGGATTTCCTTACTTCTCCTTATGTTTATCATTTCCACTTCATTTTATTTTAGTTATGATAAACTCACTTCCTATTCTATACAAATGCTAGCACACGAGAGAGAGACCAGTGCATTGCATTGTCGTCCCAAACCTACACTATCATCCTTTGGCTAAGAGCTTATCAATTTGTCTAGAGAATCTTCATGACCTACTCTTTCTGACTCTAGAACTCTCACATTGTTCCTTGAGGTAGTTTAGGGTAGTTTTCCCTGTGGGGCTCTTTGAATGAAGAGAAATTATGAGTAGCGAATCCCCCTTCTCCACATTTTGGTGAACTTGACATGAAGAAAGATATTTTTCAAAAAAATAGGAATTTATTTACCCCTACTTGGCGGGGTCATAACTTTTGACTCGATGCTCGAAATTCAGAACCGTTTGCACCATTGGGAAGGTCTCCAAGAGAACTAGTTCTATCCCTAAAAAAGTGTACCTTTGAAAACCCATTTTTAGGGACTGATGCAAGTTTCAAGGTCTCAAATTCCACTCTGAAGACCTTTGAAAATGAAAATTACTAGAACCTAGAAAATACCAAAAAAATTAAAAAAAATGGATTTTTTATTTTTCTCAAATCTATCACCCCAAAATGAATTTAATATATTCTTTTATTAGCTCAGTATCTAATTCTTTTCAAAGTGTTAATGATGTTCCATTTCATGCATGTGATGGTGACTTGGCTTTACCTATGTCACTTCATATCTTTGATCCTTCTCAAGAAGTTTCTCTTGCTTTGAAGGATATATTGTTGCAAGAAGATGAAATCATCAATACCTTTCTTAATGTTACTCTACCTTCTATTCATTCCAATGCACTCTCTTTTTGGAGATTATGCATTCATGGATGATGAATCTCCCTTTCATTCTATTGCACTCTCTTTTAGAGATGATGCATTTTTTAATGATGAATCTCCTATCCATTCCAATACACGAGTTCTCTTCTAGAGATTTTGAATTGGTGAATGATGAATCTAATATTTGTTGTGATGTACTCTCTTCTAGAGATGATGCATTAGAGAATGATGAACCTCCTTTCACATCTGATCCTCCTTGGATCGATGTTCAGAATATGTATTCAAATAATTATTCTAGTTGTCATGAGTTGTAAATGTAATCTATGTCTTTGTTTCCCCTCAAAGGCCTCAGAGATCGGTCATTTATGTGACTCTGGATAGTCATTCCCCTAAAAGGGTTTGTTCTATTAATGGTGTTCCATTTGATAGAGATTCTCTTGATCTTTCTATGGTTCCCTCTTATAGAGCAGTAGCCCATACTTTTAAGAATAGAATGAATAAACAGCCAAGCCTTCTTCAAGCTCCTAAACCTACAACTAAAGCATCTAGTGATTATGATCTTGTCAAACAAATTTGAGTCACTTCAGCTAAGATCTCATTGTGGTACTTGCTTCAGTCTGCTCCAGTTTATCAAGGTATGCTTCATGAAGATTTGCAAAAGATCCTCTTTCCTTCTTCTACTAGGCCAGTAGATGTTGATGCGTTGATATCTTATATTCATGGGGATTCACCGAATATTACATTCTATCCACAGGAACTCCCACCTTCAGTAGTACAAAAGCAAGTGGATCCTCATGTGATAGGATTAAGACACTTTTCCTAATATTTTCTAATCCTATCTCTCTCCTTGCCTATATAAGCAAGGATTCATATGTAAATTTAATTTATCCAAATCTCAGTTGAGTGTTGTGTAAGTCCAATATATCATTGCAATCTTGAGTATTGCATATTGATCACATCTTGCATCCATTGTTACAGTTTCATGTTCTTTCTTTTATCTCTTATAGAAGGTTGTTATCAGCTTTTACAGATGATCCTAGAGGCTTGAGTCATTGAGTGACTCTAAAATTTGCTACAATGATATTATAGAGCTCAAAATGAAATCATTCCCCAAATACTCGTAGAACTAGAAGAATGACACATAAAGAGTGAAAAAAAAGAAAATATTTCGGGTCAACATGGAAGAGACCTAAGTGTATCAATTCTTTGCATCATACCCAAAAGGAAAACACAAGAAAAAATAAAATATAAATGATTTACAACATATAGAAGAATATAGGTACAAATAGAGGAATGAAGGGTATGTGTAGGATCATGATGGGCCAAAAAGTGGTGATATGATGGGTATGTGGCTGATGACTTTTTTTTACCCAAAATTGATGAAACGAAAAACGTTTTTAAAGGAGATTCTCAAATTTCCACCGATATAAATTATGGTTTACTTTGAATTTAATAAATAATTATTATTCATTTTCTATTTGAATTATGACTAAAGTCCTTATTGATAGGCTGATTGAAAAACATCTATAGCTTTCAAACAGTATCACATTTTTTAAATCCAAAACATGCATCACATTCTATGCTTCACATACTATAGGATCAAAAGAAAAAAAATGAATTTCATGAATTTTTGACCAAGTTAAGGTGGTCAAACATACGATTTTTTAATTTTTTAAAAGTAGTAATAAAAAATTCATAATTAATTATTTACTTGGAGAAAAATTACAAAAAAATATGCATCACATATGGACATGAGTCCTCTACTTATATCTAAAATTTTATAAAAAAAATATTATCATTTTATTGTGGTTAGGTTGGTCAGACAGACACCTACTTCTTATTTTTTCCCTAAATTTAAGTACTACTGCATTGAAATTTTAAATTTTCACCAAATAGATTTAAAAAAAAAAAAAACCTAGTAGTTTAGAAACTACATTCAATTTTCTACAAATTTGATTCTTACATATATTTTTAATAATATGGATAACTTATTCAAATTTTTATGTCAAGTTGCCTAACTCTGATTTTTTTGAATTTTTTGCCACTTAAGGGTGTATTTTTTCCATGATGATCATGCACATACCCTGAACATGAAAACATGAGAAGGATAACAATATGGGGGATCACATTATAAAAATGCAATCATATAAAGAACATAAAATGATAAATAAAGAAAAGGACTAGTAAGGCATATGCGAGTCAACTTATAGAAGGTCATCTGCATCCCAATCTTGTTCAGTATATGTGAAATGTGGATAACTAGCCAAAGGGACAATGACAAGCACCAAAGTAGGATAATGCTATATAATCCCTTGCACCCACTAAGTGTAGGACAAGGATGTTCCAAGATTAGTGATGATAATGAGCTCCTTAGAATATAAAAAATGATTTTCAATCAATGTCAAGCATGCAATAGTGAGTATTCTATGATCTTACAACTATCACATGGCAAGGAGAAAAATTGACATTCAATTATTAAGTCATAAGGGTCGTCACGAGTAATAAAATCACTCAATGTCATCTTTAAGACACAAAATTCACAGTAAGATGATAAAGAATTCTATGATATGCACAATAATTCATGTTCTTAGCTTTTTTGCTTCTACTAGGAGGTGACAATTTAATCCATCCTTGATGGATAAGTCATTCCATTATTTGTTCAATTTTTGTTTTAGTGCGCAAGAATGGCAATTATTTGACTTTATAAGGCTTGGATTTCTCACTTGTTTGATCAACTTATTGAGGTGGATTTTGAGGATAAGGACCTAAGATGATCTTATCATCCTTGCGAAACATTACTTGGTCATTATGAAGAGGACATTTGTATCCTTAGAAGATTTGGAGGGAGGAGGATCTCGATATCCTAATCCTTTAGTATCTTCAATTGGGATTTGTTCTAAAAGTTTGTGAATTTCATGCTCATTAGTTATGTCACATCCTTTCTTAGTTAAGATCTTAAAGCCTTGGCCATAAGTCTCTTCTAGGTTGATAGGTGTGTTGGTCACTTTGTTAACATAAGATAGGTGAGTATTCACTTGGTTAGAGATGTTAGGTTCACTCATGGTTGGATGTTTAGGCTTTGTTTGTGATTCAATTTTAAGATGTAAGAGACCAAACATGTCAAGTGTTGGGATAGTAGGAGGTGTTGGTTATTGCATTGAAGGATAAAAGGATGCATTGTTCTCGAGATTGTTAAGTGTTTATAAATTCATACATGCTATCATCATCTACTCTTATGATGTTAAACTCATGAGGACATTCATTAGGAAGTGATTGAACATGATTAGGTTCTATTGCATTAGGATCATTACCAAAAAAACACAACTTGAGACATCAACCAAAGGGATTAAGGGCTTCCATATATTACCAATACACATGTCCACCATGCAAGATTGAATTGAAATGAAAAGTTTTAGATTTAAGAAAGATAATTTTCTGATTATACTACGTAAAAACCTGAAAAATATTTTTTTTTAAATGCAAATTTGAATTCAAACAATGCATTGAAATTGCCAAATTAACCTTAATATGAGAAATTTTAGAAAATAAAAATTCTAGAAATTGAAACAACAAACTAAATACAACACAAAATGAAAAAACAATTATTTTGATGCACAAAAAATGAAGGGAAAATCCCTAATCAGGGACTCATTTTCCCTTGGGAGAATAGGTATTAGTTTAGGGTTTTAAAAACTAAAATTAAAGATTTCTGAGTTGGAATTTATGTTTTCAAGTTCTATTTGCAAACAGATGATTTTAGTTTTAGGTTTCTAGAAAATTAGGTCTAATTGTAAGTGATAAATAATGCTAAATGACAATCAAAAATACCTAATTTGATATGTAATTTTGATTCAATTTTATGATTTAAGTTGTTGATCATACAATGTTATGTAAATTCTTTGCAAAATGACTAATTTTTTTGAATTTTCTAGATTTGAAACAATGCGAAAATGCAAACCTAAAACCCTAAATGATATGTAAAGTGATGCAAGTAAACAACCCTAAATGAGATGCAAATCAATGCAATACAATGCAAAGGAATGAAAATACTAGATCTAGGGCTGAAATGGAATCCAAAATCAAAAAATTACAATTCTCAAGCATCAGGTTCACCAAAATGAAATAAAGAAAATAGGTTGGATAAAATTGGGGTGATGAATAATGGTGTTTGATGCACCTATCTTCCTTATTTCATTAGGAAATGAGATTCCCATAAATAATTGACTTGCAACCCTTAGGTGAATCAACCCTTTGTGAGAATCTTCAGATTTCCTTATGCTTGAGGATGGGGGTATCAACCTAAACAACACTTTTAGGAGATAAACTAAAAATAGAAAATAAACCTATTTGTGCCAATTTAAACCTAAAATAGCAATATGAAACTCAACATTAGCAAAAAGAAAACTTATTATAGATCTAAGAAGGGTGGAAAGGTGTTTGTTGGTCACCAAAATGCACTTCTAACAGAAAATTGGGACTCATTCACCCATGTGTGAATGGGTACAAGTATAGGGGTTTCAAAAATCTTTGGGGAGCCTCTAGTGTAGATCTATAGCTTCTAACTCATCTAGGTTTTATTTTCAGAATTTTAGAAATATCTTCAGGATCTAAGTTTCCATGAGATGACAATAATGTTGACAACTTTTGCAACTTTGACAATTTCTTCAAATTTTCTCTTCAAGAGGTCTTCAATGCTTCTTCCACCTAAATATGCAATCACAACACAAGAGGGAAAATTTGTTTTTCTTTGGTGAATGGGAGTTTACCTCAAGGTCAAACCTCATTTTGGTAATCAAACCTTGAAATGAAATGAAACATGAAAGAGGGAATGATGAATGAACAACACTATGTTACCACTCACCAAAACTTTGGATAAACCTTTGAATGGATGTTTACAACTTGCATGAAATAGATTCAATGGATATGGATCTTGATACTTGAATATTTCTTGAAATAATGTTTTGAATTCTTGATTGGATCATGAAACCTACATCACAACGTTAGCTCCAATAACATGCATGATGCAAGAAGAATTTGACATGAAAATTGGATCTTGATTACTACAATAAAATTCTAATAAATGTGCCTTTGGATGCTCTTGATCATCAACTCTTTTCTTGATAACTCTCAATATTTTTCATGAAAATGTTCCTTGAAAATATCTTAAGATTGCTAGGTGAAACTTAGAAAATAACCTTGTATTTCTAGGTATGTATCCTTAATTTCTCAAAATTCAAATATTACAAGCTGACATTGAAATATGGATTTTAGGAACATAAAATAATGCCAAAAACATATTTTAAATTCAATTTAAAAAGGCCTAGGGATAACCCATTTTCCCATGGGTGAATGGGTCTTGGGTCCCTATTCCTGAAACACACATTTATCAAGGTAAAGTGTTACATAGTGGCATTAATTATTGTCAAGATTCCCCTTCTAAAAATATAATTTATTAGGCTTGTAAATGAATAATAGGGCTTATTAAGGCCTAATTAATCTCAATTTATTAAGAAGGCCAAAAAAATTGTGAAAATGTAAAGGGGTGCATTTTACAATGCCATATTAAGGAATAATTAAGTCCATTTTAATTAGGAGGGCCCAAACAAAGTGTGAAAATGTAAAGGGATACATTTTTCTACACTACATGAACTAAGACCTAACAAGTTTTATGGAAGAAAACTTACAAAAAAATTGCTTACCTTGAAGTCAAAAGAGTTAAAAATTAATCAAAATATATTTTCCAAGTGTTTTTTGTGTTTTCTATCACATTTCAAAATTTCCCAAAATGAAAATCCACTTGAAAACATTCAACTTAGGGCCTGATGACAATACACCACATTTGAAAAATAGTACACCACATTTTCCAAATAGTGCATTGTATTTTCTAAGAACAATACATCACATCTAAATAATAGTAAACCATATTTTTCAAACAGTATACCACATTTACTAATACAATACCCTTCAACTATGAAATAGAATGACACAACTACTAGTTCTCAAAATTTTGGGGAAATTCTTGTGTAGTCTCATTTTTTATCAATTCCTAACGGTAACCATATCTTCAAATCATAGGCTTGTTCAATCCATTCCATCTATTTCATTGCATTCACTTAGGTTTCCTTGCATTAATTAGTTAAGCTATATTTCCATCCTTGCAATTTACTTAGTGTAGCATCACTCCTCTTAGAAATCAAGTAAACTCAAGAATTTACTACAAGACCTTAAATAAACTTAATAACCATGAGAGAGAATTTTTTTTTTTAAACATTTACATAAGCTCAAGAAATAAAATACAACTTTTCATGATAATCTCTAACTTGAAATCATATGTAATCATAGCTAGAATCAAAGAGAAGTCCTTACACTTTTCCTTTAGATCACATTAAATACAAATGGAAAAAGAATAGTTTTACCTCATAAGTTTGACTATCATAAGCCATAACATGGAGATCACGGCATCTGGGATGTGGTTAACTATCTTCACAAGCCTTGGTGAGCCTTCTGCTATTGTGGGAGAGCATCAACCGAGTGCTTTACCTCCAACCACAAACTCAAGTGGTCCCCTACACACTTCCTAAATGGAAGCGCTCTGGCCCTTCACAAAGGGTATAACTATAAGGAACTATCAAGTTTTACCATCTGAGTCCTAGTGACATGTCCTACAAAACTCAAATGACCATACAACTATAGATCCCTTCTAGCTAAGTATGATCATTCTAATTTGTCCTTCCATCTAGACACACAACTCTGACTTGTCTTAGAAATTGTCTCATCCTATAGTTTTTCTTACATTATTTGGTACTCTAGGCACAACTAGACTATATAGAAAATCCATTCTAGTCAATCTGACTAATCTTTAATCCATAATTCATTAGAAACATGTAATGTAAATATTTAGATATTTCAAACCTTTTCAAAAGTCCCTTATTACATTCTTGCAATATCTAGGGTTTATGTCGTCATGTCATTTACTTCTCAAGATTCAATACCCAACATCTCGATGTGTTTAATCAAGTTTCAACATTATCGAAGAATCTCTTAAAGTGTTATAAATACTTCCTATCTTTCTTTATGGTTTTTCTCAACCTTTCATTGTCAATCAAAATATATATGTACAATGTCATATCTGACATAAGAGTTATAGATTTCCTACATCCTCCTTGTTTCAATACTAGGGTTTAGCTTCTCTAACCTAATGAATGGAAAAATCAACATCCTTGATTCTCCAAAGGTAATAACATAAGTGTAACTAATTATAAGAACAAAATGCCTTTAGTCTTTCCTAGACCACTTGACATTGTTTGAATTCCCATTTCACATACATGAATAAACATAGTATTCAAGGTATTCCTTCACCAACGTAATATCTAAAAGAATACTATCATCTCATATCAATAGTCTTGATCTAAGTCAATCTTCCAACATAAGTTAGGTTTTAGCATCTTATACCTCACTCATGAAGCATGACCATTCATAAAGAGATGGCTTCCTTTCATGATGAAATATAATAGTTTCATACTAACCATAGTATCCATTCTTGTAAGTATATAATTATCTAGGACATTTAGTTCCACCAATAAACTAGGCAGGCACTTAGTGCCGCCTACAAGACATTGCAACTTTCCTTCTTATCTATTTTTTCCTTCTCCAACAATGAGTCAACATATCATTTAAATACATAAGATGTGCCTTAGTCATCATAATAACTATCATTAACAGTTAAGCTCTGTTATAGGGAATTTGTGACTTCATGTCACCTTATTTCACTAAATCTAATCATATCATAAGTCAAACCATTTTCACCATCCTAGGTCTATCCATGGTTTTCAATTCCAATTTAAACTATCACATAGGATAGGATCATATTCTTGATACTATAGGCATATCTTGCCTTATCTAAAAATAATGGTTTCATAAAAGTTGATAGCTCAAATTATCCTTACAAGCTTTTGCTAATAAACACAATCACTATAAGATTCATTCGGAAGTAAAACAAAGGGTTTAAATCTTGTAATAATAACCATATAGGTCTTGGTTATCAAAATCAGAAAAAAATCTAATACTAATGATTTGGCTAACATGCAAGCTTCCATATGATAAAACAATGATCATTGATGATCATACCACCTCCTTTATTAAGGGTAAACAAGTAGTCATAAATATTTAATAAACCCTTCATAACCACAATCGGGTTTCCATACAAGTTAAATAAATATTTAGTTTGAGTGTTGTAAGCATAGCTATGTTTAAGGCCAAATTGGCCATCACCACAGTCATGATGTTCGTATTGGTTATATGCAAGTTGAATCACTAACTGGTACTAATACCATAGTTTGTCATTTCTTGTACTATGAACACCTTAGGATCGAATCCTTACTCAAGACTCGGCTCTGTTTTTATTCAATCAAACATTGTTATTCAACCTATATATAAATGCTCAGCTATAATGGCCTCGAGCCATTGTTATAGTATGGATTATAATGTATTAAGCTCACCGGCCTTCATGACCTTGAGCTACAGGTATAATGTGGTAAATATTTGCAACATAACTCGACTTTCACAACTGTGAGCTTTAGTGTAGGAAGGAATACAATGAAACAAAGCTCGGCCTCCATGGCCTCAAGAAAATCACAAGGAATATAATATAATAAAGCTTAGCCATAAGTCTCGAGCCTAGACACAGAAAAGAATAGAGAGCAATACGGTCTGGTCATAAGGCCTTGAACCTCTTAAACGAAAAGAGAAGCTTTAAATATTATACAAACTCGACCATAAGGTCTCAAGTCATTACCATATAGAATATATCAGTGACAAGGACACCACAGTAAAAGCATCAATCCCCCTATGATATGCATGTTATAGAAGTTTGAAATAAGGGAACTCATAACTAAATATGTATGAAAAGATAGCATCCTTTACTCTACCTGAGCACGGTCCTTCCAAATATGAAGGTATTCCCAGTTCAGCCTCCATTGTCCTCTCAGAGTCTTTTCCTTGAGCGGAGCTTCCCCTCGAGCTTCTAGAAAGGCTTCTCAAGCTCCTACAAGAAATAGTTTCCATTCCCTTTTGTTGGTGGTTAAATTCATTCATCCCATACACTGGCCAAGAGTCATTCCCCCTCAAAGACAGAAGATTATAATGTTGGTCCTTTCAGAAGACTAAGGGATTATTACCACATCCTAATTCGGATGCCTATCTTCGAGGAAACTACCTCCCTTTACCAAGGTGGCATGAGTGGTTTCTCCCACTCAGCCAACTACCATGATCATGGCTCGCACAAGCATGACACCCGCCAGTCTATGGTGAGCTCCAAGCTCCCATTATTTATGATAACTATATCAAAGTAATAATGCAATATCATAGCCAATATTAAATATCATATTTATATAATTATATTATAATATCTTAACAAGCATCCCCTAGATGAATGTTAAAACTAATATTAACGAAGATGCCATTTTCCAACATCTTAATGAGAGTCATCAAGAATAAACATTTAAATATTGAACACATAAAACTGACAAATCATCCAAAAATTAAGAGTTGGTAACACAATCTTACACGATCGACGACATTGATCTTTTGTTATCACTTAGGTGTATTCACTCCCATAAAATGAACTCATGGATGATCATGAAAATGACTTCCTTTTACAAGGAATCAGGCTACAATATTAGTTCCACAACCTATTAAGCCAATTCAAACTATTGTAAAGAATAGACAATAATGAACAACCAATTATTCAATTGATGTCATAACATAAACTCGTTATGATATAAGAAGCGACATGTTTGATAGAAAGACTTCTCTGTCACAAAACAACTAAAGTTCAACCTTGACGATGTCACTATCCCAAAAATGACTAGATTGACCTTAAGCAACTTGAAATAGACTTAAGACAGCGACAACCTATTCTATTCCTTATATATACCCTTCTCTCTGATGATGCTCTCCCTCCCTTTCTCAGAGGGTGGAAACCTATTTCCAAAATTCAATCTTGAAAACACTAACTTGAGGTTAATGTATCATTAATCATTTCATAATCCTTATGAAATCATCACATCTTGACAACTTTTAAACACATGCAAATTTTGAGTCAAAAAACTTAACTCATAAAAACATTAATTTTTCTAGACATTTTTCCTAAGCATCAAATCATTGAATCATGCATACCCATTTACTATTTACTTCAAAAGTACAAAGTAAAACATAGTTAAAGTTAGGGATGTAACACTTAGTAAGTCCTAGATCATTCTTAGTTTCATATAACTTTCAAATTTATGACTAGGAATCCCATCATACTGTTGATTAGTTCATTGTCATATATTTATATTTTCCTTGACCTTGTCCTCTTATCTATCAATAATCATGTTCCAAGTTGTGACTTAAAACTCGTGTCTAGTTTAAGGTTCACTTTTTCAAACCATCATCATCCTTTTAGCTTACATGTCTTCTCAAGGTCTTGATAGTTTGATTTGTTACCTTGAGCTATCATAGATTTCTTAGCATCCTTCTTTTAAGTCCAAAACTCCATATTTATAGTCTCATTAAATCCTTTATTCTTAGTCTCACACCATAGCTCCCATTTTCATCCTTACAAATCTTAGCATTGGTCACATCATCATATAGTTATATTTTCACCATTGACTTTGGTCATAGTGACATTACCATATCTTGATTACACCTATTTTCACTTCTCATCCCAATCTTGGTCATAAGTGCATTAGTATTTGGAATTATTATATCTCAAAAATCCTAAAAACATAGCATAGTATCATACCCATATTCCATTGCCATCCCTTAGATTGCATATCTCTCACCAAGTTGCAAGTCTTATATGGTCCAAACTAGGTTACAAAGGAAGATAAAAGAGATGGACTATACAAAAGACCCCTATTTTATTCCAACTAGCAACATGAATTTTGGGGCTTCTTCCTCAATTGAGCTACCCAAGTCATAATCACAACTTCCAAATCAATTTGACAATTACACATTAAAAGAGGTCCAAAGATGCTTAACTGAAGAGGAAATTGAAGAAGCTTCCTAAGACCCTAGAGTAGCATGCATTGTAGATGAGATAGGAGCGAAAGATCCCAAATGATATCTTATGAAACTTCTACAAAGTGGAACCAAACTCCCTCTCAGTTTTGATGGAAATATGCTTTTCGAATCACAAAAAAATGGTGTTACACAAGACCAAGGACATATCACATCTACTCCCAACCATACTACTTCACAATTACATGTTACTTTACCCTTAGGGGGAACAACTCAAAAAATGACAATCAACATAACCTCCACACCAATATTTGGAACACAAGGTACCCAACCTATGTCCCAACCACCTAACATCACATCTACCAATCCATTTTCCTCATCATCCCATACCATAGGGGCTTCATCCACCAATAATTTTGCAACATCTTCATCCCATGTCATACCACCATTCACCAACATGGGTCAAAACACAATTAACACAAATCCACCCAAGACATGAAAGGTTTAGATTAGTGCTCCTAGAACACAATCTCCAATGACAAGTGCCACATCAAATACCAATTTGAATTTGGTGCCAAATCAAAACACCAACACATCTCAACAAGGTCTCAATTCGGGTATTCCTCTACAAAACAACATCCAAGGGTCCTCTCAATAACAAGTCAATCAAAAAACTCATGGTTAGACAATTTCAAACCCATTGCAATATCAATCCAATATCAATCCCCCATTTACACCACATACACCTCACATCAATCAAAATCCTCTCTTCACTCCAAATTTCCAAAATAAAAATCCATCTTCATCACATTCATTTGCCACTAACATCAATTCTTCCACTCCAAATATTGGATTGCAAAACATCACCTCAAACATGGGTCATCCATATCACAATGTGCTTTCTAATGCTACAAAGATGTCATTATCCTCCGTAGAATTCTTGGTACATAAAATGCATGTGCTACAACAATAAATTACTAGTATGCAAATATTCGGAACAAAGAAAACTTATTCCATGGAAGAGTTATGCTCATTTCCTTTTGATCGAAGTGTGTATATGTCTCCCTTTCCTTACAATTACACTATCCAAAATATCAACAAATAGAGAGCGAAAGGGAGTCCAATAGACCATGTAAGGTAGTTCCATACTGCTTGCATAGATATTAGATTTGATCCCACATACTTAATGATATTATTTTGAAGAAGTCTTGTAGGAAAAGAACTTGAGTGGTTTTCCAACTTAACCCTGGGAATACAAAAATGGAGTGAATTAGTTGAAAATTTTGTGACACGTTTCTCATAAAAAATTAAAAATGATATAACATTATGTCAAACCAAACAAGAAGGAGAAACATTTATATCTTTCTTCCAAAGGTGGAGAAGCATGGCTAGCAAATGTCCTTGTAAAATACCTAAAAAATTGTTGGTAGACATGTTTGTTGAAAACCTAATCACAGAATTAAAACACCAACTACAAATCTATGTAGTACTACATTTTCTGACCTTGTTGAGAAAGGTATTGTTGTTTTAAAGAAAAATATATATATAGCGGTTCACCAAAATGAATCAACAAGATGATGTTCACCTAATTTTTGCTATAAAACATACAATTGAGTGTAGTATATGATGTAAATAACAATCATAAATCTATCCTAACTGTTAGAACAACAATAAGGGAGATTTTAAGAGGTTGAAACAATGTGTACCTTGCTGAAAAATTGTTATTTTAAGGTCACTAAGGACTCATTCACCCAAAGTGGCAAATGTTTCCCTGTTAGGGTTTCTGAAAATTGATTTCTAGGTTTTTTTCTTCAATTTCTGCACTTCCAACTCCTAGGTGATCAACTCCCGAAAGTCTGAAAGAAATTTGTAGACAACTTTCTGTGATCTTACAATGTAGATGAAAACTTTGCAACTTTTCAACTTTGACAACTTTGCTTCAATATTGTTCTCCACTTGATCTTCAACCTAAAAATATATAAACACACCTCAAAGAGGAGAAAATCTTGTTGATTGTTAGGGAATGGGGGTTTCCCTTGGTCAAACCCCATTTAGGTAATTAAACCTTATGATGAAACAATGAAATGTGAACATGACATATGAAACATGAAACAATGATACCTTGGATGGTGTCTTGGAATGTAAATTCACAATCTAACATGAAGTGGCCATGAAGAATGTAGATCTTGATATTGAATTGGATGTGAAACAATTATTGTAAATGGATCTTCAATACTACATCAACACACTAGCTCAACAACATGCTTGATGCACTATGCATTTGACATGATGGTATGATCTTGAATGTTGTAATTAAACCTTGATAATCTTCCCTTGAATGTCCTTAAAATTCTCTTGAAATTTCTCTATAATTCTCTTGTGAAAGTTGTCTAATGATAACTTGAACTTGCTAGGATGCCTTAGATGAAACTATGTGAATTAGCTTTGTATTTATACTAAACTTAATGTTTAAACCTAAAATTCAAATAACACAAGCTGAAATCAGATCTAGGATTGAAAATTACTAAAATATCACCAAAAATAAGTTCAAAAAGGGGTTTCCTAAGTAAGGACACATTCACCACCTTGGGCAAATGGGTTCTAACACAATTTTACAGGACCAAGTTTCTGGGAGATGAAATAATATCGCAAAAGGGGGTCCCAGGGCATAGTGGGGACCCATTCGCCCAAGGTGGTGAATGGGTCCTCGGTCACTATCCTAGGACTCAAACCTTGCCAAATTATATATTATGCCACATTATTAATGAATGTCAGAATTTATTCCTCAAAAAATGCAATAAATAAGGCTTGGATATGAATTTAAGGGGCCAATTAAGCTCTATAATTAAGGTCAATTAATTAATAAAGCCCTATATTAGTGTGAAAGTGTAAGAAAATAATTTATAACACCCTAAATATGGCACAATTAATTCCATTTTATCATTAACTAATTATTCCCAAACTAAGCATGAAAAATGGTTACTTTTTTCAACACTACAACTATCATAGAGAAAACACTTATTTCTAAAGGAGAAATCAACATTTTCAACAAGAATAAAAATGACCAAAACACCTCTTATGAAAAACTAAAATATTAGGCTCAAAACAATAATGTCGCAAATGATGGGGTGGTAGATGCAAAGATAATAAATAAAGTTGGCCCTAGCATCACTCTTGAGGAACTTAATGTATCCAATAATCCACTGCATGTTCTTGATCAAACAAAAAATGCAGTTTAGAATAACCAAATACATGGACCACCAAGGAATAAACAATCAAGATGCAATTACACTCCCTTAGGGGAACCTATTGAATCTTTCTTAAAGAAACTTCTGCAATCCAATGTCATCCAACTTCCTGAGGTCAACCATTATGATCCATGTCCCTTTAAACCATCTTGGTGGGATGGAAATTCTTTTTGTGTGTATCATCACATTAAATGGAATAAAGCATCATCTTGTTACCAACTAAAGAATATAATTCAAAATATTATTGAGATCAATGACATAGAAATGGACAATCTTCAAGCAACCTCCAACAATGATCATACTATCTTCAAGAATCCTTTGAAAGACCATGGGATGAGAAAAGCCTTCAATTCAAGTACTAAGACTAATGATCAATCCAATTACACTCTTGTCATCCATGAGCACACCATACATAACATCTACTCCCTAAATAATAATTTCACTACAACTATAATCAAGAACCAATCAAAGTGTGTGGTCACAACACAAAGAACTAAGGTAACCCTAAAAGTGGCTCCTCCTAAACAATAATAAAAAACCAAATACAATATTTTAGATCATTTGGGGAAGACACCCACACAAATATCTATCCTTGAATTTCTTCGCATATCTATTCAACACAAAGCTATCTTGGATAAGGTCTTGTAGGAAACTTTCATACCCACAGACCTTAATGTCGATTAGTTCAAATAAATGTTGGGATACTTAGCTAATAACCACAATGTTACCTTTTTATATCATGACATTTCCTCAAAAAATCTTAACCATAATGATCCCCTACATTTTGAGGTGTTTGTCAACAAACATAAAATCAAACGAGTCTTGGTAGATGGTGGAGAAAGACTAAACATTTGCACCCTAAAATTGGTCACATCATTGGGATTCTTTGAGGCTTGTCTAGATACATCAAAGAATATTATCATAAAGGCTTATGATGATGCAAAATGCTCTTCCAAGGGTGTGATTTTATTATCTATCAGAATTGGACCCGCTATCTTAGGTACACTATTCCAACTGTTGGACCTAGACCTTGTACAATATCCTTCTTAGTCGACCATGGATTCATGCCATGAAGGCCATCCCTTTCACATATCATCAATTCTTGAAATTTCCCTATAATGGCACCAAAATCACAATATTTGGTGATCCTAATCCTTTTTAGTATTGTAACAACCTAAGAGGGACATCCAAACAACAAGTTACCATCAATCAAGAAAGCTCATCGTCCATTTCTTCCCATTACATTGATCCTTCCACTTTGATCAAGGCATCCACTTCCACCATTTCATCTTCTGAATCCAAGGTCTAGATTCAAGACAAAGAGTGTGGAGAGTACAATATGAAAAACTCTAATTGTATCTACAAGCTACCAATATCTCCAAAATATCATGGCAAGCCTTATACTATCACAAATGAGCCCAAGGTCATTATCTGAGCATATCCCACCACAACCTTCACCAAATGGGGAGAACTGAGCAAAGATTCTATTGAGTAATAGGATTTCCACATGGATATAAAAATAGGAAGAGGACATTGAACCTCCACAGGTACCAACTGAACAATATGGTAAAGGCTTTGAGTTCATGAGACATAAGGGTTATGATGTACACAACATACTTGGTCTACATAATAATGGAATGACATAACCATTAATGCCTTCTAAGCTACCAAAGAATAGAGGGTTAGGGTATGAACCACCAAAAGTGATTGCTCCTAGTACTAAGATGCTATTGGTTGAGGATGCTAATGCTTCAAAGGACATTGATACATCTAAGGACTACTATAACGAAACCAAAGCCAATGAATGAGAGTGGGAATCCTACACACCTAGTGACTATGACCTAGCTAAGATCTTTCAAGAACTCAACTTATCCCCTTCCCCAACCAAATCCATGAGTGATAAGGCTTGGATCGATTCCTTTGGGGATCTTGATAATACCTTTGTTTTCACCATATCTACATATTCATTAAACCTTAACAATACCTAAGAAGGAATTCATTTAGTACACCCACAACTGATAGATTGGGATCAACAAGGACCACCCAACTTGGACATATTTGAAAATGATGAAGCAATAGCCAAGTTCATGGGACTTCATGAAGCCATGCCTAATGGGGATCATAAGGCAATTTTCACTATAGATCTTGACAATGCAATCTAATTTGGAGATTTTTTCCTACCCTCTAGTTGTAAAAGTGAAAACAATAAATAAAAAATGGAAATGTCTTTAGGTGAAAACTACAAGAAACATCTAGACCAAAAAAAAGTAAAATGAAAGGATGTATATGAGGGTGAAAATCTCTCTAGAAGGAACTCAAGGATGGAGGGTTTGATATGCTCCCTATAAGTTAAGAGAAATAACCCTTGTTGGTAGAGAAATCCATGGAAGTTAACACTAGTATGAATGAAGAACCTAGAATTTTCCATTTTGTGGCATCTTTGATAGAGACAAAGAAACCAAAAATTTGTACCTTCTTTTCAGAGAGACAAGTTAACTTCTCTTGGTCCTATTCTAACATGCTCAGATTAGATCCTGAGTTAGTGTTACATCATTTTCCATCATTCCTTGATGCCAAAATAGTCAAATAGAAGCTAAGAAAAATGCATCCCTAGATTGCACTATTGGTAAAAACATAATTGAAGAAGTTATTAGATGTTGGCTTCATTAGACCCATTGACTATGCAACATGGATCTCCAATCTAGTACCTATGACAAAACCAACAGGTGGAATCAAAATCTATATTGATTTTAGAGATTTGAATAAGGCATGTCCTTAGGATGACTTCCCATTTCCCAACATTGACATCATAGTGGATTTGATAGCAAAAATATGAGATGCTATATCTTATGCATGATTTCCTTGCATATAATCATATTAGGATCGCTCCCAAGGATCAACATAAGATAGCTTTACATATTTTTGGGGAACATATTATTAGAATGTTATGCTATTTGGCTTAAAAAAATTTGGAGCCACATATATTTGAACTATGACTATAATCTTTCATGACTTCATGTACACACTTATGGAGGATTATGTAGATGAATTGTTGGAAAAATCATTGGCAAGGGTTGATCATCTATAGATATTAGATAAGATTTTCAAAATATTGGAGGAATAAAAAGTTTAATTGAACCCAAAGAAATGTGTTTTTGGGGTAACTTCGGGAAAACTCCTATGATATATTGTTTTTCATAGTGGTGTTGAAGTTGATCCTTCAAAAGTGAATGCCATCATGGATATGCCCCCACCAACAAGAATAAGTCAATTATGTACTTTACAAGGAATATTACAGTCTATTCGAAGGTTCATTGCTTAATTAGTAGATAAATTTCAACCATTTCAATATTTTCTATGTAAGGGAGTACCTTTCATTTGGACTAATGAATGTCAAGAATCATTTCAAAAAATAAAGGACTATCTACTAATGTTTCCTTTTCTCATTCCTCCCATTGATGGTAAACACCTCATACTATACATATCAACAACCATGTCAGCACTATGGGCACTATTAGCACAAAATGACCATGATAAAAGAGAAAGAGTAGTCTATTACATTAGTCATACATTTGTTAGATACGAGCTCAATTATAGTCCTATTGAATGAGCATGTATTGCAGTGGTTTTTACCACTCAAAATATCAGACATTACATGTTGAATCACCAAACAAGTCTAGTAGAAAAGATTGATCCCTTGAAGTATCTCCTTAGAAAAGTAGCCTAACGGGTTGATTAGCCAAATGGGTCATGATATTAAGTGAGTATGACATTCAATATGTTGATCGAAAGTCAATAAAAGAACAAGTCATAGCCGATCAATTTCTAGATGTGCCCACAAAATTAGATCATCCATGAAGTACATGAAGGTATATGTGGAGCTCACTCGAGTGGTCCTATCTTAGCCAATAAAGTCATGCAAACTATATATTATTGGCCCACTATGGAATGTGATGCTTAACATTTTCTTAAGAAGTGTCGATAGTGTCAGATACATGGAAATATAATGCAAGAACCTACCCAAGAGCTTTAGTTGATCATGTTGCCATGGCCTTCCTCTCAATGGGGACTCAACCTTGTAGGAAAGATTCACCCTACCCCATCCAATGGCCATAAATTCTTTATCATAGAAATTGAGTATTTTATAAAATGAATCAATGCTATCCCTATGACATAATTTACTAGCAAGAAAATATCCATATTTATGCTTAATTATATCATATACTAGTATGGTTTCATGCAATCCATTGTTATTGATAATTGTTGTCCCTTCAAGGACTAGGATGTCTATGAATTATGTGATAAATTCCACATCTAGCACCACTTTTCCACTCCATATTACCCCCAAGGTAATGGCCAAGCCAAGGTGTCTAATAAAACCATCATTAAAATCTTGAAGAAGACTATTAATGGCGTTGGTCATGACTGGAACGCCCAACTCAATCCTGCCTTATGGGCCTACCAAACTAGCATTTGTACTCCCACAAGAGCCACTTTGTATTCCCTTATCTTTGGTTCTCAATCCATTCTTCCTATTGAGGTTGAGTTACCCTAAGGGTATCCATGCAAGGGTTCATTGATGATGAAGAGTATCACGTATCCAGATTGCATGAGCTAAAGTTGTTAGATGAGAAAACACATAATGCATTGGTCCACCTAAAAGCTTATTATAATTGTCTTTGTTGCAACTGTAATTATAACAAGGTTCTAGTTAGACATTTTGACATTGGTGAATTGGTCTTGAAAGAGAATCCTAAGAACCAATTTGAGCCAGAGAAACCTAGAAAGTTGGAACCTAATTGGTTGGGTCGTTATAACATAACAACAACATATGGATATGATGCTTATCAACTTTCTACTCTTGAAGGTGAACCATTACCAAAGCCTATCAATTGAATGCACCAATTTGAGCCAGAGAAACCTGGAAAGTTGGAACCTAATTGGTTGGGTCCTTACAGCATAACAACAACATATGGATCTGATGCTTATCAAATTTCTACTCCTAAAGGAAAAACCATTACCAAAGCCTATCACTAGAATGCACCTTCGTAGATACTACACCTAGCTTTCACAGAATCTCACTGAAAGCTAAAAAATACAAAAGAAATGAAAAAAATAAAAAAATTGTCACCTTAGTGGAAACTTGGCAAATGGGCATCTCAGTGACCATATTTTTTTAAATGAGAAAATAGTAAACAAAAATAATTTGTCCAATAGTGAACCACTATGATGGCACTTTGGATAAGTATCATGGTGAAAATCTGGCAAATAGGCACCATGTGTAATCAATCTTTGCTCCATCCTCTACTATCATTCTATCTAGTTTTTCACCTTTACCCCTAATAATCCATGCATTCACCTTCCTACTTCTTGACTCATCCATAAATGGCCTATGAACGGTTGACATTTTGCGTCTTTTGCCTCCATTTCCATCCATAATAAGGTTTATCCAATTTCATTTCCAATAATTAGTCCTATACTTGACTGGGGGACAATATTTGACTTGCATCTTCACGAGATCCTAGACTCTGTATAAAAGGTCATAATTCTCAAAATACAAAAAATAAAAAATATTTTGAAAATCCAAAATAACATCCAAATAATCTTTCAAAAATCCAAAAAATGGAAATATACCCAAAAACTCCAAAAAATCAAAACATGTTAAAACCCAAAAAATTAAATAACCTCAAAAACCCCAAAAATGGTTTTAGTCATGTCAGTGTGATTTAGTTGAACTACATTGTCTATCCACATGTTACATAGGCAAGGCCATCATCAATGAGCACCTGAGGAATTGGGTTGGTCTGTTAGGGTTTGTTGAGTCAAGTCAATCATGATTCATTCTATTATAAATTATCCATGGTTCGGGTTTGTCAAACTACGATGTCTTTGTACATGATTACGTAGGCAAGGCCATCATTGATGAGCCCCTAAGGCACTAGGCCATACCTTAGGGTTTTTTAGGTATATCATGGTCCACCATTATATGTCTCATAACAAGTTGTCTCTTACTAAGTTTGAAACTTTGATCAGACACAAACAGATATCTAAGCCTCAACCAAATTATAAATTAGCAGACTAACTACCCAACTAGTCTTCAATCCAAACCAGTCAATTACCTAATCATCGATGTCCTTCAACACTTATCGGCTATAAATGGTCTTATACAAGAGGTGGACTTTTCAAACAAGACTCAACATCTTATATGACTTGCCTCATTTCTTGAAACCCAATCTGATCCTATCATTTGTCTTATACAAGATGTGTCCTTCCTGAAGCCAAACATTATCATTTATCAACCATGTCATTTGCCTTATACAAGTGGCTACATGATTGAAACCATAATCGATGTCTTATATGACATGCTTCCATTCCTAAAACTAGGCATCATCAATCAATTAATAAATCTTATCAAAGGGTATGTGCAAGATCATGATGGGCCAAAAAGTGGCAATATGATGGGTATGTGGTTGACGAATTTTTTTTAACCCAAAATTGATGAAACGAAAAGGTTTTTTAAAGGATATTCTCAGCTTTCCACTAGTAAAATTATGTTTTACTTTGAATTTAATAAGTAATTAATATTTATTTTCTATTCAAATTATGACTAAAGTCCTAATTGATAGGTTGATTGAAAAACATCTATAACTTTCAAATGGTATCACATTTTTTTAATCCAAAACATGTGTTACATTCTATGCTTTGCATACTATATGATTAAAAATAGAAAAATTGAATTTCATGAATTGTTGACCAAGTTAAGGTGGTCAAACATACAAGTTATTTATATTTTTTAGAAGTTGTAATTTAAAAAATTCATAATTAATTATCTACTTGGAAAAAAATTACAAAAAAATATGCATCACAGGGGGACATGAGTCGTCTACTTATATATAAAATCTTATAAAAAAATATTATCATTTTATTGTGGTTAGAGTGGTCAGACAGACACCTACTTATTTTTCCCTAAATTTAAGTACTACTGCATTGAAATTTCAAATTTTCACCAAATAGATTTTTATTTTTTTTAAACAAACGTAGTAGTTTAGAAACTACATTCAATTTTCTACAAATTTTATTCTTACATATTTTTGAAATAATATAGATAACTTATTCAAATTTTTATGTCAAATTGCCTAACTCTGATTTTTTTGAATTTTTTGCCACTTAAAGGCCTATTTTTTCCATGATGATCCTGCACATACCCCAAACCTATCATCAAATAATCACTGGAAAATGATCTAAATGGATGTTGACTATGTTGGTCTAGATCATGACTTGTTTTATCTTTGATTATTTTTTGTGGTTTTTCTTGGAAATATGATTGGGGAAAGTAAGTTCTTGGTATGCATCATGGCACTCCTTGTCTCCCAAGTGTCTATTCTCGCAAAGGGATATAACATTGCACACATTGGTCTATGTCATACCATGGTGTTTATTATCTATTTCCATAATTCAATACCAAATGATGATAATCATGTAAGCCTAATAACTATCGAGCAAAATATCAATCCCCCTTCATTGGACTAACTCCATGTTAACATCCATTCCCCACATGGTAACATTTCTTCTATTTTCATCCTGATGGCATCTTGTGACAAAAAAATATCATGCATACATAATCATGTTAGAGAATCATAGACATCATCCTAAGCATATTAGATCATCCATATTTCATCAAAAAATACAAATACATAAATAGCATCCCATCATAAAGAATCATGCAAGCATCCATATAAGCATCACATGTCATAACCATATAGTACCATCCTACATACAAATTGCATAAACATAAAAGTAAATAAAGTGCATCCATCCATACATCATAACATAGAGAATTATACATAAGAATAAACCATACATTATACATCCATAATATGTCATGGCATATAAAATCACCTCATAATTACATAAATGCATAATGCATAACATCATAATCCATCACATAGACATATGCACATAAGAGAGCAACATGCACAATATAGAATCACACATCATATAGTCATCACCAAAATTGTATTCACACACACACACACACACACACACACACACACACATATATATATCAAAAACAAGTCTAGCCTATGCTGCCCTATCCCCTGATAGAGACAATTGTCATGAAGGAGGTTTGTCATGTTGTTGTCAGGATCCTAAGGTACTATGTATTGACCCTACTAGTCACTGATATGGAGAGAGTCTATGCTATGAGACACCCCAACTACTCTGTGATCATCTAGAGTCAGACCTGCTCGAGCTCTGACTCTCTACATAACTGGGTGCTCTCTCAATTGTTGGCATCACCTGCTCATACAGATCTTGATAATACTACTCCCCCTAGCTAGCCTTGTACAACATTTGTGCAAAATCTATCGCGAGCCCACTAACAATGTTGTTGAAATCGGTGTACTGCTTCTCAGCCCTCTATGCCCTAATCACTGCCATGTCTAACTTTACAATCATTCTAACCACCTCTTTCTACAACCCCTAAATCTGAGCATATATAGCCTATAGCTAAACCTATAGAGTTGTAACCTAGGGATCCATAGGCCTATCTCCCACATCCTCCTCCATGGACTCTAGGATGGGCACATCCTGGAAGCCCTCGCTTAGGCCCTCACCCATCACAATGTCCACATGATCCACTCTCTCCTCCTCCTCGACACCATCCACTCATGATCCCTCCTACTCTTCCTCCTTCATGGGTACCTCCTACTCGGCCTCTGACATGGGTCCCTCCTACACTACCTTAACCTTGGGACCCTCCTACTTTGCCTCCTCCTTGATATGTGACAACTGTTTGACTACTCTTTTCCCTCGATCCCTCCTATACCTACCCCTACCACCCCTGCCTCTATCTCCTCCATCATCACCCCTACCTCATTTTCCTCCATCATCCCCTTGACCACCCCAACCTCTACAACCTCCTCTTCCCCATCCTCGATCATGAAATCTACCCCGTGGAATTTTCCCATTCCCTCCACTAGGGTAGACTGATCTAAATTTGTATAAGGAATAGGCCTATGATCAGTCCACCATGCGTCATACTCCTAGGTCATGCCTGCATCGGCCACATCTACACCAACACCCCACTAAACTGGTTGTAGAGCATCAGTCTCTTTCTCTGCTACCACTACACTAATTAGGTGTACACATATGAAAACCCTACTCCAAGTTGTCTTGCAACAAGAGTTCAGAACAGAACAATATTCTCCCAAGCCCATATCATAAGAAAAGTAGTGCCACAAATGATAGATTGTGCTTGTTTGTAAACAACATCATGCAACTGGAAATAAAGTATAATAAGAAAGAATGGTTCCCTAGCATAGATGATCCCCTAAGTCATCATGCCAATCAACATTTATCTCTAGCCAACAAGGAATCCATGTCCTCAATGATCAGGTATCACCACCCCACCAATCACGATGCGAAGCATCAAGGTGAACCACTCATACCTGTTAGCCAACAAATCCCAACAGATCTCATACTCCTCCACGCCAAGCTCTGCAATGTTCTCATGCTCAAAAGACCTTTGAATGGAAGTAAACCCATGGTTAGGATCATATTCCACACTCTCTCCATGGATAGGAGCTCTTAAAATCCTCCAAATGTTCTCAAGGGTCATGATGGCCTCTCTAGTGGGAAAGTGAAATGAGTTGCTCTCTAAGTGCCATCTTTCAAAAAGTTTTGTCAATAGTCCTTAATTAGCCTAAATCAAGGGCATGAACACAACATGATATAGTCCTAGGGCATCAAGATGATCCCTCTCCTCGTCAGTCAATTAGTCTCATAGTCTGAATGTCGATGGTTGGTTCTCTCAGGTGTAGATAGGTGACTATCTCGCTTGTGACCATAAGAAAATCACATTATGTCAATCAAGAAGTCTAAGAAAACCAATTGTACCTTAATCATAGAGAAATATTTCTTGTAAAGTGGATCAAAAACCTAACCAATCAAAATGTGTCATATTGTCACACACTTGCAACTTAGTGATCAAATGTGTCACATAAATTATACATGCAAGCTTTCAATCACTTGTGATGTACAAACCAACAAATACATCACACAACTACACATGCATTATTGTACACTTTCACAAATGCAACACACCATATCACATCTATCATTCAAAACCATAGTTGTGTCACATGAGTCACATACATCGCACTTGACATTTTTGAGTCATCGGCAATTGGGTGACTCTAATAGACACTTGCATCACACTGTATAAATGTGGCAAACCAAGCCACAATTGCAATTAATGCAACAATAGTTTCAGCGCAAAAGGTGCACCACAACTGTTTGCCAAGTTTGAGCCCTAAAATATACCAAAATTTGACAAAATTATGAAGAAAGCATGGTGTAAATACTACATCTCTTGAGCCCTCTAGTTGTCTATAGATTTTAACTCTGAATTTGTAGTATGAGATGACTAGTACAAGAAACATTTTGGTCATAGCTCCGCAACATAATTACTCTCAAAGCTCACTATTCACTCAATTTTAAATGCACAAATGACTATATTTTACCCCCCAAAATCCTATTCATACCACCTTAGGGTGGAATTTTTACCTTCGTTTAAGCTAGGTGCATCAAATGTTGAGTTCAAACCCTAGCGCGGACACCCTAGTGATCCTAGAATTGAAACCTTTTTCTATAAATGTGTTATCCATTATCATATTTTCTTATCAAAACAATTTTTCAATTTTTTTGAAATTCTTTCAAAATTTGTAAAAAAAATTGAAGGGGCATAAGTCTATCCTATCTTCACCAAGGAATCTTGGGGCATATTTTGAGTTGAAATTTTCTATTGTATTCTTCGATATGAAATTCAAATGACTTTGCATCATATCAAAGAGGTGTAAAATGCAAACATTGAAAAATATGTCCTAAGCCTGCAAATGCCATTTTTCACGACAATTTTCCTTCTATCCTACATAATTAAATAGTTTTAATGATTTGATTATTTTCTAAAGCCATATTATTCTATTAACTAGGAGTTTTGTGTAGAAACACACAATGATGAGTTGATAGGTAGAGATGTACAGGAAAGGGAAGGGACATGCAAGGAGTGAGGCTGGTACAATACAAAATCTATTGTGTAAGACACAGACAAGAGCATGACAGTGATAGATACTAGATAGAAAATTGCACAAGAGGAAATTCAATGAACAATTTAGAGATGAAATAATAAAGTGCAAGGTAGAGAGCAAGAATGAGGAAAGCATTAGAGAGAGAAAGATAAACTATAAAATACTAACTAAGAAGAGCACCAAATCAAGGATGCAACAAGACAAAGAACAATAATCAATAAAACCTAATGTAACCAAACATAGAATCAATAGCATTAATTATTTTATTTTGTTCCAACCATAATGAGAAAATGAAATCCATAAATCAAACAACATTGCTTTCAACAACCACTCAGATGCAAAAAGCCACAATATAGACTGAGCTATACAATAATAATCGACAAAAACTCCATAAACCGAATAATTTAATTCTTAGGTATTATACATTGATATTAAAATATACCCAATAGCATAAGGCAGAGAACAATAATTAATAATACCTAATGTAACCAAACATAGAATGAACAACATTAATTATTTTATTTTGTTCCAACCATAACCAAAAAATGAAACCCATAAAATAGATCATTTTCAACAACACCTTCTGCAAAATGAAACAATATAGCTTAAGCAACAAAATTGTAATCAACAATTCCCAATTGAAGCTAACACAAAGAGTATAGGATTGACTATTTTATTCCATTGCAACCATAACCACAAACCAGAAGCCATAAATCAAACTATTTTAACATATATTGTATAAAAGAAGCATTCATTTGAACAATGAAAATGTACTCTTTTTAGAATAGAACATTATCAAATATTGAAAGAATCTTGGCTTTACAACAACACCCTATGAGAAATTAAAATAATGTAGCATCTACAAGAGAACCCTATCAAAAATAAAAGAATGTAGGCTAAGATAGAGAACAATAATCAATAAGCTTTTTGATCTTTTCTCAACAACATGGTTTTCAAAATTGAAAGAATACAACCTTTTGAAGAGGAGCCCATCAAAAATTCTAGAGAATATAGTGCAAGGTAGACAAGAACAATTGACAAAAACTGCATAATGTCAATAATTTTGTTGGATCATAAGAGGGATCATGGCACAATATAGCCTTTGCAAAAGCAACTTCAAGAGAATGAAACAATATAGCTTACACAAGAGAACAATAATGAGCAATGTCCAATGGAACCTAAGAGAAAGTGGATTACCATTAACTATTTTATTACATCACAACCATAGCTTGAAACTTATGAATTTTGTTTGAATCTAATGTCAGAAACATAGAGATCTGTACATAAAAAATATAAAATAAAACACAACAAAATGAGTCCTAGTTTCCACCCTTCCATATAGGGTCATGTAGCCTCATGCACTGTCACCAAAGCCTTGAGCAAGAATATACGTTCTTGACCACTTTGATAAAGGCTGGAATTAATTTTTCTTATCACAATCAAGACAGAGTATATTAGGATAGATCTAATTGTCTATTTGACCATTCCAACTAATTTTGCAATTAGTTCATCAAATTCACCATTATAGCTCTTGTATGGTATGGGTAAATAACAAAAAAATGTGAATTTTTGTGTGGTGAACATCTGTATTTGATAGGGAATATGTAAATCAGCAAATTTAAAGAGCTCTATAATGTATAGTACAAAATATACAATACACATG
Organism: Sequoia sempervirens; assembly: GCA_007258455.2. Classification (NCBI taxonomy): domain Eukaryota; kingdom Viridiplantae; phylum Streptophyta; class Pinopsida; order Cupressales; family Cupressaceae; genus Sequoia; species Sequoia sempervirens. The sequence continues at coordinate 122,178,753 of VDFB02000008.1, forward strand.
TAATGCAAGGCATGAAATAAGTAAAATTTAAGTATACTTGTGCATGTGCTACATTCCAGTAGGTAGACAAGAAAATGAGGGATGATGTGCACCCTACCATATTGAGTCATGGGGCACCACATGTTCTCACCAAACCTCTAAGCAAGAAAATAAATTGATGGCCTCTTTGATCAATGGTAGAAGCAATGTTTTGGCCACTAATGAGTATAAATAAAATCATTGGAATCCACATTATGGCTCGAGTATGATCTGGAAGAATAATAACAAAATGTGAATATTAGTGTAGTGGTCATCTCTAATTCATAGACAACATGTAAACCAAGAGATATGAAAGTTCATTATTTTATAACACACAATTTCCTATGTACTTGTAATGCGAGGAATGAAGTAAACAAAACTTAGACATACCTGGTGTATGTCACAGAATGGAGTATCAACATAAGAAAGCAACACTCGATGTCCACCCTACCATATTGGGTCATGGAACATCATGCATTCTCACTAAACCCCCAAGCAAGAAAAAATAAATTTCCCACCATTGGCATCAATGGTGAACGCAATGTCTAGGTTGTTGCTTACTTAATACAAGCTCTAAAGGCGTTGAAAGGTCCATGTATGATTATTTTTTGGGTTTGGTATGGTTGCAAGCATGAAAGAATAATGAAAAATTTAGTCTACTAAACACATACCATTGGTAGACGATAAATCAATCAGAACATATAAAGACTTATACAATTCATAACAAATTGTATGCAATGAAGATGGAGTAGGAGAGTGCAAGAAAATAAAATGTAGGCATACCTTGTGCAGGTAATCAATTGGAAGATTGAGAGAATAAGGGAGGCTTGCTTTGCACCCTTCCACATTATGGCATCAAGCGTCATGGATTCTCACCAAATCCCTAAGCATGGAATTTTTTTTCCACAAGTTTAATCTATATCTCAGTATATACATTTTCAATCTAAAATGTTGTCAATGAAATATCATTAGACAAAAGGGAAATTAGAAGTTTAGTACAAAAAACATGTGTCATTGCTACACAATATTTAAATGAACAAATCAGTAACAGTTGTATAGCTAGTAACAAATAATATCTAATATATGTGGAATAAAATACATCATATAAATAGGATGCAGGAATACCTTTTGCAAAGAGCAGCAAACAATATGTGGACAATTGAATATAATTGTCTTCTAGAACCTGGAAATTTTATTAAGTTGAAATCACTATTATCTTTTTAAAAAAATATATAAAGTTGTGCCATTTGTGACAAAGAATTTTGAATGTAATTACAAAACAATAGATGGAAAGAATGAGATACAACCTTACCTTGTATACAAATAGAATACAATTCTAACTCGAAGAACATGGGAAACTTGTGAGCATGAAGGTATTAAGAATTGTGAAGATCTACAGTAATAGTTGGAAATGTTCCCAATCTAAATTTTTTAGAATCTCAAATTTTTAGAAAGAAATGATTCAAGCGTGATAGCTATGGAAGTGACACTATTCGGTAAAGTGTGGGAAGATATTGAGAGAAAAGTTAAATTTAGATAATTGATGTTTGTTGCTAGGAACAAGGGGAAACATAAACCAACTATTGAGTAGCAACTTCTCATAGTGATGTTTGTATAACTAAAACCTTCATAATGTTGGGTAAAGTGAATAGAAGTAGGAATGAAGGGTACTATGAAAGAATTGAAACAAAAAGGAAAAGGAGAAGTGGTGTAGTTACTGTGAAAAAAAAATAGATTTCATGATGGTGGCAGTGCAATTTTTTTTTGGACATGATCCTCTTCTTTGATTTGAAGTGCATTGTATTTGTGTGAATGTAGCCTAGAATACCTATCAAAAGAGAAAGGTGGATCTATGTGTATTCCTACAAGTGATTTAACACGAGAGAGAGTTGTGAATGTTATTCCATGCCTTTTGTTAGTTCCAATATCTATTGTAGCTTTCTCTAGTGTTAATCCTTGAGATTTATGGATTGTTATAGCCTAGACCATTGTCAACGGGAATTGTCTTCGGCTACCTCATGTGATTGGGATAATCGGGATGAATCTTGGATTTTCCTGACCCCATGCTAGGCCAATGTATTTCTGAAAGTCAACAATGTATTCAGGTAGTTGAGGTGGTTCAACACCCCTAGCATATACAATAGCCTTCACTAAACCCAATAATCCATTGACCAGGCCAACTGCCACCCAAAGATTTGTTGTCAACATTACTTGTTGACCAATTGCAAGCAAGAGTTCTACTTGAAGTTGTTCATCATCGCCATAATCAAGTGTGTTTTGTTGGGAACATTTAGCTCAACACTAATTACAATTGGAACATTTAATTGTTATAGCATTTTCCTATTGTGCAAATCAACCAAGCTATTTGTTGGGATTAAGTGGATAGCCTCATCAAACTCCTAGAAATTTTCTTAGATGGAAGCATGGCTTTTGTTTGATTCATAAGAATTTTCCAATCAGCTAGGGATGCCTGGAAATTTCTAATATTCATAACGAGCGTATGAAACTATTGTTGTACTTTGGATTATCCATGCTGGTGAAACATAGTGTCAAGTGTGACAACAATATTAAAAGTGTGCCAAAGTGCTAGTGCTATGGATCGAGAACTATAGATAGGCATGTCCATAACAGGGGAAATTGTGCCAAGTCACCCACAAGTATAATAGAAACACCACCAAATGGCTACAGATTTCTTGTAGGGAATGCTTGTCGTAATCGACTGTCTATTTTTAGCAACTTGGAGGGTATGTGCAAGATCATCATGGAAAAAATAGGCCCTTAAGTGGCAAAATAAAATAAAATTAGAGTTAGGCAACTTGACGTAAAAATTTGAATAAGTTATCTATATTATATTAAAAATATGTAAGAATAGAATCTGTATAAAATTAAATGTAGTTTCTAAGCTACTAGGTTTGTTTAAAAAAAATAAAATCTATTAGGTGAAAATATGAAATTTCAATGCAGTTGTACTTAAATTTCAGGGAAAAAATAAGAAGTGGGCGTTTGTCTAACCACCCTAACCACAATAAAATGATAAAAAAAAATTATAATATTTTAGATATAAGTAGAGGACTCATGTCCCAATGTGATGCATATCCTTTTGTAATTTTTTTCCAAGTAAATAATTAATTATGAATTTTTTATTACAACTTTTAAAAAATATAAAAAACTTGTATGCCTGACCACCTTAACTTGGTCAAAACTTCATGAAATTCAATTTTTCTTTTTTTAATCCTATGGCATGTGAAGCATAGAATGTGACGCATTTTTTGGATTCAAAAAATGTGATACTATTTGGAAGTTATAGATGTTTTTCAATCAATCTATCAATCAGGACATTAGTCATAATTTGAATAGAAAATGAATAATAATTACTTATTAAATTTAAAGTAAAGCATAATATATAATGGTGGAAATATGAGAATCTCCTTTAAAAACCCTTTTCATTTCCCATACCCATCATATTGCCACTTTTTGGCCCATCATTATCCTGCACATACCTTGGAACCCAAGAAACTCATTTCATCAATTAGTATGTACTTAATATGTTTGAAGTATTCTTGAAATATGGTCAATGGTTGTCCTTTCAATGGATTCATATCTTTTATTGGTATTCGAAGAGTAGTATGCACTGTGGAGGCATGAATATTGTAAGAAGCAACACCCATTGGTGCCAAAACAAGCAAAGGGTTCATTTTTTGACTCAACAATTGATTTAGTGCTCTTTGTATCTTGTTGATCAAGGATTATTTACCTATGTCAGTGGTTCCTTGAAACATCATATGAAGCGAAGGTGATGAGGGCAGGTCAAGGTGGTGTTGTTCAATGATTTTCAAAGCAAGCTCCTAGCTAGAAGATAGTTGATGGTGAAAGGCTGGCATTGCAAATGAGCAAAGGGTGTCTTAAGTTGTATGCAATTTAATTGTTGAAACAAACTATTCAACAATGCTATGAAGATTCTCTAGAACATGGTGGCTATCCCACCTATGGTGCAGGTCAAAGTCTCATTGACCCAAGAGTTGTAGTTGGTCAAAACAAACATTGTTTGTGGCACCAAGTCGAGAGAGAAACTCTCATTCATATTCATATGTATGTGGCGGAGACTATGCATCATCGATGTAACTATCACTACCCTCCCCATCTGTAGGAGGGTCAGTAAGTCTATTCACATGCTAAGTGACATAGCTAGCAACATAAAATAGCCTCCAATTTTGTGTTATGGTTTCTCTTGTAAGCCCTATGTTAGCCTCAACATTTCAAAAAGGTTTGTATAGTAATAATTCTGACCAACAAAATGTTTCATAGGAATCACTTTGTTTCAAGGAGACGGTCTTGAAAAGCGGGTAAACAATGATGATTGTAGGTTGTGGTCAATCATGCCAGGCTAGACCTTTGTGATTTTTTTGATATATATAGAGTTGTGTAGAATGAATAACGAATATTGCCTCCATTTCAGGTGGTCTTTGCATGTAAGAATGAATATAACCACTAGCAAGCTCATCACCACTGTCAACTATTTTCAACCAATGAAACATCTTCCTACTAACATTCAAAGACAAGAAATGTCAACTTGAGATGACAAGGGGAAACTTTTGCAGCATATGGCATGTTTCTTATGCACAAATGTCACAATCAACAACCAAATTCATCATGAATTTTTGGTATGCAAGCAACACTTTATCCCCAGATGAATTTATATTTGCAAGCCTCTACAAGATATCAATGTAGCTTTTAGAATTTTTCTCAGAATTTGATGCATATTTGGAAATGTAGTTTAGCACAATTTGTCTAGACAATACTAGTTGGCAATAAACATTTTCTCGCTAGATTGCAAGCATCTCAGGGTTGTGGTTAATAACACGCTCATCATTTCTTGCTAGTTTGTATGATTTGTTCAATTCACTATCAATTGTCAATGTCGAAGATGGCTGTGTATTCCATGGAGCTTTGTAGTGACTTTATAATCGTTGGACTTTTTTCCTCAGGAAAGTGTATTGAGTGCACTTGGTATGCCTTTGAACCATGTTTAACAACTATTCATAGTCCACCATTGGATCCATAGAATAAATTTGTGTAGTATTAAGCAAGCATGGGTCATCCAAAGCTGAGTGGTGGATCCTTGATATTAGCTACTTTGGAGTGCAAGGATTCCATGCTCAAACATAGTGATCAAAGAACTTTTTTGCTTATTGAAGCTCATGTGGGTTGCACCAATCAAGCATGTCCATGTTTAGGGCATCTGGGAGCCATAAGAAACTATGTACATGTGCTAACCTGCAATGTTTCTACTCATACCTATACCAATAGTCCTTTGTGTGGAAGAGTCTCTCAATAACCTCTTCACGAAAAATAGTGAATCACAGGTGCAAGTACAAGGATGTTATGTGCGGGTTTTGCACAATGTTCTCTATGAAGTGTCTCCAGGAGTATGGAAAATCAAATTGGGTATGAGGTTCAATCACCCTATGTAGATCTAGCCATTTTGTATCTGTAGAGGTCAAAGTGAAGAGAAGAGTTGGTATACCAAGCTGGTGGATCATCGATGCAAGCTCTTGTCGGCTCTTGGCCCAATATGAGTGGGTTCCTTGCAAGGATGCAACAAAGAAAATAAGTTAGTTTTCTATCTAGGTATCTGGTGCATCCTGAAACAATTGCCACAAAGCAAGAACTGACTTTGGGATTCTTTCCTCCAAGTTTGTTTTCATAAAAACTAATGTTGATTGTTGGCTTCAATGTCTCATTATCAAATTATAAATATAATATCTAAATCTGACATGCCTGCCAAATCTATTATCATAGTATCTCATCAAGTGCAAGGCATATTCATGTAAGTAAATTTGTATTGTTCTCGATTGTAGCGGCATTTCCATACCAGTGGGGAACAACATCAAAAAATCCATACTTAATAACCCTTTTGTATTATATTCATTGATAAGGCTAGAATTTATTTCAGGCCAAGGCAAGGTATTTTGAGTAGTGTCTTTAATTTGTAAGGCATCTCTAATTTCCTGCAATTTTAGAGGAGGGTTGGGTATCAACGAAATAAATGATGATGAGTCTTGAAGGTCATCTTCCTCATCAACAACACTTTCTACAGTTGTCATTGGTTCATTTGGGTCATGCCTCAGTTCTTCCATTATATGCAAGAGATCAGAGATGTTAGTACTTGTAAAAAGAAACAAATTTAAAGCATCACAATCTACTGCAACATCACTATAGTACAAGTCATTCTCAATTTTATATATTAATGCAACCATGACATTGTTAGTGTAATTAATTATTTAATTACACTTTAGCATAAGTTTACGTAGGCATTATTTATTTCCTAGGTTAATTATTATCCTTATCTTATTGAGTTGTCTTTTTGCTCAAAATAAGATTAGGGTTTTGCATTATTGCCTTTTTGAAGGCTTTTGTATTATTTGTAAAACAATTACTTTCAATAATAATTATGTTGATTTTAGCTTGCACAAGTTTGCTTTGAGGGTTTACAGATTTTGTTCTGAATATTGTTGCATGTGATAGGTGATTTCTTGCAGGTGATTCTTGGGGACTGTGAAGTTCATTTTTCAACTTCTACATGGTATCAGAGCTCCAGACCAGTTGTTGCTTGTTCGTTATCAAAAGATATTCTCTCACAACATCTTTTTCTTGCAAGCATTTCAAGTCAAGTTGATTTTTGGTAGATCTAGGGGTAGCCTATTTTTCTTTGCATTTTTGGGCCAAACGGATGTTGCCATCATAATCAAAGTGTCCAAAAACCCCAGAAATGCCTTTTCGTTTCGTTGATTTAGGCGAAAGTTGAAAAAAAGGCAAAAACATTTTGCCCCAAGGCCGTATGGCCCCAAGGCACAGTTTACGAGGAAAAAAATTTAAAAAAATTGAAATATTTGCCCCGCCTATTCAAAAGGGGTGCGCCACTGCACCACCACCTGGCGGCCTCCCATTTGCCACCCCTAGTGGCGGGCTCTGGCCCCGCCGCCCCTCAGTGCCACTCCCCGTTCGGCCCCAACTCTATAGCCCTCGGTCCTATTTAGGTCTGGGAGCCCGAGCTCCAGCTCCCCGCTGCCGAGCTCCATTTAGCCACCGGTTTGGTCATGTTGGCAACCAGCCCCCGAGCCACTTCCTATCCGTGTTCACGCGATAACCACCAACCTAACCGCTTATGTGACCAAATCTGGAAAACCACTAGTGGTTAAGGAACCTGTAATTTTTTTCCTGCCAGTCGAAAGTGCCTTTTTACAGGCCTTTTTTCCATTTTCTCATAACTTGGGCAAACAGAGGCCTTTTTTCAAAAAAAACATATTGTCAGAAATCTGATTCAATGATGGATCTAGTGGTGTAGGTCTTTTTTCTGATTTTTTCATTTTGATATCTTTTTCACCTGTCAAAGCCAGAAGTTGATGTTTTCACTCTGGGAGGCATAACTTTTATGTCCTGGCTCTATTTTTTGAAAACAAATAGTCGTTGGAAAGCTAGTTCCATCCTCTTCTCAGATCTTAGACCTTATTTTTGTAGAATTTTCTTTGAGAATCTAATTTTTTTATCAGAACTCAGCATTTTTTTGGTGAGTTATTTTCTTGGGAAATGTGCAATCAGGGTTTTTTCTTAAGATAAAAGAGGAATATTTTTTTTATTTGAAAGTATATACTGCTATTTTTCTGTCATAGATTTACATAACATTGCACCCCTTACTCCATTCAACTATTTTTGTTGGAAAAAACAATTGGAGATTCACTTGAAACATAAAGGGTTGTATAGGGTAACCATGGGTACATAAATTGAACCTACAGGTGCTACTAAAAAGAGAAAATGGTTTAATAGGTGTGATGAAGCTTATGGTACATTATGCCTATCTCTTTCATCTAAGCTTCTTTTTCACATTGAGTCTTGCACTACACCAAATGAGATATGGACTACTTTGGAGTCTTTGTTTGGGAAGCAGGATATGATGAGAGGGTTTCAGTTAGAGAATGAGCTTATTGGCTTAAATCCTAGGGATTTTGAAAACATCCAAGAGTTTTTCACCAAACTCAAGTCTCTTAGATTATAGTTGTCATAGTGTGGTGCTCAGAAAGAAGACTCTCAGTTGATATTGTCCATTCTTTCTAAGCTTGGACTAGATTATTCAGTTTTTGCATCTACCTTTTATGCCACTATGGATGCACTTGGTACAAGATTCACTATCCCATCTCTTGATGAATTTGCTTCATCTCTCACTTGAGAGAAAGCTAAGTTAGCTAGCATGGGCATGGTGAAACCTTCTTCCTCTTCACAGGAACTTATTGCATCACAGGAGCCTAGAGATCAAAAGGCTTCTACAGGAAAAGGAAAGAAATAGAAACAAAAGGATTCCAAACCTCATGAGCAGCAGAAGGATTCCTCAGATTCATCCTCCTCTTCTAAGGGGAAATCATTTAGGAAGGAGAAGACTACATGTGCATATTGCAAGAGGGAAGGACATGCAGAACATAACTATTACAAGAAGGACATTGATGAGCTGAAACATCTTCTTCAGAAGCATCAGATTGATTTTCCTTCTAGGATGTCTACATCATCCTCTTCTCCTCATTCTTCTTCTTCAGAGCAGCATAACACAGGCACAACCATTTTACATACTTCATCAGATATGAAGGGACATGCTCTTTGTGCTTCTTCAGGTATTAGATCAGGGAGATGGCTTCTAGATTTAGGAGCATCTCATCATATGGATTCTTCACAGTCTATGTTCACTTCCTTTGAGCCTTGCACTATGTCACCCATTTTGATGGGAAACAACACTTACATGAGTGTTACAGGGAAGGGGTCTATTAGTTTTGGGGACCACTCCTTTCAGGATGTATTGTGTGTCCCTGACTTGACAAACAACATTCTTTCCATTTATCAGATCACACATGGAGGCACTAGGAGATCTATGGAGTTCACACCTAATTCGGTTATCATCAGAGACTTGGAGAGTGGAGAAGTTATTGCTACTAGGATAGTGGGTCACTCATCTTGGTTGTATTCCTTCACTGATTTTTCTACTGGTGGTGCTTCTATTTCTACAGTTGTTCCTCACACTTCTAGTGTGCATCATCATTTAGAGGAGAGATTTGGCTTCTTGAACATTGGAGTTCTCACTTTGGATCTTGTTCTTGAGCCTTCCATTCCATCTCCTCCACCTCCTGTTGCTTCTTCTATTTCAGTGCAACATGATCCATTTGATCATACATCTTTGGAGGTTTCTATTGAGTCTTCACCTACTTCGGCTTCTTCATTTGTTGAGCTCACACCTGCTTCTGTGGAGACATCTTGGGCTACACCTATTCCACCTTCAGAGATTTCCTTCATTCAATCTCTTCCCTCTCACTTCTTTCAGGAGATGCAATTTCTTCAATTCTTTTGGAGTTACTTCATTCTGGGGGGATATGTGGTCTCTTTCTTCCTCTCTTATGGGGGGATTCATTTATGTATCTTTGTGATGGATGGTGTCCTTGGGGGGTCTTATGGAGTCCTCCATCTTTCATCACTTAGTTTATTGCATTCTATTTTGGAGAGGATTTTTGTTCCCATGTGGTTTTCTCCTTTACCCCATTTGATTTAGTTTGCATTGCATTTGCAAATGAGTACCTAATCAGGCCTTGTTGCCGGGACTCATCTCTTGCATAATAATTTGCTTCTCCCTAAGTTGCACTTATGGGGGGGTGTTGGTGTAATTAATTATTTAATTACACTTTAGCATAAGTTTACTTAGGAATTATTTATTTCCTAGGTTAATTATTATCCTTATCTTATTGAGTTGTCTTTTTTTATCAAGATAAGATAAGGGTTTTGCATTATTTCCTTTTTGAAGGCTTTTGTATTATTTGTAAAACAATTACTTTCAATAATAATTATGTTGATTTTAGCTTTCACAAGTTTGCTCTGAGGGTTTACAGATTTTGTTATGAATATATGTTGCATATGATAGGTGATTTCTTGTAGGTGATTCTTGGGGATTGTGAAGTTGGTTTTTTAACTTCTAAAAACATTATGTTTGTCAACATAGAAATCATAGTTTGTCCCTGCATTCCAATTCTTCGTGCAATCACAACATCAAGATCATGTAGCTGACATGGCAACAAAGTTGCAATGCCCATGATGTCTTGTGGGAAGCTTATAGTATGGCCACTATATTTGTATTGGCCTCCTCTAGCATGTGTTACTTGTAAAATGGGAGCAACTCTAGCTATAAGCATTTCTTCAACTTGACTAAGCTTTGCAAGGACGGCTGGTTGTGGCCCTGGATCCATTTTGTTTCCCAAGCTATATCTATGGACACCTCTCAAAAGCATAGTGCAAATAGGAAACACCAGCACTAGATGCTCAAACTCTCATTCCAACATAGCTCTCATTGTAAATAGAACAAATTTTCAATTCAGATAAAGCATCAATGTGCTTGCGAAAGGATTGCATTGCTATATGTTAATTTATTAAAAACTAGTTTAAAATTTTTTTTTATTTTTTTTAAATACAAACATAAAATATACTAAAAAATACATATTTTACTAGTTTACATCATTTCAAAATTCAAAACATATATGCCACTTTTTAGCAATTCAAGTTTAAAAATTGGATTATCGTTGGTCATTTCCTTTATAAAGTGTGATGTGGCTTTGTGCTTTTACCCTCGTACCTTTACTTATGCAATGATAACCCTATCATTCCCAAGGTTCCCTTAGCATAGTAAGCTACAATGTCAAGTTGCTTCACAATGTGGATACATTTCACAATATATACATGTAGTATTACTACCTATGTATAGAAACAACGTCATTATCTAAATCCCCATATAGGGTATATAGGAGTATAGAGATACTTTCTTCCAAATAATGAGTAATCTAGATCTTCCCTTTCTGATCCCATAGGAAATGATCTTCCCTTTCATGATCAAGTTATTTTTCTATCCTTTCCTAAGGCATCAATGATAATAGAAATTGATTTTACAATCAAGTATATAAGGTATGGTGTGATAATAGGTCACAATCCTAGACCTTTCCTTTATTGTTCTCCAAAAATTCCAATGCCTTATCCTTTTGCTCATGAAATACATGACTTAATTGACATCATGACTTATGAAAAAGTCAAAATTTCTTCCAAACCTAAAAATATTTTCATGATTTTCATTGGATGGAGTACTTAATCTAAGTTGATCCACTCTCTTCCTTCCCCCCTTTTTGTTTCCATGACATTTGATCAACTCAAAGTTGAACTCCTAGCAACATAAATTCTTTCTCAAAATGATTTAACACTCCTCATTGTTGGATTTCTAATATTCCAATTCTCTTTCCAATATCCTTTTTGTGGAGGAATATCGATACCCAAAAATCCTCTTTTGTTGATGTACCTTTCAACGTACAACATTTTTCCTTACTATTCTAATAGTTTTAACACATAGTGTCACATAGTTTTGATCAATACGATTTACCTTTTCAAGCTTCTTTCTCACAATCACCTTTCCAAGTGACTTTGTCCCAATACTTGGTGACTTCATAGCCTTAAGCACTCTGAAGTTTTTTGGTTTCTTCTTTTAATCTTAATCAAAACTCCAAATCGATCTTGTCAATTTGGGTTGGTGGAACCATGTCCACCTCCTTGATTGCTTCATTTATGACCATTCTAGTCTCTTCCCTTATTCCAAGGTACTATCTCCTTTCTTACAAGTTTCTAGCCTTGCTCAGAAATTAGATTCAAGTCAAGAGTTCTCCAACCTCTTGGATACCTCCTTTGTTGACTTTCTACTTCGATCTAATTTATGCCAACAATGCATACTCATAGATTTGTAGTATTCCTACTAAATCCAAGATTTCTTGAATCCTTACAACTATAGGTTGCTATCAATAAGGGAGATTATTTCAATCATCTCTATCCTTCAGATTCATTCTAACTTTTTAGTAGGGTGAAGGTACATTTTGGCTACCCTTCATAACCTTTCTACATAACCTAATTGCATAATCTTTCGCAATCCAAGGGAATATCATAATAAGTTGTTGGTTTAGGAGTTTCTAACTCCAGGGACGACTCTTATCTAGTCCCAAACTTAAACAAGTTTACTAGAATATTTTCTTCCCTTTTATTTCTCCTTGTTCTTTTTTCTTGCCATTTTGGCATAAGAAATTTTCAACCATTATCTTCTAATAAGGTTTACGTAACACTTATTTAAAGATCTCATAGGTTCTAGAGCTAAACTAGGTAGCTGTGATACCACATGTAACAACCCTAGTATTCTACTTAGTAAAATTCTAAGTGTTTTCACCAAAAGTGAATAAACCATGATTTCATAACATAGCAATAATTTTTTTTCTTTCCATGAATATAAATTATATGCACATTTGAAACAATACTATTTCCAAACTTACATTATGTTCCAATGTAATTTCACAAATCTTTCCATAACATATATGTCATATTGAATGAACTCAAGTATATCATTCATGATTACATCCTTCCATATAAATGGGTACATGATACAAACTTAGCCCATCTGTGCTTCATAGTAATAGATATAGATGGTCCAGGATCCACCTTTCAAATCTTAGTCTTTTGTTACTTGTTGAGGAGGAGAAGCATCACTCAAGCAATTTTCTACTAATCACAAACTCATATGTGGTCCCTTGCACATCTATCAATGATATATGACCCTACCCTTCGACGAAGAGATTGGTGGAGTAACCTCGTATGACAACCACTTTGAGCTTAATGTTTTGTCCTACAAACTAAAACCTAAACATGTTCATCTTCTTTATGAGTATGAAGATCCCAAATTTCGTGCACAATAGGGACACAGTGAATTGACAATAGAGCCAAAGGAAATCACACTAAGTACTTTTTTCCAAAGTGTTCTCACTTAGTACTTTGAGTGATAGTCATCCTATTCACATACACTACTTAGCTCAATTTGACTTAAGGCCACCATAATCTATGCATAAGTATTTCCTCCAATTGGTAATATTTAACCCAAAAATAATCTATATCCCTTTTCCCACAAATCTATGATATTTCTACTCACAAATCATATGAACAAGTTCCCTCCCTTCAATGGACAACCAATCCCAGGAGTAATCCACTAGCTATCTAGAATAACCAAATAACTCTTGCTATGAATATCCCTTAAGCTATCCCTATTTAATCATTCTTAGTAACTTAATACTAATTAAAAACAACCTCTCCTATTATAGTGTAAATACAAGCACTTTCATGAAAAAGCATAAAAAACTTCCTTTCCCTTTTCAAATCAAATGTTATAATTCCCTAATGCAAGTAATCTCAAGTAGTTCAAATAAAGAATTCAAAACTCAATCTTTTTTAGAGAAAGATAAATAAATGAATATTAGATCCTCATTCTTGTAATATGCTTAACCACTTGACTATCTTGATGTACAACTTTCCAAGAGAAGAAACTAGCTCCACTTTATCCTCTCAAAGCAATGCTTCCCTATGGTTTTTCTCACTAGTTGATGACATGTTCTCATAAATTAAACTCTCACCAAATATAGCTTCTCACAAATACTCAAGGCTCTCACAAAATACATCATTTAATTTAGTTGCAAAATAATGCAAAGTAGTGCATCCCAAATGAGAGTGTAAAATTCACTATTTATACAACAAAATGAGACTTTGCAGCCTACAGAAAAGACCTGAAAAATGATAATAGCATCTATTTGGATAGAACTATGGATCAAAACTATCCTTGTGATTTTATCAAATTGGTTGAATCAATCCTTTGTGTTGGCTTCCTCAATTTGTTCCTAGATGTCAATTTGGGGATTGTAAGCTTATGAGAGGTGTTGTAGTTATATACCAAAGGGGTGAAAGTAGCAAGTTGAGTAGGGATGAAATGCAAACAATCAAATATAAATGCTTTGAAAGAATAACAAAAAAAAATCTCTTAAATTGCACTCCTAAAGCAAACCTTTTGAAACCATTTAAAAATGTTTTAAATTAACAACTCAAATAAAATCCTTTAATGTATATAAGATCTAGCCATGCCCAGTTCAACTCTAATTAAACATTAATGGTTCTATTTAATACTAAAAGACTCTTGAATTCACAATAGTTTGCATTGACAAAATTTTGACAATAGAAGATGTCATTTCCTAGTGACAGGAGCTCTGTGCAAGTGACAGGAATTGCAATCTTCCAAAACTGTACAAATTTTAGCAAATACAGTCTTATGAAATAAATAATTTAAAACCAAACTAAAAACATGTAATAAAAAAATTACTCACGCATTTTAATAAATAAAAGAAACCACAATATTAAAATAAAATACATAAAATAAAAATGCCACTGTGTATTTTGCCAAATATTGGAGGAATGGAGAAATTGTTTTCTTTAGTAGGAAGGTTAGTGTGGATGAGAATCTCATTGGGGAGGTCAATGGTCTTTTGACAGAAGGGATGAAGTTCTTCCGTGACAGAAAATTTTCTGATGAGGCTATCATTAAGTTTCCCAAAGAAGATAAGGAAAATAAAAAGTTTATCAAAATTTACAATAGTTATTTTGATGTTGATTCTATCAAGGTGTTATGGAGGAAAGTTCTCAGAATTATAATGGAATACATCACGCTGGATGGAAGATTTACCAGAGTCTATGGTTACCATTTTTCCCTTCTCAATCATTTTCATCGTAAGGTAAGGGTTTCTTTCCCTCACTATTTGTGTTGCTCCTTGAGTAATAGTTTGGAAGATCATAAAAAGAATCCTACAAAATACCCTTTCTTGCATACTGGCCTCATTCGGCTTATTTATGAACATTTTAAAAACATGTCAGCTTTTTCTAATCCTATCTCAGCCTCGGCCTCTGAAGATTATGATATTGATGTTAGCATGTCTGAGGAAAAAGACAACCAGTATTCTAATTGGAAAGAGGAAGTCCTTCCTTCCCCTAAGAAATCGGGTAAGAAAACTCTGTTGAGAAAGCCTTTGGCTAAAAAAGTGGGCCCTAGGAAAACCTCCATCGACTCTGCTCAAAAAGATCCAAAGGACACCCCTATTAACAAGCTAGTCTCTTATTCCAAGGACTCCCTGGAGGATAAAAGTAAAGCCCCCAAAGCTAGTGAGGAGTCTTATACTTCTTACCCTCTCACAAACAGAGAAAATAGACCTAGATTCCCTAGTAATCTTAGCCCTGAAGACCACTATTTTAAGTCTAACTGGGAGTATCCTGATGACATTTTAGCTATAGCTAGAAATGGGGCCATGGATTATTTCAGGATTATGAGATAGGCTTTTCATGAAATAAAGGACCTTAGCTTAAAAAATAGGGCTCTCACTAGTAAATTGGAAGAATTGAAAGCTAAAGGCGCTACCCATAATACTGTTGTGGTTGTGTGCATTGAGGAGAATATTAGGTCAATGGTCAAGAGCCTTTAATGAAACATTGAGATCACGAACAACATTAAGAAGGATTATGGGGATAAGATGAAGGTTTTGGAGGGAGAAATTAGGAAAATTAGGGACACTATGAAAACAATCATGGAGCAGAACCACATAATTGCTAAACACAATGCCACTATCATGACCTCTATGGTTGAGAGAACAGACAATCTCCAAAGGGGTTCACTGGTGGTGGATCTGAATGTGGGTAAGGAAAAAAGAAAGACTGGGGAAGCTAGCATCTGGAAGAAGATGAGAGCTCACCTGAAGAGAAAGGATGATTCAATGCCTCAGGAATTTCAAGCTCTGAAAAGGGCACCTAGGATATGAGCAACCTTGAAGCTAAGGTTGCTGATACTTTAAAGTCTTTAAGTTAGCTTAGGGTGTTTTTGTGCTAGTTTTTTTGACTGGCCTATGTTGGCTTTTGGCTATTAGTTGTGGTCTTCTCTTGGTTTTTTCTATTGGGTAACCTTTTTTTTTTGTGGACTGTAATGTTGTATCTTTCTTTTGCATGTAAAATTTATGGTTTTGGGTCCCTGTAAAACCCATTTTTTCCTTTATCAAAAACATCATGACCATTTCAAGAGAGTGGTCCCTCCTCTCCTTACACGAGGTGACAAAAGTAATTTGTTGTAAACTCCTTAAGACTTCAAACCAGTTGTTGTATTATTTCTTTTTTGAAGAATATTACATCTCCCTTCTCACACCATTTCTTATGTACTATATAAGAAATGAGTCATTTACTAAATGACATAATTCTTCCCTATAATTTCTCCACAAAATTAGATCTCAAATGAGATAATCACGGAGAGATTCATGTAACTAATATATTCCTAACACGATAGGTTTGTGTGGTAACAAAATAATTAATATATCAAATTGGTTTAAAAAAATATAATATGAATATTTAGTTTTTGTCTCATGTCCATAATAATAGGGAGCATTAAAGTTGTTTATGGCCAACAAATATTACGCTTAGTTTATGGCCATAACAATATAACAATTTTTTTATAGCAAAAGATTAAAATATATCTTATCACATATAGTGAAAAGTGTTTATTTATTTTTCAACATAATGGTAGCAAATATTAGTAAATACAATCTAATATTTATTATTCACGTATGTTATCTATAAAAGTAATTAAATATTATTTATATATATTTAATCATATGCAACATAGAGGCGATAAAATGATATAATATGGTGTGGAAATGGAATATAAAAATGGGTACGAAGGCATATGAAAAAGACTAAAATATATGGAATAAAATGGAATGTGAATGGCTCTCAGCCATGCTAGTTGACTCACTTCACTTGGAAAAAAGGTGGCAACAATTAAAGAGTTTACTCAACACAAGAAGCTATAGATCGACCTCTATATTTTGACAACTTAAGACTATTTCAATCTACACATGATCAAATGGTGGCAATCGAATTGTTTCCAAAATGGAATTTTACAACATTTAGAACTTCATAAATCTAGCGCCAAGTATGCAACCCTCACCCTATATTTTTGGCACGAATTTACTCATTGAATTAGTTTACATTTGAAATGAAACACATGCACAGGGCCAACTAAGTCTAAGCTTAGAAAAAAATAGAGAAATGGAGATTCACTTAGGTGCATAAATATAC
Organism: Sequoia sempervirens; assembly: GCA_007258455.2. NCBI lineage: Eukaryota > Viridiplantae > Streptophyta > Pinopsida > Cupressales > Cupressaceae > Sequoia > Sequoia sempervirens. The sequence continues at coordinate 122,195,805 of VDFB02000008.1, forward strand.
TTTGACCAATTTTTTTCCTTGCTGTTACTTTTCCTATTATCATGCATTAAACAATTTATTTTGTTGTTGGTAATTATTCCATCGCTCTATGATAAAGCATCCAAAAGTAAATTTCTATTTACTAAGTCAAAGATGCAATTCCATAGCATTGACTATGGTGTATTCTCCATATCAAATTAATTTTTGCATAATACATAGTTTGCAATTCTCCCTTTACTCAATGCCAATATATGGGTATGTGCAAGATCATGATGGGCCAAAAAGTGGCAATATGATGGGTATGTGGCTGACGACCTTTTTTTACCCAAAATTGATGAAATGAAAAGGGTTTTTAAAGGAGATTCTTAGCTTTCTACCAATATAAATTATGCTTTACTTTGAATTTAATAAGTAATTATTATTTATTTTCTATTCAAATTATGACTAAAGTCCTGATTGATAGACTGATTGAAAAACATCTATAGCTTTAAAATGATATCACATTTTTTGAATCCAAAACATGTGTCACATTCTATGCTTCTTATACTATAGGATTAAAAAAAGAAAAATTGAATTATACGAAGTTTTGACCAAGTTAAGGTGGTCAGACATACAAGTTTTTTATATTTTTTAAAAGTTGTAATAAAAAATTAATAATTAATTGTTTACTTGGAAAAAAAATTTACAAAATACTATGCATCACATCGGACATGAGTCATCTACTTATATCTAAAATTTTATTAAAAAATATTATCATTTTATTGTGGTTAGGGTGGTTAGACAGACACCTACTTATTTTTTCCCTGAAATTTAAGTACTACTGCATTGAAATTTCAAATTTTCACCAAATAGATTTTTTTAAGCAAACCTAGTAGTTTAGAAACTATATTCAATTTGCTACAAATTCTATTCTTACATATTTTTACGTCAAGTTTCCCAACTCTAATTTTTCTAATTTTTTTGCCACTTAAGGGCCTATTTTTTCCATGATGATCCTACACATACCCATATATTATATTCGGCCTTTAAATGCTTTGTATATGTTATATAAAATTTGGCCTATGTTCTTGTAAATAAATCAGCCTCTAAGCTTTACATATGTTAATCGATCTTCAATCATATATTTATAAATATATATTAATAAATGAACACATACATATATACATGTATCACATACACACACACACACACACACACACACACATATAATATATATTTATATATATGTATATGTATATTTATACTAATATATATATATATACACCATGTCAAACAAGTATATATATATTTGATATATAAATGAATACAAACAAGTCAACTTTCACATAGTAATAATAATACTTTATACACACACACACACACTCCCCTATATAAGCATTAATGCTCATGTGTGTATATATATGTATATATCCAGATACATATACATACACATTCATATCGTCTAAAGCAATAAAGCAATAATCCATTAGATAATCAAATGATTACTATTAAGTGATATATTCATAATAATACCATATTTAGAATGATACTTAGACATATATATCATGAGCTATATCATGCACTATACATTTATAATAATTAATCTTCATTTATTAAATGAACTAGACTTATATATTAAAGCACAGTGTGTGTGTGTGTGTGTGTGTGTGTGTTTGTGTGTGTGTGTGTATTTATATGTGTGTGTAGTACCTATATGTACATATATATAATATACACCTCAATATAAGTGTTAATGCTTACGTGTAGATATGTATATGTACATATATTCGCACACACACACACACACACATATTCCATAGTAACACGATGATCAAATGGTCCATTTGATACTCAAATGAATATGATCATATGATCATGTCCTCATAACATTATATTAACATCTATACACATATATATGCATAATTACACATATGTTGACATACTTATATGGACATCCCATTATATCTGACATATGCTTATATCAACATGTGCATATATATACATATAGGAATATATCTCAAACACTCATTCAACTTTACAATCAAGAATATACACAATCACCATCATGTTGATAGGGAATAGATGTGTGGTGTATATATACTTATACACATACATGTTACATCGTCCCTATGATATCACTATACTCGTAAGCAATAAATTCATAATCATGCATAGGTACATCTACCTATGTGCTCTCATGTACATGCTCCTCCATGTGTATGATCCACCATTGACACATATATGCATTGAATGTGTATTCCACTCATCAATCAAACATAGTAATATAAGGACTCATAAGCTCCAAACATATAAACATCATCCAAGCATGCATTCAATAGTAATCATAACCTTTACTAATGCAACACATCATATTAGGGATGATTTACCATTTCCCAACATAATAACTTGACTCAACCATTCTATTGTGACTATTTGTGTAAGCTCAAATAGGTTACGTTACTAGTTACCCAACCAAGATCTTCTCCTGAGTGATACTTCCCCTCCACTTGGAGGATTTGAACTTGTCCCTACAACAAAATCAACACATTTGCAATGGTAGTTAGACTTTCATAATAAATCCATATGCATCATAACTTTAGCATATTTATATAGAAATTAATGTAAACATATTTACTCCTTCAAAGCCATATTCAAAATTTATCAACACTTTCACATAATACCTATTTTAGTATTTCATTCTTTTAGCAAGCATATCAAACTCATGATTGCATTTACCATCCTATCTACTCATGAAGGTAAAAGTAAATCAATAATAACAAGACGGGGCGTGACATAAATGGTAAATTAATTATGATTAATAAATGATTAATTAATGGATGTAATTAATGATCTATGGAATGATATTATGATAATTAGGGGGCAATTATTAGGAGGAATATTTTATGTGTCTACACCTACTTATATAATCAAACAATTAATGAATAATTTATATTTTCTAGAGCTAGTTAATATCTTTAGTTGTGGAGTGGATCCTACCAAGTTTTCAAACTAGCTTCTAGTTTCCAATTTCCAATTTCTTAGGTTAGGTACTATCTTTATTTTTGGGGTGGCTTGTACCAAGTTGTCAAACTAGTTTCAAGTTTCTAATTTCTAGGTTTTTCTACCATCACTATCCATAACATAGATCCTACTAAGATGCCAAACTAGTGTCTAGTTTCTAAGGTCAACTATCATCTTTATCCATACAGTGGATAAACTTAATTTAGTAGACTTCCTAATGTAGCACACCATTAGCCTACTAAATTAAGGGATAAATGTAATAGGAAAAATTGCATACATTTCAACTTACTACACTTTTGTGTTCAGGTATGTGTAGGATCATGATGGGCCAAAAAGTGGTGATATGATGGGTATGTGTAGGGTATGTGGCTAACGACTTTTTTTACCCAAAATTGATGAAACAAAAATGGGTTTTTAAAGGATTTTCTCAGCTTTCCACCAATATAAATTATGCTTTACTTTGAATTTAATAAATAATTATTATTCATTTTCTATTTGAATTACGACTCAAGTTCTAATTGATAAGTTGATTGAAAAACATCTATAGATTTCAAACCGTATGACATTTTTTGAATCTAAACATGCATCACATACTATAAAATTAAAAAAAAATGAATTTCATGAAGTTTTGACCAAGTTAAGCTGGTCAAACATATGAGTTTTTATATTTTTTAAAAGTTGTAATAAAAAATTCATAATTAATTATTTACTTGGAAAAAAATTACAAAAAAATATGCATCACATCAAGACATGATTCCTCTACTTATATCTAAAATCTTATAAAAAATATTATCATTTTATTGTGGTTAGGGTGGTTAGACAGACACCTACTTCTTATTTTTTCCCTAAAATTTAAATGCTGCTGCATTGAAATTTCAATTTTTTACCAAATAGATTTTTTTAAAAAATAAACCCAGTAGTTTAGAAACTACATTCAATTTGCTATAAATTCTATTCTTACATATTTTTGAAATAATATAGATAACTTATTCAAATTTTTACATCAAGTTTCCTAACTCTAATTTTTCTAAATTTTTTGCCACTTAAGGGCTTGTTTTTTCCATGATGATCCTGCACATACCTGTTCATTTTACCCCTAGCCCATGTGCATACATTTTTTGTTATTTTAATCATTTTCCCTAGCTTGTGTCACCCCTAGAAATCCATATCCTCTTTCCAATGTTGGTCCCAAATAATTTTTATAATTCCTAATTTTTCCCATTCATTTTAATTTTGTTTCCATCCCATGTCCTAATCTCACATTTAATTTCATGTTGATTTAGCCCCCTTTACCCCCTTGCCAAAACTTAAAATTTTGAGCCTAGCCTATCCTATGTGTAAAACCCATCTTTCCCATCCTAAAAAATGTATAAAAAAGCACAAATTTAATTGTGATGTCTACCACTAGATGGCCCCCTTCAAGCTTTAGGTCCCATAGGACACTAAGCTAAAATTTCATTTTTGAGCAATTCCCACAATTTGGAACCTAACAGGGTGGACTTGTATTTTTCTCACCCTACCACAATATTTTAATCTAAGGTAATTTATTTCTATAGATTCCTACCTACTAATTTTGTATCTTCAAAATCCCAAAGTGTGCTATTTAAGAACAGTCACCTTTGCTTCATTTTAATGGAGAAAAAGGGAAATTTTGAGTTTGTCAAAAGGATTTTGTTATTTATGCTCATGGAGGACACCCCAAAAACCCTTAGAAAAATATAGGAATTTTCTATCTTCATTCAAAAATTATCCAACAATTTTAATTTTTCCTTTGGACATTGCTATAGCTAGATCACTGAGAAGACTAGGTAATTGTTTTCTAAGTATTCAACTAAATGAGGAAATTCCTTTTAATATTTTTCATGAAAATAAAATTACCTTTATATTTTTCTATAGCTTAGATATCTTATTATCTCTCCTCCACACCCTTCCAATCCTATACCATCCATTTCTTTCAGTAGTTTGATCCATTTCCCCATCTACCCATTTCCTTTGTTTATGCATTTTTCATGGTCTTGAGCCATTTCCACTTGAATTTTTTGAAAAATTCATCAACCCACTTTGTGCTTAAAAATTATAGACCCTCAAAACCTCCTCTATCATTTTTCTTCAGTCATCATAGATTCATCTCATCATTTACATGTATTTTATATTGATCCTTTGTGAGTGCAAGCCCCTTTACACCACATTTCAAAGTTGCAAGCCGCTACCATACCAAACTTGCATTAGAATGTTTCAAAATTAAGGTTTCCCACTTTCATATTAGTCCTCTTAAATACCCAATAACCCTTTTTCAATGACCAAAAATCTTCTTTTCAAAACCCTCCTCCCACCTTATTTGTCTTAGTGTGTTTCCATGAACACTCTACCCTAATGTTGTAGGTTTTTATGTATATGTTGTGATTTAAACTTATTTTATTGCACATATCGATATTATGAATTATTATTTATTATCCTTACAATGTGGATCCATGTCGGAAATCTCACAAGAGAAGTTAATTGAGGTAAGATCCACCTTTAACCTTTACTTTTATAGGGTTTTAATTCACAAAAGAATGATTATAACTCATTTTTAGAGAAGTATACATTTTTTTTTAAAAGTGGTAGAAGAAAAGTATGACTTAAATTACTAATTTATCCTCCCCAAAATTTCAAATATTTTCCTTACGCGTACAAGGCCACCCTAGGCAAGCAAGGTTACACTATTGGCTATTGGGAGTAAATAAGGTTTCCCTTAGAAAGGATACCACTTATTCATTTTAGGGCATATTTCACTAGTTTTTATGATCAAATTGATACAAGAGATCCAAGACATCTCTCTAAACCCATAAATGCTTAGAAATCAAGATATTATTTGGTGAAGTTACTTTATTTAAGCATTCTATCTCATTGTTTATCAATAATTAGAGCTATGGCAATGGAAATTATACTCCATTCTTGGAGATAGTATAATTCCTTTCCTAATTTGGACTTATTTTGGTACCCTTGCATTAAATACCCTTTAAATCATCATTAATAGGCCCCTAAAACCCATTATTTTGGATCTCAAGGCTTATTTCAACAAAAAACTCGACAAAATCATCAAAAACACTCAAAATTTGAACAATCCACCCCAGAAATCTAGGGTGGGACTCATACGCCACCTTGGGCATATGAGTCCCCCTAGGTGGGACCCATATGCCAGGGTTGGCGTATGAGTCCCATTTGGGGCTTTTTTAGGGTTTGAGCGAGAAAATCACCTTTATAATTCAAATTTTTTGTTGATGTCAGCTTTTGATATCTGAATAATAGTAAATTAGGTGTTAATGCCTATATAAGCAAGCTTCTAAGTCATTATTTCATCTAAGCAAGCATTTTCAAGAGAAATTTCAAGGTTCAAGCATTCAAGATTCATCAAGCATTCTTTCACAAAAGAATTCAAGTTTCAAAAGAAAGTAAAGTAGAAGTCTTGGAGCAGCATTAAAGAGTTTTTTCAAGTCTTCAAGCTCACTTTCATTCAAGATCTAGCATTTTCAAGGGTTGATCATGGTTGTCTATGGTGAATCATGATGGATTCTAGGTTGGGGAGATGCAACTAGCCATCAAGACAATCCTAATGACTTGTTTCCTAAGTGATTCCATCCTTCATTATCACTCTACATTCAACTTAAGGAAGGTACAAGCATTATTAGGGCTCATTTGGGTGATTAGAGATCCCTCAAAGTGAGTCATTCATCCTCATATTTCATTCATGCACCTAATTCTTGTACATTAGAATAGGGTTGCATTGCACTTAAAATTTCCTAATCTTGGGAACACTTAAGGTTAGGGTTTACATTCCTATTTACATGCATATTTCATTGTTATATCAAGGTTGATTACAAAACTAGGGATTTGACCGAGGTAAACCCTTGATAAGAAAATCATGTCTATACTTTGTTTCACAAGTCTTTTCATAGATTTAGATCTGGAAATCAATTTGGGAGAAAAGAGTAGACCTATGTTGAAGTGCAGATCTAAACTTTGAATTCCCAAAAGTAGAACATGAATAGTATGCCAGAAGTGGCTTATGAGTCCACTATAGGTGTTTTTTCCATATTTTCACAAATTCAAGTACCATTTTTCCAGAAACCTATTCCTGTATAGAAACCCAGATTTGAGATTCATACGCCTAGATTGGTGTATGAGTCCCAGTAGTTCAAAATTTTAGAATTTCCAGCAATTAAAAGCTCATTTCAACCTTCTTTAGGTTTCTAGGTGCACACTTCTAAGATCATAACTCTCTATTCTAATTTTCATGCACTTTCAAGTCATTTAGTCAAGTATTGTGTCATATTAGGGTTAAGCATTTTGATTTACATTTCATTTGTCTTCCCAAGCCCTAGCTTGTTGATGAGCCCCTCATTAGTTCATAATCATCCCCTAGAATATCCCTATTGAAAAATCTTTTTCTCCTTTAGATGCTTGAGGTTGAGATCTCTAGGGTTATCCTTGAGTGAAATAATTGGAAAGTGGATGCGCTCTATTTCCTAAACCATATGAAATCACTTACCCCATTCTCCTATTGTTTCAAGAGATTTTTTTTTTTCAATTTATTTCCATGTATCCACTACATATCATGACCTAAAATCTCTTAGGATTTCCTTTCATCATTTAATCATTAACTCTTATCAATTCTAAATTAGCATTGAAATCCATCTTCTAAGTGAAAACATTTCAACTCTTCAACTTGTATGTATTTTGTCATTTATGTTTATTATGACATAATAATTTTATTATTCATTACATTTTTTAAGTGGTCACTAACATGTGAGAAGTTTTGAGAATCTTATACACATTTTTGATAGGCTCCTTGACAATTTTTGAAGTATGTCAATTCTCTCTAGAGAAGGAAACCCCCTAGACAAGATTGTCATGGTGGTAGAAAATATTGTCAAGTAGGACATTTTTCAAATGAAATTCACCTCCTTTAGGCCCACTCACCTCCAATATTCAAGTACAGATACATAAAACAATTCTAATCAACTTTCATAAATTCCACTTATTTTCCATGTGCATTTAATGCTTATTTTTCACTAAGTTCCACATTCAACAGTTAATATTCTCCATTCTCCAAGTCTTGCATGTGTCAAAGTTTTATAGTTTGTCATTTTTTCACTCCATTTTCCCATCTAAACACATGTGGTTGTTAAAATTTTAGGGTAGTTAGAGATACCCTTATGTAACATTAATTTGCACACTATTTTCATACACAACCACACATAAAAAAGAACAAGAAACTTTACATTCTTAGCAAAATATTTTGTCACCTTAAAAAAAATCATCTTTTAGGTTCTTTTAGTGTCTTTGAAACTTTTAAAATTTTGTTTTAATGTTTGAATAAATTCAAGGGTTCATCAATGGAGGAAATGATAATTTATGGTTCTTAAATTTTCATGAAAATGTGACATTTCAAATTTAGAAAAAAAATTACATTGATTTTTGTGGGGTAAATATTTTCCCCATAGAAACAAGATTGGTTATCTTTTTGCAATGTTTGTGTCAATATTGGACCTCATTTTACATGCCAAGGTCATTTTGTGTCTTTTTGTCCTTGTGGTTTAAGGAATGAGGAATCTAGAGTAGGGTGGAGTGGATTATCATCACCCATTTACTTGAAATGAAACTAAGGGATGTAGTACTTGAGAGGGTATAATGAAACAACTAGAATTTAATGGGCTAAACATAAAAAATATCAACAATATTCATCCAAAGTTTAGCTTTGTGCTCTATTATGGATATATTGAGTGATTGTGTGGTGCATTAATAGAAAGGTGAAAGCACAAAGTTGTGTCACACTTTCGGCCAAATAAATAGTTCTGAGCGAAATATTTTCAGCCAAAAAGGTTTCGCACGGCTAGGTTTTGACCTAAACCATGTGGCCTATTATGTGGCACACAAGTTTCGGCTAAATAAGTTACACTCGAATCCCAAAAAAATAATTTTTTTCATTTCCCGCTTTGAAATTGGCTTTGAAATTGCATTTTTTAATGTGTGAGGTTTCTATAGAAAGGGTTTTGGTAGAAAAAAATTCTATAGAAAGGGTTTCGGCTAAAATCCTTTCTATAGAAACTGTTTCTACCAAAACTATCTATGTGGCATCCTAGTTGGCAGCCAACTCAACTTTTTTCAGAATTTTCTAAAACTTTCAACTTTAGCTAGGTATTTCTTTAGTCATAATGATTTTTCTAAAAAAGAAAAAACCATTTTGTAGAGCTTAGAGTGGAGAATCCAAATAATTTTTTAATATTTTGATTAATTTTAATATATTTTGTTTTTGAATAATGCAAGTAGGTTTTTAAAATGAAAAAAGAGAGTGATTACAAATTAAAAAAAGATAGCAAAACTTATTAAAAAAACTTAAATATTACATGGGGCACAAGAGGAGAGAGTCTTCTTCAAAAGGGTATAATTTGTTTTTTGAAAATGATTAAAAATTTTGAAAATAGTTGACGGCTTGTGGAAACTGTAAAATTCTAACATGTTTTACTTTAAAACGTTATTATGAGAAAAATATACATCAATTTTTTTTTTTTAAATTCCATGCACAAGATATTGAAGTTACCTATTTGGAGAAAAAAAATTTAGGGAGAAATGAAGTTTTTTTCATTTTGTTTCTTGATGACCCATGAAGTCACTCTTTTATGAGATTTTCAGTATTCCAAAATCTGTCCTTAAATTGATAAAAACATAATGAAAACAATTTTTTTTAAAATTTTAAAAATTACAGCAATAAAATTCATCAAAATTTCTACATTTCATTAGTTTACACCATTTTGAAATTCAAAACATAAAGACCACTTTTATGTGGTCAAAGTTTATAATTTTTTTTATTGTTGGTCGATTCCTTTACAAAGTGTGACACAGGTTTGTGCTTTTACCCATCTGGAAGTATATTCCATTACAAAAAATTGAGTGATTGTATAAGAAATGAACCTTATCCTTAGAGATTGATGCAAATATTGTTGAGAATCTCTCATAGTGAATGGGGGTACACTTCTCAAATCCACCAAGTTTGAGACTAATGTGCTAATACTAAATCTTTCAAATTCTATGGTTCTTTTTCCATCCTTCTTGTTTCACTAAAACCCTTGACCAAATCAGAAGACCAACTTCTAGAACACCAAACCACAAATCCTCTTGACATGGGCAAGATACCAACATCATAAACTCACCTTCGAAACTACAAGTCTTGAAGCACAAATGCGGAGAAAAACAGAGCAAAAAAATTTCTCCCAGACAACTCTGCAATGCATAGTTCACACACTAGCGAAAACAACTTCTTTTGTACAATTATCCATCACCAAAAATTTTGAATATAGCATCTCTTAAAACCTCTAACCAACATATCCAAACCACACAAGCATATCTTCAACCCAGAAGAAATGTGAAGCAAAACTAGAACACCTTTGCAACACCCTATTTCCTCTTTTTATCAATTTTCTCAATATCCTCAACATCTTTATCACTATCACAACCATAGCCAAAAGCTTATCAAAGAAACACTAGAGGTTAACACCAATAATCAAACTAATGACAACATAATGAAAAGTTAATCAAAGCAACAATCTCTCTCAACCACTACACAATTGACACCAATGGAAACACCTTCATACTTGCAACATAGGGACCATGAATGTATGGTGAGAATTGTACCAATGATAATTTGATACTATTATAAATGATTTAAAATAGATGATGATTGATTCAGATTGGTTAACTCATGAATATCTGCTCAATTTTTCATGATGGAAGCTAATGTAGTCAAGGCAAGAGCAAGATCCCAAGATGGTAATGATGATGCAACTTTTTCAAATCTAACATAAAATAAAAGATGAATTTCCTCAATAGTGTCATAAAAATATATAGTATGAGGTTCTACAAACAAAGATGTGATGTCTGGTAAAAGGAAGATAAGGTAGCAAAGAAACTTCCTACACTAATCTTGAGAGGAGGATAATGCAAAACTTTATAGATCTTTACAATAGTTAAACATAAATATCATGCATACCAAAACACAATGATTTACATGGGGAAAACCCTTTTGGGAGAAAAAACCCACACTCCAAAACCTACCCAATATATACTTTAGAAAACATGAAGATTACAATATACTTGCAAAGCAAGCTTCTCACATGAGTATCAACAACCAAAGGTCCATAGGCATCACAACTACTATCAGACTCTCAAAATCCATCACAATACATAGTTGTAATGTAATTCCTTCATAAAATAGTATTTCCTTCTAGGACAAGACAAGCCAACAAAATATGTACCTTTCATATCTAAGACCTAGTAATGAACAATCTAGATTTATAATAATAAAATATACATACAATGTGGATTTCAGGGGTGCTTCCCTTGGACACCTACTAGGATGTATGACCCTTGGACCCCACAAGGGGGTACCCCACCTACACCTCCTCCCCCCCTTGCACTCACCTATCAAAATTACACCTTATATAATTGCAAGGTTGAGACACATTTTCCAAAAATATGGTAGATATGCATCTCAATTTGGTGATTTTGGAACAACAATAACATGTACTAGTGAAAAGAATCACTAGACTCATGGATGACTCAATACCTGATTCATATGTAGCAACAGGTGATATAGGAGATAAGGAATCCTCAATAAAAGTGATTTGACTACTTTGTTTCATCCCCAAATGATGGTGTCTCTCAAGATGTTTGAGTAAGATTGGATGATTTTTTTCATGTATTTGAATTAAATGATGAGGTAAGGAAATACCATGATTGAGAAGAATTTATTTCATCTTATTCCATTAACATTGAAGAAAATATTTTTTTTTATGCCTTTTTATCCCACAATATCCATATTTGAGTTTCCATTAATTAAGAGGATCACAAAGAATACTCAAATGTAATGGATTTAGTGTGAGAGACATGATCACAAGATCCAACAAATTCAAAATTAAAAATGCATATATTGTCCCCTTGGTTTAGAGAGCCCCTTCAAGAATGATTGGTGTTGAAACATACAACACCAAAAAAAATGTGCAAGACAACTACAAGTTGTGAAGATTGGATGTAAAATTAACCATTTATAATGCAAGTAGTTTTTATAAGATATGAAAAAGTAGGTAATCCAAATCTTAAAATTACAATAAAAAATGAATTCCTTGCAAAATTTTGATGTGCATAAAATTTTCTTATGAAATTTCAATAATCGAGGTGAAAGCTATACCCTATTGAAATTTACTTACAATGATGACTTCAAAGGGTGGAAATTCTAATAAACAACCTAAAATCCAAAATGTTGGCAATAGAACTAAATTATCATCAACTATTCACACTTGCAACTCAACAACTATTCACACTTGAAAAATTGACTCCCTGTTTGCAAGTTATGAAAAAAGAAAAAAAATCCCCATTTACAAGCTCTTAATGGTTTATCTAAAACATTAGTAGTTAAAAGAAAATAGTTACTAGTAAAATTTTACTATTAAATGTTAACTTAAGCCTCCCAGAAAAAGAGCTAGAGTCAAAAGGGACAAGGTTTGACCATTTCTTTGGATGTTGGGAGGTGGTGTTTGGTACAAAGCCCAAATAATGTTAGTTGTTGAAGATTTTTTCCTCCAAAAGTGGATCTTCTATGAAAAATGGAGGTAACTTTTACTTGGTCAAAGTTCCATATGTGGATGCAGTTACAACTAGATGGCTTGTCACAATGAATATCTTCCACCAATTTAGCAAACCTATGCCAAGAGCTAAAAATACCATGCATTGGATTTTTGACCAAGGTTGGGGTAGGGACTAAAAACACCATCGAAACTAATAGGTCAAGATAATGCATTTGACAAAATAGTAATGCTTCTAATTTTGGGAGGCATCGGGATCTACAAAATTCCCTATAGGTATGAGCCACTAAAAGTGGAGGCCATTGTGAGATTCAAGGTTTGGAAATGCCTATGTGGTTGCTAATAAAGCTCTTAGATGTATGTCACAAGAGGGAGTTTTTCAAGCCTACAGGGTCTCCTCTTCAAATCTATTGGATGAGAGAATGTAGAGAGTTTGTCTATGTGATTGCATAAAAGGAATATGCACAATTTAAATACTAGTGTAACTACTTATAGTGGCGAGAAAATTTTATTTCTTCAATATAAAATAATAGTTATATAACAATGTGGTCATGGTATGTTTCTTGTAAAAGCAAAAACTTTTTTATGTTGCAAGAAAGTAATATGTTGCTTATGGAAACATTCTAGAAGCACAATAATAATGTAACCATCAAACAAAAACTTAGCAACTATTAAATTAATCCTTTATACTCACAATGGATACATATGAACATAGGAAATGGATCAACTATGGAATGTGCCCCAAAACTTGCAAACTTTAAACAAACACGAGGACCCAAAAAAATAGGCTAAATAGGTTGAATAGGCCAATTTTTTTATAAAAATGTAATTATCAACCCAAAAGGAAAGATGGTCAGAGGGAAATTCAATCGTTTGCTACAAAAATTAAATTTTTCAAATTTTGTATAGCAAGTACAATGACCAAAAAATTGAAAAAAATAAAAATTATCCAATTTTCCAAAATAAAAAGTATTTATTTGTTTCTCAAGCAACCCAAATGCAATTGTGTTTGTATGGATCCATGATGCTCTGATGATAGCTTGGATATGTGTAGGAATCACATTGATGTGGGAAGGAATGTGCTCTCATGAATCTAGTACCATGTTGGAAAATGAAAAGATCCCAAAGTGTGAATTGATAACCTTCAACAAGTGAAACACTAAACATAATAGGATATCTATCATATAATGTGAAGATTTTATTAAATACAATGATGAAGCCTTGCATATATAAGTAAGGATGTGCAGGTAGGAAGATAGGACTAAACAACTGACTAACCCTCCAAATGTGCAACACTTGTGAGCTCACTTGACAAGTGTATGAGAAAATATAAATTGTGCATGCAATAGGTGTCTCAAATGATGACATGTGTCTCTAGCACATGAGGTGAAACAAAAAGTATGAAATAGCTTAAGTAAACTTAATCTAGGTGTGAATAGGTCAATCTTAGAAGGGTGATATTCTAACTAGATATGTAAAGACACTATTTACAACAATATGCATTAATTAATCCATCATATAATTTTTACCATAAATACCCCTCAATTAATTATGTGTCTCACCTACTTCATTTTGGGTCGTATATTTTTATGTACGGGCCATTTACATTAAGGGTCCCTCTTCAAACATTGTTGCATTGTTAATGTCAATTTTATCATGATTGCCACCTTATAAATTACAATCTTAGGATATCATTGTCAAGTTCTTATTTTTTTAAGAAAGTGTTTTATTTTTGTGTTGGATTAAATTATGTTAGTTGTTTTATTAAAATATGATTATTTTAATACTTTTATGTTGTTTTAAAACTTGAACAACATGATACTTCTAAAAGCAATTTATCATCCCTCTACATAATTATACATTAAAAAATTAAATGGAAGTGAGAAAAGATCAAATTCATTTTAAATCTTTCGTGTATGGATTTCCCAAGGTATGCATGTTTCTATCATGAATATCTACTAGTTTGGGTATTATGACAATTTTTCTATCCTCATTACCTAACTTTAAAAGATAATGGATTAAGCATAATTATTTATCTACCCACTTATAATTTTGAGAAATTCTTGAATTATTTTTCTTTGAGATTTTATAAACTTTATATGAATGGAAATACAACCAAAATTTTGGGTCTCCCTATTTTCACCATTCCATCTTGTTGGAGTGCATAGGTAACAAGTGACTACAAATACTAAGTAGAATTTAATTGTTAAATATTGAGTTCACTTTGTAAATCATTAAATTCTAAATAATATTTGTTACCATTTGAATTGCAACTAATATACATCAATTATTCCATCATAACACTTTTTTTGCAAAAACACCTCTCAATCATATAATTATGGGTCTCACCTACTTCATTTTGGGTCTTATAGCTTATTATGTACCCCTTTATATTAAGAGTCACTCATCAAACATTGTTATGTTTTCATGTCACAATTTTATGATGATCATGACCTTATAAATATTAATCTTAGAATATCATTGTCAAGTTCTTATTTGTTTGATGTGTTTTCATGAAAATATGTTTATTTCAAGACTTCTATATTGTTAAAACAAAAATATTATACTAGTAAAAAAGGTGATCAAATGCATTTTAGAAATTTTGTGTATTCATGTACAACAAGAAGCAATATGTCAATGGATTCTACACATAGTGGGTACCTCAAATCATTCAATTTCTTCAAAATTTATTGCTCCTGCTTTGACAAATTGGCAACCAATATGTGCACAAGACATATATGTTGACTTTCCTACACAAGTGAATTGAATGTAATTTTGCATTAATCACAATTGACATAGTGTGGTGCACACTAAATGGAATAGCTATGAGGCATTTTCCTCCATATGTCATCAAAATAAATACTTCAAACCACAACTTATACCCACAAGAATATAACTAACAATTAGAGTTGGTGACTATTTTAATGTATATAGAACTAGTGTAGATATCTTAAATATATCTATCTAAGAAATACCAAAAGTTATCAATTTGAAGCTATTCTATTTTACATTAGAATAATTTTATTTGTTATGTTAACAGATATATGAATTTTATCGGATCTACATTGTTTAAAATTTTATTTTTGTTTTCACCTATATTTTTAGTTTGGTTAATTATTTAAAGATAATTTCTTCACTCAGTTTGTGCCTAACTAATTTTCAATTATAAAATTAACAAATTTTAAAAAATCTCAAATCAACAAATCAATTTTTTTTTGACTCAAAGTTTTTCAAAAGTTGATTAACCCTTAAATTTAAACTTAAATTTGTAGACATTTCCTTTCATTTAATATACATATCTTTGTTTTACCTACCTATTTATTTTTAAAATAGTATGTTTATGATTAAATAATAATATTTTGACATACAAATGGTAAATAAATTTAAGATAAAATCTAAGGTTTTTTGTTAACACGCTACTATAAAATACTTCTAGACATTAATAATGTTTTGTATTACGTACCCAATACAATGTATACCCACATTTGGATCATTTCCACCAAACTTAGCATCTAGCAATTTCCAATCAAGCATTAGGCTGATAATTTTTTTTTTTTGATAGGTAAGGTAAGATTTTTATTGGTATCAAAAAGGATTTTACAAAATTCAGGCCCCAGACTATGGGCTGCAAAGATCACCATTATAGTATCCATATTACCAAACCAAAAAGACCACACCAGGTCAGAAATAACCAACCCCGATATGAAAACAACTCCAAACCTTACATATTGAAAAAGAGAAACATTATATATAGACTAAGACATAGACCAAGACATTAACTAACACCATGACCATCACCAGACAAAATCCTAACCCCCACATTACCATACATTCTTTGGTGCAAACACTCTAAACTCAAATTTCCAAGTAGAGTTTGAAACAACAACCAAAGGATACTTCTTCCCTAGAAATTTGGCCCCCACAGAAGACAACCACTAGTGCTCCTCCAGGGCCATGCCACTCAAATCAAGAAGATAAGGACATTATTTTACCAGGGCATCTAGGTCCTCCAAGACTACAAGGTCGCGATGGTGAGGAATTCCTTTTCCCAATGAAGTGATAGCAAAAAATTTCTCTATTCCCACCAATAGGTCCAACTGAAAGAGCCATTTCATGATCACCCTGGTATCGACCTTAGAAATCCCCACATCTAATAAACCATCTGAAACATGGGATGAAATATTAGAATCTAGATGATACCCTCTAGTGTCTGCCATGAAGCCCTTGCCAGCCACATAGGGTATGTGTAGGATCATCATGGAAAAAACAGGCCCTTAAGTGGCAAAAAATTCAGAAAAATCAGAGTTAGGCAACTTGACATAAAAATTTGAATAAGTTATCTATATTATTTCAAAAATATGTAAGATTAGAATCTGTAGAAAATTCAATGTAGTTTCTAAAATACTAAGTTTATTTTATTTTTTTTAAATCTATTTGGTGAAAATTTGAAATTTCAATGCAAGAGTACTTAAATTTCAGGGAAAAAGTAAAAATTAGGTGTTTTTCTGACCACCCTAACCACAATAAAATGATAATATTTTTTTATAATATTTTAGACATAAGTAGAGGACTCATGTTTGGATGTGATGCATATTTTTTTGTAATTTTTTTCCAAGTAAATAATTAACTATGAATATTTTATTACAACTTTTAAAAAGTATAAAAACTCATATGCCTGACCACCTTAACTTGGTCAAAATTTCATGAAATTTAATTTTTCTTTTTTAATCCTATAGTATGGAAGCATAGAATGTGATGCATGTTTTGGATTCCAAAAATGTGATACCGTTTAAAAGCTATAGATGTTTTTCAATCAGTCTATCAATCAGGACTTTAGTTGTAATTCAAATAGAAAATGAATAATTATTATTTATTAAATTCAAAGTAAAGCATAATTTATATTGGTGGAAAGCTGAGAATATCCTTTAAAAACCCTTTTCATTTCATCAATTTTGGGTAAAAAAAAGTCATCAGCCACATATCCTACAAACACCCATCATATCACCACTTTTTGGCCCATCATGATCCTACACATACCCCACACTTAACCACTACAAAAGTAAGATAATCCTGATGGTGAATTATCTGACTCAAACGAAGAGAGGTTATTGGGCCAAGATATTCCATTTTCCTCTTTGAACTCCTTAGCTGGATAGGGATATCCATGTCATTAGTCTCTAATTCCTTGGTTCATACCAACAAAATAAATCTTCCCATGTACCAAGCACACAAACATGCCACGATTTAGCCCTAAATATTTCAATGCACTGGTACAGAGGTGCCTAGAAAACTCATCCCATCACCTTAAATGAGTGACTTGGGTGGCGATCCAAGCAAGGTATGAAGAAAAACCAGTGAAAAGACTTGAAATGACACTTCAAGTGATGGTAGAGAATGATGGTTATGCCCTCTCATAGAAAGCTCTAGAACACCATCATTGTCCAAGATAGCACATGCCAACTCACCCGTCAGATTGCCTCACTTGTCAATATGTTAGCCACACCCACACAACCTTTGTGGGTTGGTGCCTACCCAACCACCCACATCAGCCAATCAATTTCTACCAGTGCCACTAGAAATTTCTTTCATAGAGATCCCATCTACCCCAAGATTTGAGAGGAAGTCTGCTTCTTGATTCCCTTCCCTCAAAATGTGATTGATTTCATAGTTTTCAAAGTTGCTAAGAAAAGCAAGAGTAACTTCAAGGAGAGCTCCAAGTTTCCAATTTTGAAAGCTTCCAGAACACAATACATTAATTATTAACAATGAATCTCCTTCAATAACCACATTCCTTGGATTCAGTTATGTACAAAATTTTAAGCCAAGAAAGTCTTCCTAAAGCTTTGTTGCATTGTTGGTGCCCCAACTAAGAGGCTAAGCCAACTTTCCCACAATGGCTCCCTTCCAATCTCTAATTATATAGCTAGCCTCGGATTGACCTGGGTTACCTGGGCTAGTGGCACCATCTAAGTTTAATTCCTACTAGCCACCATCCGAAGGATGCCATTTGATATTCTTCCAAACATCCTTAACAATATGGCAACTAGAACCATATTGCTAAGGAACTTTCAAACCATTCTAGATTTTAACCATCTTAGCATCCAAGCAAGAGAAAATGGTATTCAATCGACATGCTTTATCAGCCCTTAAATTTACCACCGCCACCATGCAGGCCTCAACTTTATTCAGGAAGGATGAAAGAGACAAGGAAGTGTCCTGAAAAATCATATGATTTCTTTCTTTCCATACCTCCCATTGGAGAAGTGATGGTTAAGACTACCAAAGACCAGCAAATACTAAATTACCACTGAGCTTTGGCTAGCAACTGAACCAACTCAAAAAATTACCCAAAGAAGCAGTGAAAAGGTTTAATCTAGCACACAACTAATTCCAACATTTGGCAATGAATGAGAAATTAAGGAAAAGATGATTGTATGTCTCCTCTGTAGATTTACAAAGCACACACCTAGAGGGGCCGCAAATACCAAACTACTTCAACCTATCCATAGTCAAAAATCTACCATGAATTTCTTCTCAGGAGAAGATTCTGGCCTTGGGGAGGAAAAAACTATCCCAACACAAATCACTAGGTACTATGACCACTGGTTTCAACTAATTGATTAGGTTATTGTATCTATCCTTAGCACTATAACCACTCAAGCCTGACCTACACCACCTCAAAACATTTGGTCCTTCCCTTATGCAAAGTGAGCATTGCTTGAGGACCTCATTGAAGGCATTTAATTCATTGTCACTAAGGCCCAACTGTCTAGGATTCCTCCATTTCCAGGATTGGATCCCATTCGGCCTTCCAATAACCAGATAGTCCCTTACCTGACAACCCCAAGCTAACTTTTTGTGGCCTCCCTGACATTACTCAATGCAATAATATCAACCAGCTTGTTGTAACCACCCCAAGATTCTTCCCAGAAAAGAGCCTGGCTACCATCTCTAATGTCCCATGAGAGAAAATTTAAAATCAAATCCCTATAGCTACAGATGAAGTTTCAAATCCGTGAGCCCTTAGGTAGAGAGTGGGTGGTGAATAAACTCATCGAAAATTCCTCCAAATACTTTTATTTTAGGATCTTTACCCACTTGAGGTCCTATCACGCATACATTTACCAAGCCAATTTTGCACCCAAGGCCTTGTTTTGCAAAGCTAAATTTTTAACCCCGACCCCAACATCTTTGTGTGTTCTAAAAATTCTTTCCCATTTGATTAACGAAACCTTCTTCTAATCCAAGTTTCCCTACCAAAAGAACCCTTTCATTTTTTGATTGATTTTATTGGAAGCTCCCCCAGGGAGGCAAAGGCAAGAAAGCATGTATATTGGAAGAGACACCACCACTAATTTGATTAGAGTGAACTTTTTAGCCCAAGAAAGCCACCTCCCCTTGTACATGTAGACAATTTGTTCTCAATTTCTATAACCAAGGGATCCCAAAGCTTTTCGGACAAAACACTTGAAGCCAGCTGTAAACCAAGATACTTACAAGGTAGCTTCCCTTTTCTAAACTATAGAACTTCCAAGATTTTTCTTTCCAAATGTGGGTTAGTAAAAAAGAAGAAAACTTCATATTTGTACAAGCTTACCTCCTAACCAAATTCCAAAGAGTACTCTGAAAGGATCTGCATGAAGACCCTTACCTCTACCACCCCAGCATGGCCAAAGAGCATATTGTCATCTACAAATTGCTGGTGAGGCACCACAGGCATTCCACTTGTGATTTGAATTCCTCTTAGTTCCCCCACATCTGCAACTCGGGAGAATGTCTGACCCAGCGCCTCAACTATGATAATGAACATGAAGGGTGAAAAAGGATCACCTTTCCTGAGACCACGGGAGGCACTAAAGAAGCCATGGGGGGATCCATCACCAAAATATAGTATTTTGGGCATTCAATCCAACATAAGATCCAATCCACCCATGAGGGAGAAAAACCAAAATCCTCTAGAATTTTCAACAAAAAATGCCAATTCACCTTATTGTAAGCTTTCTTTATATCCAACTTCAACAACATGGATGGCCTCTGAGTGTTATAAATTGAGTGAATTCCCTCTTAGGTGATAATTACTCTATCATATATCAATAAAATAAGAACAAAGCCAGTCTGTTCTTTGGAAATTAAACTAGGAAGAATTGTCTTGAGTTGATTAGCAACTATTTTTTCCATAATTTTGTAAATTTTATTACAAAGGGAGATAGGACAAAAATCTTCCAATCTATCTTGGAACTTCTCCTTCTTTGGGATAAGGGTGATAAATTTTTTGTTGAACTCTTTAAGCACATGACCAACAATATCCTACCAATGTTGGAAGAAGGCAACAGGAAACCCATCACGACCAAGGGACTTATCTGGATGTGATTGAAAGAGGGAAGCCTTAATCTCCTCTGCTCAAAAACCCATCATTTAGAACATTTTGAAAAAAATCCACAGCCGCACGATGTCCTCTAGTTTATTCAATGTACTGCCATCCCCTAGATTAATGTAGGAAATTCTATTGATTTTATGCCTAGATTTTGTAGAGTTATGGAAGAATTTTGAATTTTTATCCCCTTCGTCGAGCTAGAGCTCCTGGGAATTTTGGTGCCAAAATATCTCTTCCTTTGATAGCACATCATTCAATATTTTTAGAAGATCTTTCTCTTTCAAATATCTTGAGTCGTGCATACCCCACTGAATAACTTCCTCATTCAAAGCTTCCAACTCCCCTTTGATATGCCTTTTCTCCTCAAATATATTCTTAAAACTCAACTTATACCACTCCTTAAGCCTCATCATGACATACTTCAACTTTGTTTCCAAAAAAAACATTTTAGAACCTTCCACCACAACTTCCCCTCACCACTGAGCCAGGAGGGCCAAAATTTTTTGGTCCTTCTGCCACATTTGCTCAAATTTAAAGTGGCATCAATTTTTTTGATATTCCCCAATGACATCCAAAAGAACTGGGAAATGATTTGAACCAGGGCATGGCAGAATGCTACACTCCAAGGTGAAGGGAAAGGCACCCATATTTCCCTTAAAGAATAACCTATCCAACTTTTGCACAATGGAGTTGAACCTGAGCCGCCTGTTGGTCCATATGAACCGACCGTTTTCCATTGGAATCTCGAACAACTGATTTGAAGCCACAAAACATTCAAAGTCAATTTGGGATTGCAAACACCTTACCACCCCGCCTTGCTTGTCCTCGTAGTGCAATATGGCACTAAAATCCCCCCAATCAAAGTAAAATTAAAATCTCACCTCAATACAAAGGGCCTCAATTTCACTCCAAACTCTCCTTTTCTCAACGCATGAGCAAGGTTGATACACATTTATTAAGAGAAAAATTAGATTCAAAGAGAAGCTTCTAATAGAACATGCCAACCATCTACTTCTAGCCACCACCCTATCCAAGGACACCTTGTTAGAACACCAAAGAGTAAGCAAGCCACCTTTCGCACCTACTGCATCAACCACTAGGAGCTTCCATGAGCCCATGCGCTTACTAAAAGCCTCAACCCCCCAATGTCTAGATTTGTTTCTTGTATCATGCAAATCTCCACTTGTGAAGCATCAATATGATGCTTCACGAGATGCATTTTCTTAGGGGAATTAATGCCCTTAACATTACAAGTTAGAAGCTTCATTTCTCTTTAGGAAGGGGATCCCCTTCCCTACTTTAAGCATTTTCAAGATCTTTTTTCTGACTAGAGGCTTCACCATCAATCTTCAATTTTTCTTCTTTTGGAATTCTCACCCTCTTTTTGTGTTCCCTACAATCTGGGGATGTCTTCATCAACTCTTTCTATAGAATCCCCAACCCATCATGTCCTAGTAATGTCGTGCAACCATCCATAGCCTTGGGAGAAAAAACCACTTCATCCATCCCAACAGTGTCTAACCAAACATCTTCCAGGTCTGGCATATTATTGAAAGGGTCGATTGGAGCCTCCTTTGCTTCTTGGGAAAGTTCCACCAATTCTTTACTAACCTCGATCAAAAAGTTTAGATTCTCCCTCCTGAAATTATTATCTATCATATCCAACACATAACATATTTTATTGTTGAGGGCTTGGTTAATGTCTTGGTTTGGAACCTATGGCTCCCCTAGCTACACATCCTTGGGGACTCCAACACCATCAACTTCTTGATGTATTGAATCTTTATGGGAACTCATTGAATAAGCCATAACACCTGATCCAATGTTATTAGGAGCGTTAGGCATAGGGGCCACATTTGTCTCAGCACCACAGCCTACAAATGCCTTCCAAGAGCACCACCCTAGAGTATTGATACACCATCCTCTTGGCTTAGGTTCAAAGACTAAGGGTTCCATCAAACTATCCCAATCCATGTAAATCTCCACCTTCTTTCACCTAGAACTGTTGGGGGGATTTTCCACACAAAGGCTCACATGAGAGCAAATATCACTCTCATCTGACCATTCTTCCACGCAAATGTATTTTCCAAGGTAGTTACCAATATCCTCCAAAATATTTGCCTACCAAATTTCAAATGGGAGATTTGGAAGTTTATACTAGTCTTGGATGTATTCCAACTGATGTCGGAGGGGGTCAAACCTAATTTCCCATTTTCTGATATAGAATCCAATACCATCCATCAACCAAAACCCTTCCAATATTTTAGATTGGACATTAGGTGAAGGGAAAAAAACCAAAAAGTATCCATTTATCAAACACTTGAAGCTCATTTATGGACCCCAATGCCCTTTCCACCAGTAGATCATAGCATCCCAAATCAAATTTGATCTGAACCATTTCATGATTAGCCCAAGATTCTCCAATTGCTTGATAGAAGGGCCCAAAAACTTGGAGCTCAAGACCATAGTTCTTCAATTTGGTTGCCCAGGTATGGAACTAGGTGAGCTAGAAGAAAATAAAGGGCTTTTCTCCCTACCATGACCAACAACCCTTGAGGCACCAAAATTTGAATTTTCTTTTCGCCACTGCCCTCCAAATGAGTCGCGCCTATTGTGCCTATTGCAATTGTGAATGAAACCCTACCACTTCCGCTTAGACTGACCATTACCCACTTGTTCCCAAGGGTTAATATCTCGTGAGTGCTTGGACCAGGTCTTCGAGCACACTCATTTCAAAACTTTCCCATCTGGAACATCATGAACCACCTCAACACCCTAGGAGAGACCACCACCACTAATCTTTATCTCGACCACATCAATGCTATGAGGAAAGGCTCCAACCTACTTCGAAGTTGCCTCCTTCTCTAGAGCTTCACTAAACTTCGCAGGTTCGTACCTCTCACTCTACTCTGCCATCTCCCTCTATATGCATTTAGTATAATCAGTTTTGTTCAATTGATTATTGTTAATATAATTTAAAAATAAATAAAAATTATGCCGATAAATATTTAATGAAGTAAAATTAAAAACTAAAATTTCTAACATTAATTTTTTTTAAATATATATTTTTATTCATTTTATATTATCAAAATTTACAGTAGTTTTTAAAAAGAGAGTCAATAAAATATGAAAATTCAAAAAAATATTAACAAATTCAAAAACTAAAATATTAGATTTACTAATGTTCAAAGTTGTGATATTAGGTGGTGAAAATCATGTAATTAAATTTAAGATAAATGTAAGTGTTTTTGTTACCACAATCATGCACACTCTACCCCTTTAGTACTATTGTAAAATACCTCTAGAAATTAATAATGTTTTATATTGCATACCCAATATACACTCCAATCTAAATAAACGTATATTTAGCCTATAGGCTATTTGTGTCAACTTTTTTCAGAATTTTTGTCAACCTCGTAGTTTTTTGACTTTTCCGGTGCAGGGAAAAACTTGGCTGATGGGTTGTAGTTTGGTTGGAATTTCCATTAGCCCTGCTAGTTTAAGCTACCAGAATTGGGTCTCCGTTGATGTGTAAAAGGTGGCAAGCCATTAGCACGACAATAGAGGAGTCTGAAAAAATGAGGGAAGTGTAGAGGAGGCCAGCGAAATGTGATTAGCATTGATTGTTGTATGGTTTCCATGTAGTGGTGATGGTGCAAGTAACATCTATTTTAAAGTCCTCGGAAAACAAAATGAATGTCTGTGTAGTTATCAATAACATATTGTTCGGTGTCATTCTAAGGTTTTATGTTGTTGTTGAAGGTAATTATGAGTGCGGAGGGAAAGCTTCTATGAAGGTGCAAGTGCATTGAACAGTTGTGCAATTCCTGTGAAGGTTGTTGAAGGTTATCTTGTGTTTTTTTGCATGCATCAATGGTTCCAAAAGGTTTGGTTGTCATAATTCGGTGGTGTTCTTTTGCAGGTTGTTGAGAAAGAATGGAGGAAAGAGGAAGCAAGCGGGAAGGGGTGTTATTGAAGGAAGCGGGAAGAGGTGCATCTCATCTAGGTTATTCTTGAAAGAAATATTGTTTCATTTTGTCGATTGTTCTTTGTATAGTTTTGTGGGTTTTGGCATGTTGATGACTCTTGGTTATATTGTTCCATTTATGGTTTTGGTTATGTGTGAATGGTTGGACAATAGTTAATCTGTTGTGTTTTTGGTGAATCTTGAAATTGAGATTTCTTTTGTTTTGTGGGTTTTGACATGTGGGTGAGTGTTGCCAATATTATTTCATTTTTGGCTTTCATTTTGTGTGAATGGCTAGAAAATAGTTAATCTGTTGTGTTTTTGGTGAATTGCTCCATCTGGGTTACCTTTGAAATGTCAACTTTGATTGTAATTTTCGTTAGCCTTGTCATTTTTTGACTTGTCCAAGGCCGGGGAAAACTTGGCAGATGGGTTATAGTTTGGTCAAAATTTTCATTTACCCTGTTGGTTTAAGCTGTCGGACTTGGGTCTACGTTGCCATGTAAAAAGGTGGCAAGCATTTGGCATGACAATAAAGGAGTCTGACAAAATGAGGGAAGTGTAGAGGAGGCCAACAAAATGTGATTAGCATTGATTGTTGTATGGTTTATGTGTAGTGGTGATGGTGCAAGTAACATCTATTTTAAATTCCTTAAAAAAGAAAACAAATATATGTACAATTATTGATAATGTATTGTTCAGTGTCATTCTGAGAGCTTATGTTGTTGTTGAAGGTAGTTGTGAGTGTGGAGGGAAAGCTTCTATGAAGGTGCAAGTGCCTCGAACGGCTGTACAATTTATGTGAAGGTGGTTGAAGGTTATCTTGTGTTTTTCTGCATGCATCAATGGTTCCAAAAGGTGTGGGTTGTGATAATTCTATGGTGTTCTTTTGCGAGTCGTGGAGAAAGAACTCAGGAAAGAGGAAGCAAGTGGGAAGGGGTGTTATTGAAGGAAGGGGGAAGAGGTGCATCTCATCTTGGTTATTCTTGAAAGAAATATTCTTTCATTGTGTTGATTGTTGTTGGAAAGACTCTATAGTTTTGTGGGTTTTGGCATGTTGGTGATTGTTGGTTATATTGTTCCATTTATGACTTTGATTCTGTGTGAAGGGTTAGAAAATAGTTAATCTGTTGTGTTTTTGGTGAATCTTGAAATTGAGATTTCTTCTATTTTGTTGGTTTTCACATGTGAGTGAGTGTTGGCAATATTGTTTCATTTGTGGCTTTCCATTTTGTGGGAATGGCTAGAAAATAGTTAATCTGTTGTGTTTTTGGTGAATTTCCCCATCTAGGTTACCATTGAAACCAATATTGATTCATTTAGGGTTCATGTTTCCATGGTGAAGGTTTTGAGTTGGTCTATTACTGGGAGGTTTCTGTGTTTTGTGGGTTTTGTATGTGTGCCACTATTGGAAGCCATGCTTTTGTGCACAATGGTTTCAACCCAATGAAATAGTTAATATTATATAGGGGCATGTGCAGGATCATGATGGGCCAAAAAGTAGTAATATGATGGGTATGTGGCTAGCGACTATTTTTTTACCCAAAATTAATGAAATGAAAAGGGTTTTTAAAGGAGATTCTCAGCTTTCCAGTGATACAAATTATGCTTTACTTTGAGTTTAATAAGTAATTATTATTCATTTTCTATTCAAATTACAACTAAAGTCCTGATTGATAGGCTGATTAAAAAACATCTATAACTTTCAAAGGGTATCACATTTTTTGAATCCAAAACATGCATCACATTTTATGCTTCGCATACTATAGGATTAAAAAAAGAAAAATTGAATTTCATGAAGTTTTGGCCAAGTTAAGGAGGTCATACATACGAGTTTTTTATATTTTTAAAAAGATGTAATAAAAAATTCATAATTAATTATTTACTTGGAAAAAAATTACAAAAAAATATGCATCACATTGGGGCATGAGTCCTCTACTTACATCTAAAATATTATACAAAAATATTATCATTTTATTGTGGTTAGGGTGGTCAGATAGACACCTACTTCTTAGTTTTTCCGTGAAATTTAAGTACCACTGCATTGAAATTTCAAATTTTTACCAAATAGATTTATTTTTTTAAACATGCCTAGTAGTTTAGAAACTACATTCAATTTTCTAAAAATTCTATTCTTACACATTTTGAAATAATATAGATAACTTATTCAAATTTTTATGTCAAGTTGCCTAACTTTGATTTTTCTGAAGTTTTTTCCACTTAAGGGCCTATTTTTTCTATGATGATCCTGCACATACCCATAGGTTGCGTTGTTCTATGGTATATTGTTGCTTTTTTGATAGGGTTTTGTTGGAAAAAGAGTATAGTTTATTCGTAGTGATATTGTTTGATTTATGGTTCAACTTTTGCATGCATGTTTTTGTATGGATTTGCGACTCTGATTTTTAGTGTTTTGCACATTTGGCCATCTGGGTGAGTGTGGATAATAATATTGTTTCCTTCACGTCTTTTGTTTTTTGGCGATGGTTGGAATACAGTAAAATAGTTAATGTTATGTACTCCATATTGTTTTGCATAAAGAGATTGTTTACTGTTGTTGTCTATGTTAGGCTTTACTATTCCATTTATGGCTTGTATTTATCGTTCTTGTTATTACGACCATCTCCAGTACATGCAAAGAATACAACAATTAATGTTGATGCAAACTAGCCTTTAATTTTTGCATCCTTCTCCATCCACGTGGCTCGAAAAATGCTGCCCTATTCCCAAAGCACCCAACAACTGCCTTTTCCACCTTTTCCATGGTAATTGGAAGGCCAAAAAAATGGGAGGCCAAGCAAAATTTTGACCAAACTTATAAGCCATTCACCACTATATCTGTGTGTGTGTATATATATATATCTGTATATATACATATATATGTATACAAATGTGCATATATATGTATATATGTATATGTATATATGTATATGTGCATATATATGTATGTATATATGTATATATATGTGTGTGTATATATATATATATAAACTACCAGGGCTAACCAAAATCTCATCCAAACTATAACCCATCCACCAAGTTTTCCCCGGTGTCAGAAAAGTCAAAAAACAGCGAGGCTTCCAAAAATTCTGAGGAAAGTTGACACAAGTATACCCTAAGCTACAAAATAGTAATCAATAATACCTATTGTAACCAAACATAGAATGGACAACATTAATTATTTTATTTTGTTCCAACCATTACCAGATAATGAAAGCCATAAATCAAACAACATTGGTTTCAATAGCTGCCCAGATGCAAAAAGCCACAATATAGCACGAACTATACAATAAGAAATGACCAAAACTCCATAACCTTAACAATTTTAATCTTACAAATATATATTGATAATAAAAAATTCTGAGAAAAGTTGATAGAAGTATAGCCTAAGCTAGAGAACAATAATCAATAATACCTAAGGTAACCAAAGATAGAATGGACAATATTAATTATTTTATTTTATACCAACCATAACCAGATAACAAAAGCCATAAATCAAACAAACAACATTGGTTTCAATAGCCACCTAGATGTACAAAGCCACAATATAGCTTGAGTTATACAATAAGAATTGACCAAAACTCCATAGCCTTAACAATTTTAATCTTGCATAAGAAAAGAATGAAAGGCATAGATGAAACAACATTACTTTCAATGGCCACCCACATGGAGTAAGCCACAATATAGCCTAAGCTATACAATAACAATATATATTTGTATATATATGTATAGAAATGTGTATATATATATGTATATGTATATGTATGTGTATATATATATATATATAACAATTTTAATCTTACAAATATATATTGATAATAAAAAATTCTAAGCAAAGTTGACACAAGTATAGCCTAAGCTAGAGAACAATAATCAATAATACCTAATATAACCAAAGATAGAATGGACAACATTAATTATTTTATTCAGTTCCAACCATAAGTAGATAACGAAAGCCATAAATCAAACAACGTTGGTTTCAACAGCAACCCAGATGTAGAAAGCCACAATATAGCTTGAGCTATACAATAAGAATCAACCAAAACTCCATAACCTTAACAATTTTAATCTTGTATATATATATATTGATATTAAAATATATCCTATATAGCCTAAGGGAGAGAACAAAAATGAATAATACCTAATGTAACTAGACATAGAATCGATAGCATTGACTATTTTATTTTGTTCCAACCATAACTAGAGAATGAAAGGCATAGATGAAACATCATTACTCTCAATGGCCACCCACATGGAGTAAGCCAGAATATAGCCTGAGCTATACAATAACAATATATATCTGTATATATATATGTGTATATATATGTATATATGTATATATGTATATGTATATATCTATTTATCTATATATATCTATATATCTATATAGATATGTATATGTATGTTTGTGTGTGCATATATATATACTGGTAGGGTTGACGAAAATCCTGGTCAAACTATAACCCATCAGCCAAGTCTAACCCGGCACCACAAAAGAGGGAAAATGGTGAGGCTGATGAAAATTTTGAGCAAAGTTGACACAAGTATAGCCTAAGCTAGAGAAAAATAATCAATAATACCTAATGTAACCAAACATAGAATGGAAAACATTAATTAATTTATTCTATTCCAACCATAACTAGATAACAAAAGGCATAAATCAAACAACATTGGTTTCAACAGCCACCCAGATGCAAAAAGCCACAATATAGCGCGAGCTACAAAATAAGAATCGACCAAAACTCCATAGCCTTAACAATTTTAATCTTACATATATATATTGATAGTAAAATATATCCAATATATCCTAAGGGAGAGAACAATAATCAATAATACCTAATGTAACCAAACATAGAATCAACAGTATTAATTGTTTTATTATATGTTCCAACCATAAGCAAAAAATGAAAGGCATAAATGAAACAACATTACTTTCAACAACCACCCGCACAGAGTAAGCCACAGTATAACCTGAGCTATACAATAACAATCAACAAAAACTCCATAGCCTGTACAATTTTATCCCATTACAAACATAGCCACAAACTGCAAATATCAAAGACAAACCGTACAAGAATATATGTGTGTGTCTATATATATATATATATATATATATACATGCATATATATATATATATATATATATATGTATGTATGTATATATGTATATACACACACACACACATATATATATATATGCATATATGTATATGTGTATATGTGTGTGTGTATATACATATATATACATATATATATATATATATATGTATATATATGTGTGTGTGTATATGTATATATATATCCCTTTTTCCACCATATCAACTAAATGCAAGCCATAGAGAGAGACCCACCATAAATTGAAATATATATAAATATATGTATATATGTAAACATATATATAATTATTTTATTTTGTTTCAACCATAACCAGAAAACAAAATTCATAAATCAAACAACAATGGTTTCAATAGCTACCCAGATGCAGAAAGCCACAATATAGCCCAAGCTATACAATAAGAATCAACCAAAACTCTGTAACTATGAGCATCTACAAATCCACACAAAGCTATTCCTCTAACATATGAGGTTAGTTCGTATAAATGCACAAATACTCTTATTAAATAATGCAAAATGCTTCCTAAACATGATAGTAAAACAAACTAAATTAAAAGCATGAAAGATACATAATGCACACCTATTCCATAGTGGATTGGTGTCACTTTGTTGTGAAAAGTGACCCTTTCCCAACCCTTGACAAGCTCAAATGATGCAAATGCAATGGTGATGAAGTAAGATGGGAAAAATTAGTTCTCAATTCAAGAGAGTAACTTTACTTGAGATTGTATCTAAGTTGATGAAGATTGAGGCCTTTTATTTATAGAATATTTTAATGAGAGAATGGCCAAATGGATGAATGTGGGACTAAAAAAAAACCAATGAAAAGAGGCCACTTGTCAACTTTCCATAGGTTGAGGAATGTGCAAGTTTTGGCCAATGTGCCCAAGAGAGGGAGATTTCAAATTTGAAATTGTGATATAAATGTTAAGAGGGGGACATGAAATAGAGAATTTATTGCAATGTTGGAAGGGACAAGTCAACTTGTCATCATTTTCAAACTTGAGGGAATATTCTATTTTTTATGCCAAGTTGAAAGAAAATAAGGATTTTAATAAATCAATAAACTGATTTATTTGTGCAAGTGGGAAAAGCTAGAGGATGTGATGGGTGGTTAGGTTAGGTTAATCAGGATTAGATTAACTTAATGATGATTAGAAGCTTTGACCCCTTTGAATTGAATATTTCAAGATTTATTTAAATCAAAAAGGGATGATGCAAGATAAAGGTGGATTAATTTGCACGAGATGAGATTAGAAGATGGTTTATGAAAGATGAAATGTTATGGTTTGATTAAAATTGATTTATTTAATCAAGTGAGGTAATGATCAAATAAAGTTAATTTATATAATTTAAATGGATGATGAACCTGATTTACCTGATGAGTGGACCTATTCGAATGCATAATGCTAATTTGCATGTCTACATTTTTTCCCTCTTTGAAGCAATGTACTTGTTGCATTGGTTCAAAGAATAAACTTGTTGTGATCAAAATTCAAAAAAAATCTAATTTTTTCGGATGCTCTAGTGGAAAGTACACTAGTACATTGCCCCCTCAGGAGATCGAGTGAAAAGATTCAATTTGAGGGTTGATCTCGCAATAAACAAATTCAAAATGGATGGTTATGGATGATGATGCAAATGATATGGTTTTAAGATGCTTAGAATAACAAATCTATATTACCTTAAATAACTTAAATGATGATATGATGTGATAATGGATGAGATGGATGATGCGATATGCTATGATTATGCAAATGTATGATTTATGCATATGCTTAGACCAATAGATCTATATTATGATGATGATGCAAATGAGATGCATGTGAAATGATCGATGTTTCCTAATATGTATGATATGAATGATATGTGGTATGTTGACAGCTTTGTCGATGCAGGATGGATGCATGATGGATGTAGGATGGATGCATGATGGATGCATTGGTGATGATGATTAACTATTCATGACATGATGTTAGTGCGGAAAAGAAGAAATCTGGTGATGACAAGAGGATCCAACAAGTCCATGATCTTACAAGACTTTATTAGAGATGATGATGATGATAGATGATGATGATTTGCTTATTAAGGATTGGGATTTTAAAAGGGCTACTTACCTTATGTTTGATAATACACATAGATATGATGCATCAAGGTATAAAGAACCAGGATGGTGTTGTACCTAGTGTGATGGACTTTGACTCAACAAACAGATAGGAGTATTATTGTTCACACTTGACATACGGAAACCTTGCTAGGATGTACCTAACAAAGCAAGTATTCGCCAAGTTATTTTACAAGAACGTCTAACAAACACAACAAATAAAAGGATAATGATTGTTGCCCCATTCCTATCTCGCTAAATCCTTCGTTCAGATATCATCAAGAGGTCCTTGGAATGAGTGCAATTAGATAAATCAAAAGAAAAGACCAAGTTCTCAAACAAGTCAATGTTCTTCATATCTCTAGCCAAAAGGGATTTGTTTTGATAGGATAACAATCCAAGGTGATATCCAAAATGATGCCCATTGTTGGAACGATATATCCTAGGACATGCATTGTATAGGATGATGATGGATTGTATAGGATGATGATGGTTTGGTAAGTTGATTGACATGTTTGAAAATGATCAAGAGTTTGATTTTGCATTTAACAGTTCGTTGCTTCGATTTTGGTTTTGTGTTTGAAGTTTTGCTTCTGCTAATTGATGTGGTTATTTCTATTTGTTTTGCCAAAGGATGAAGGCAATGATCAGTTTATTATGGATGATTGATTATTTCGAGTGAAAGTGAAACAAGATGGATGGATTTTTTCAAATATTTAGATTTTTTTGACATTTTTGGAAAAATATATATATATTTTATATGATTTTGGATGTTTTTTGAATTTTGATGTTTTTGAATGTTTTTGGATTTTCATGTTTTTGAATGTTTTTGTATTTTGATGTTTTTTGAATGTTTTTGAATTTTGATGTTTTTTTTAATGTTTTTGGATTTTGATGTGTTTTGGATGTTTTTGGATTTTTTGCATAATTTTGATGATTTGGATATGGATATGTGTGACGATATCAGTTCTCTATTTTGGGATATTGTTGAAAACCAAGCTAAGGTTGATTGATGAATTGATGGATTGATGGTGATGATAACATTATTGAGGATACACAACAATGCAAGGATTGATTGATCAGGATTGATGACAATAACATTGTTGAGGATGCAAAACAATGCAAGGATAGTGTTAAGAAACACAAGGATATCCCGAGATGATGATTTTTGATTGGATTTGATTGATCATGATTGATGAAGCTTGATTTGGAACAAAAGTTGTTCAAATGATTGATGTGACATTAACGTGCAAACTAGATGTGACTAATAGTGATTATTTGGATTGATGTTCGATGAAAGATAAAGCCTGATAAGGAACGTCTTCTTGTCAAAATGTGCCATGGGCTAGTGATTTGGAATTTTTCTCACAAGTGGTTTTGACCAATTTGATTCTACATTTTCCAATGTTCGGATCACCACATAAGTTGGAGGATATAGATCAAGATTTATTCCCGAAGCAAGATGTAAATATCTGCCCCCAGTGTCTAGCAATGTATGGAATGCGATGTGTGGATGCTCAGATAAGTGTATGGATGGATGGATATGGATTATCTTGCGATAAGATGTTTGAATATAGAATGCTCATTGGATAATGCTTCATGACTCAGATAATGTTGCATAGTGTGGATCAATGAAAACGGCCCATGTCAAGATGTTTACCAAAAACAAGCGTACAGTGTGCCCCAAACTTTCATCAAGATCAAGATAACTTGGATGATAGATATAGATAGATGAAAATGGATTGGATAAATGGTTCATGGATGCATGGATTTATTATGGATAAGACAGATGGAATGTTGGATTTATTATAGATGGGATGAGATGCTTTCACGTGAACCTGCACATGTAGATGCTTGATTCTACACATGATGCATGTTTGCCAGGTTTTCGTCATGGTCTTGCCCAAAGCGTCGCCCATGCGGTTTTCACTAGAGGATGAATTTTTTCTTTACTGTTTTCCTTTTTCTAATTTTTTTTTGGATTTTCATCTTTTTATATATTTTTTTTCTAAAAGATTTTAAGCTCATGCCGAATCACAAGGTGTTGTTGATGTAGATGCTTCTGTCATGATGTGCCATTGATATCCTACCTAAAGAAGTTTCTTTACCAAGATACGTGCACTTGAATGCAACTTTTGAGATTCTTGATGGGTAAGTGCACCAAGATGGTTCCCAAAAAAGGGACTTAAGTGGCCACTTTTTTTCTAAAATTAGGAAATACTAGCCTTGGACGTGAAATTGAGGATAGCTATACTCAAAAATTTTAGATGGAACAAAAACAAGGACTGTAGTGCTCTGAGTCTACTTTCTAAACTACTAATTTATTTTGAAAATGGTTGAGATTAAGGGGTTCAAAAGAGGGATGTACACAAATTATTGTTGTTTTTGAACTTTTTTGTAGTATTTTTAAAATCACTCTGGTCAGAAGTTAGATAACAGTATGTAGTAGGGACATGATTTTTTCTAATAATTTTTTAATGAATATTTGATTTTTTATTAATTTTCTAAGTGGGCACTTCCTAAAAAGCAGAATTTTGGCCGTGCTCCCACTAAATTTTTTTGAAACTAATAGATTTTTTTTTTAAATTTATTTTTTTAAATTGTAGAATGGAGTCTAGTTTCTAAAAATGTAATTTATTTCAAATTTTGATGAACGGTTAATTTATAGCGAAAAAAATACCAAACACTACTTTTTGAAGAAAAATGGACATACAAACAAAAGAAATTATGGATGAAAGGCTTAACATTGTTAGAAAGTGAAAAAAATTACATCGTTGGAAAGCTAATAAAGAACCTAACATTACCCATGTGTTCGATTTTCTTGATATTGAACCAGATGCAATCTTGATGGTGAGCACGAACCTGATTATGTGAAAATTTGTTGAATTTGGAAAAAATATGTCTCTGGTATTTGGGAATGCCCTCCAAGCCTTTGGGTTGGTATTCCAAGGCAAATACCAAAGCTAAGGCTTGGGGATTCCCAATGCAAAATATAACGCGAGTGTGTTATAACGCACTCTCATTATAACGCGAACGCGCTATAATGCGCTCACGTT
Source organism: Sequoia sempervirens (assembly GCA_007258455.2). Lineage (NCBI taxonomy): Eukaryota > Viridiplantae > Streptophyta > Pinopsida > Cupressales > Cupressaceae > Sequoia > Sequoia sempervirens. Next base: position 122,231,020 of record VDFB02000008.1, read on the forward strand.
ATATTTTGCTTTTGACATTTTCCCTCTTTAGGGAGCATTACTAGCAACAAATACCGCACTCGCGTTATGTCTTCCTTTAGTTAAATGCCACTTTATTGAATGTTTGTTGATATGTTTGTATGTTTGTATGTATATGTACTAGTGTGTCATGTATGTATTCTTATGGGAGAAAGGGTGGGAGTGGGAGAGGGTTTAGGGTGGTAGAGCATGGGAGAGAGTGGCAGAGTGGGAGATAGGGAGGGAGAGTGTGGGAGACAGGGTTGGAGAGAGTTGGTGAGTAGGAGATAGGGTTGGAGTGGGTCAGAGAGGGTGGGAGAGAGTTGGAGAGAGGGCTTCAGAGAGTGGGATAGGGGTGGGAGAGTGGAAGAGGGTGAGAGATAGTTATTTGACAGTGGGAGAGGGTGGGAGAGAGAGGAAGAGGTTGGGAGAGCGTGGGAGAGGGTGGGAGAGACAGTGGGAGAGTGTGGGAGAGAGTCGAAGAGGGCGGGGGATGGTGGGAGAGAGGGTGGTTG
>VDFB02000008.1:122233407-122243636 GCA_007258455.2 Sequoia sempervirens
CTCTCTCACTCAATCCCTCTAGCTCTCTCCCTAGTACCCTTAGTCCTCTACCCTATAAATGTACCATTTAAAGCTTAAAAAATCCAAATTTATCATAATGCGAGGGCGTTATTAACCAGTAGAGATATGTCCATTTAGGATTAAATAACGTGCTCCTATTATAACATGAATGTGTTATTTATTGCACTAAAAATAGTTAAAAGTCACAATATACCCATGATGTCAGCCCACATTTTGTATATTCTCCTAGTTATGCACGTGCTCTGACAAAAAATGGCTTTTTGGTGATTGAGTGAAGTGTGCATGCATGATTTTGAGATTCCTGCTCTAGGTCTTGCTTGCAAGACCTCCTTGGTGTTTTTTTTCACCACCTTAACCTATAGGACCCTTCTCAAGTTTAGGTACCCCTGGTCTGTCTGGCCAACCCCACTTCTATCACAATTCCATCTACCAAGTTAACCTTGGTGCAATGCTTCAACTCTTCCTTAGCCCTTAATCTACCCTAAAGGCCAATCTATCCTCAACACTCCATTAGTTCTTGCAGGGGTGTGGAGATGTCTTCAATGGATTCAAACCAACCTTCTAGGGTTCTTGAAGGTTCACCAAAACTCCACCTTTTCATCGCTTTCACCAAACCCTCATCTAGGGTTAAGAAGGCTACTAGTCCATGACCCCTAATTACGTCTCCATCACTAAAACAACTGGTTATTACTCAAACATTTCAAAAGACCACCTCAATCTTTCTTTGAGGTCCTTGTCCCATATGAACACCTCTCAAATATTTTGGAGGTCCTAAGCTTTAACTATTCGTACAATGCTTAAACTTGAAAATGGTCATTTGCTAGGGTTTTAAGCCATTTTCTGGTTGTTTTCAAACTCTCAACTTGTTCTCACATCAATTGAACTGATGCAGCTTTCTCCTTCATGTGGCAACTAGGTAAGACACTTGCCTACCTCCTCCAAAAAGCAATTTATCAAGAACTGGTCACCCCTGCAAGTTATGTGCTTTGCACTTCTTGTCTTCCCTAGCCAGACTCTTCATGGCTCGCCTAGGGCAAGACATTGCCAACAGCTCCTGTGTTCACACAAACCCTAAATCCTACCATATTTACACACATGGAGTCTAGTCACTATTCCCAAAGGGCCATACAATTTGTATGGTGGGAAAGTGATATAAACCTCCATTTGCTCAAGACTGCCTAGTTCTGACCAACAACAGTGTGGAATCCAACTTATTTACAACCAGTGCTTGAAAATGAATAAAACAACTATCTAATGACACACAAAGCTTGTAGAAACACCACTCTACATCCTACACAGGTCTTGATGCTATATCAATCCATTAAAGCTTCAAGTACCCTAGGAGGTTGGTTTGAATCCATTAAAGACATTCCCACACCCCTGCAAGAACTAATGGAGAGTTGAGGATAGGTTAGCCTTTAGGATTGATTAAGGGCTAAGGAAGAGTTGGAGCATTGCACCAAGGTTAGCTTGGTAGATGGAATTGTGATAGAAGTGGGGTTGGCCAGACAAACCAGGGTACCTAAATTTGAGAAGGGTCCTATAGGTTAAGGTGGAAAGCCAAAACACCAAGGAGGTCTTGCAAGCAAGACCTAGAGCAGGAATCTGTGATTGATTCCTCCAACCCCCTCCCTATCAGAAACACAAGAATACCACTTTATTTAACTAATCTCCTCCCTTCTTCCAAAGTGATTCTATAAGCATGAAAATCTATTTATTAGATAACTTGTTGAGTGACCTCTTCATACGTAGATGGGTCAACTCCTTTTCATTATCCAATTTTTCATTAAGTTCATTTTTCTTCACTTTGATGATGAAGTCTCTAAAGTCATTTGTAGTAACAAAGGTATCATCATCCATGAACTAGCTACAAGCTAATACTTTGACATCATTGGGAACAGAGTTCTCATCATAAAAATTAACTGCTAGCCTATTTTTAGGAACTTGCTTCATCACCTTGATTGATTTGGGGAGAAGGGAAGTGTTAGTTCACTTCCTCATCTCTAGGAACATTCTTCATAGTCTCCTCTTGCACACTCTCCATTTCTTTTGGATTCTTTGAATAATCAACCAAGGGTGCATCAAGATTTTGCACTGATTGGCTGTGAGCAACTTGTGCTGATGATTCTGTTGACAAGGCTTGTTGTTGAACAAGTTTTTCAACTTCCATCCCTTTTTCTCTTGCTCTGCCAACTTCATCATGCTAGAAAAATTCCCATTTGCAATGGCAACAAACATCTTCTCCATCATTTCCATGGGACTTATGTACTTTTCAAAGGAATAACATAAGCATGATTATTTTTATCCTCTTCTATTTTGTTTGGACCATGAACATCCACTTCCTTTTCCTTTCTCTTACCTCCTTATTAGTTTTGAGGTTCCTTATCACATCATTAGATGCATGGAAATGATGGTAGATATGAGATCTGCCCCTCTCTACCCTCATTTTATTGATATAGCCTTTAGGATCACAACTCATGGAAATGTCTACTTTCATTCCATAAATAGCCTTGATCAATAGCTATGCAGGCTAGGATCAATAGCCTTGAGAGAAATAGGCGAGGAGAACAAGGAGAACAAGAAGACAATGATGAAGAAGAAGAGCATGTGTGAGTAACTCAAAGACAACCAGCAAATGAGATAGAAGACCCTGAGGAAAGGAAGTTCATAAGATTGTTGAAAGCAACACAAGGTCATGGAGGAAAGAGTCACATAGAGTTGCCTATCTATCAGGGGAAGATGGATAGTGAAGAGGTGTTAGGATGGCTTGATTCCTTAGAAAACTATTTTGAGTTTGAAGAGATGGAAGAAGAGAGGAAGGTTAAGTTTGCTAAGACAAAGTTGAGAGGTACAACACTGACATGGTGGACTAGTTTTCAGAATGATAGGATGGCTAGAGGGTTGGCAAAAGTTTCTATATGGGAAAGGATGAAGAGTTTGGTCAAGGAACAATTTTTACCATCGGATATTTGATCCATTTCATGAAAGAATGTTGTTGTGACTTGTGAAATGGATCAATCCTTACATGTATAATACAGATCTAACAAAATAATGTGCAGGAAGGAGGAATGATAGGGTGTACACTGAGATTTCACATTGAAAACTGCATGAAAATGATGCCTAAAGTGTAGCAGCAGGAGATCTACCTTAATGAGGGGCATGTTTTTGAGTTGAAAGTGTTTAGGAATGATGATTTAATGGTGAAAAGTCAAAGAGAAGATTCTGGAAGTGTGTGGAAGTCAATTTTTCAAGAGGCCCTAGTTTTTGGAGCAATTTCATGATGGTTTTTTGTTTGAGCATGTTGAGGGTGTCATAGGAGATTAAAACTTGGAAAATACTTGGTTTGGGAAAAATTTAAGATACTGTAGAAAGTTTCATGGTTAGGTGATAAGTTTTGAATAGGGTTGCTTTGGAAAAGGGGGCTATTCAGGCCTAGTTTTGGTGGGACAACAGATTTTTAAAAGGTAGGATAGTCTAAATAAAATCCAGCCACAAGCCTATACCAGGCTCAAACTATGAAATTTAGGCAACTATGATATGCCTCTACAAGACCCCAAAGTCTCACCTTTTGACAATGGATGGAAGAACAACCATGGACCAATGTATCACTATCCCCAAGAGGCTTAATTTGTTGATCACACTAGGATTTTGATTACCTAGGCTCACCCCTTCACCCCAAAGCCCTGATTCAGATTTTTTATAGACTAATTACAACCATTTCCATCACTCTTAAGTGCCTCTTTAAGAAAAATCCACACAAAACAAGCAAAACTCACTGCATGTTTGGGGTTCTTAAGAAGCAAAGAAGTTGGGACAGCAGACATGTGTTCCAAAACAAGTGTATCTAAAATTGATCTATTTTTTTAATGCCCAAAATGGGTACCCTAAAATGTATTTATCCTATAAAGATTCATTTTGGTTTGCATATTACACCCGATTTAGTGTTTTAGCACTTACAAGCAAATTTGGTTGTCTAGTGCAAGCAATTTTTGTTCTGCAACTCATGCAACCAAATGGACTATTCCAACATATTCAAATAGGAATTTTTACACTAGGCATGATCCTCTTTCACACCCAAACACGCAGAATCGCTCCAAGCTACGTTCAACCGGATCGATCCCTTAAAGGTCTAAAGTCTAAAATGGCTACAAACTTTAGCATGAGGTTACTCGAACACCGTGATGCTTAGAAACTTATCATCTGATCCTATGGGATCATGTTAGGCCCCTCTACAATAACCTCTCTTGGTTTTTGTTATCACAGAGTGGTTTTCCTGTGGTATCCAGTTTTTAGTTGATGGAAAAAGTGTCAGACCGAAGCAGTGGAAAGTTGCAAGGTGGTGCAATTTTTATTCTGCAAATCGTGTGACCAAACGGACTGTTCCAACGCATTCAAATAGGAATTTTTATGCTAAGAATGGTCCTCTTTCATACCCAAACACGCAGAATCACTTTGAGCTATGTTCAACCAGATCAATCCCTTAAGGGTCCAAAGGGCAAAATGGTTGCAAACTTCAGCACAAGGTTACTTGAACACCATGACACTTAGAAACTTCTCATCTAATCCTATGGAATCATGTTGGGCCCCTCTACAATAACCTCTCTTGGTTTTCACTATCTCGGAGTGGTTTTCCCATGGTGTCCAATTTTCAGTTCATGGAAAAAGTGTCAAATGGAAGCAGTGGAAAGTTGCAAGGTGGTGCAATTTTTGTTCTACAACTCGTGCGACCAAATGGACTATTTCAACGCGTTCAAATAGGCATGTTTATGCTAGGCATGGTCCTCTTTTGCACCCAAAAATGCAGAATCGCTCTAAGCTACATTCAACGGGATTGATCCCTTAAGGGTCCAAAGGGAAAAATGGGTGCAAACTTCAGCATGAGGTTACTCGGACACCATGATGCTTAGAAACTTCTCGTTTGATCCTATGGGATTGCATTGGGTCCCCTCTACAATAACCTCTCTTTTTTTGTTATCTCAAGTGGTTTTCCCATGGTGTTTAGTTTTTAGTTGATGGAAAAAGTGTCAGATGGAAGCAGTGGAAAGTTGCAAGGTGGTGCAATTTTTGTTTTGAAACTCATGTGACCAAACGAACTATTCCAATGCATTCAAATAGGCATTTTTACGCTAGGAATGGTCCTCTTTCACACCCAAACATGTAGAATCGCTCTGAGCTACGTTCAACCAGATTGATCCCTTAAGGGTTTGAGTGTAGTATGTTGAAATAGGCCATTCCTCCTATTGTTCGGGTTATGTCTCAGTGATATGGGCCTGATGTAACCTGAATTATGGTAATTTGAATGGGCCTGTTGAATGGTTTGGCAATCTTTGTATTGCATCAGCTTGTTGCTTACTATTATGCTTTGATAGATTTTTTCCAAGCATCCATAGCTTGTTCGAAAGCACCTATTTTAGGCTTTTAGCCATAGCAGCAAGGCAATGAACTGTTTGATAAAATGCTTTGATAGACTTATGAAAAATGTGTTAGCATAGACAAGGCAGTGAAATCTTTGAAAAAATGCCTCAAAGAAATGCGGTTTCATGGTGATGGAACGGCATGATGAATGCCATGACAAGCAAATTGCTATGGATTGTCATGGCTTTCCATCACCATTGAGACCACATTTCTTTGAGGCTTCTTTTCAAATAGTTTGCTTCCTTTTCTATGCTATTGCTTATTAGTATGCTTTGATAGATTTTTTCCAAGCATCCATGTAGCTTTTTTGGAAGCACCTATTTTAGGCTTTCAACCATAGCAACAAGGAAGTGAACTGTTTGATATTCCACCACCATGAGACCACATTTCTTTGATGCATTTTTTCAAACAATTCATTCCCTTGTCTATGCTATTGCTTACTATTATGCTTGATATATTTTTTCTAAGCATCCATAGCTTGTTCGAAAGCACCTATTTTAGGCTTTTAGCCATAGCACCAAGGCAATGAACTGTTTGATAAAATGCTTTGATAGACATGTATGAAAAATGTGTTAGCATAGAGGCAGTGAACTCTTTGAAAAAATTCCTCAAAGAAATGAGGTCTCATGGTGATGAATGCCATGACAATCAAATATTTTTGATTGTCATGGCATTCCATATCATCGAACCTCGTCTCTGAAATTTCAAAGAGTTCACTTCCTTGACTATGATATTACTTACTATTATGCTTTGATAGATTTTTTCCAAGCATCCATAGTTTGTTGGAAAGTACCTCTTTTAAGCTTTTAGCCATAGCAACAAAGAAACACTTGAACTATTTGACAAAATGCTTTGGTAGGTGTATGTATCAAAAATGTGGTAGGTATAGACAAGGTAGTGAACTATTTGAAAAATGCACAGAAGAAATGTGGTCTCATGGAATGCCATGACAAGAAAATACAATTGGAAGCTACTCCTAGACTCATTACTTATGCTATGTGAAGTAATTGCATCATTGCTTATGTTGACTTTCTAAACAACTATATTGTAGTTGAAATTTTGTCATCTATAAACATCTAGTTGTGGATTATGCAATGTGAAGCAATGCTTTGAGTTTGAAAAGATGTGCAATGCAATGTAATCCAGCGTTATGAATATAAACTACAAAGGAAATTATAAATTAAAGTTCAAAACATAAAAATGTCAAGTGATTACAATCAGCCATTATTGATCATTGATCAATCTAAAAAGTGTGAACATTTTTCTATGTGGAAGGAAAACAAGAAAACAATGGTTCAAAAATGAGGAATTTGTCTTTTGCACCAAATGAGAAATATTCACAATATGTGCTAGGAAGGAATAAGTCCATAAGATGGAGTATGCAAGAACTAAGAATTGCAAAATTAGCTTACATTTGACTTCCAAACACAAATTTTCACACTTTTCGATGTTCCAACGTAAGTCAAAAAGTATATGTGCATAAGTTGTAAAGTATACACTTGAATACATGTAACTCATATCTATTGAACCATGAATTTATAATGCAAATGTGGACACCATCGATAAAAAATATTTGTATTAATCAAATAGCCATGTACGCATGTACATCAATATATGTCAATATAGAAATTATAAAAATAGATTTAAAAAATCCATAGGCTTATGAGAATGCCATGTTTTGTGTCAAATATATAGAATACAAAATATGTACAAAATTGCCGTAGGCATACAACAAAGGAGCTCTACATTCAAAATTCATTCTCTCATGATCTGGTTGAAATACATTTTGTTGACACTCACAGGCAATGGAGTGGCGATAAATCTGTCACTTTGTTTGTTGAGTGCTCCTACTACTCCTCCTAGGGTTTAGCTCCTGGTCAAGTTTCAACTATTACAACAAGAAGTAAAGACATTAATATATAGAAATTACATTATAAAATTAATATATTTAACAAAATTTAATCACTTACAGCCTTCGACGATCACTCTCCTTGATGGAAATATTTGCACGCTGATGCTTAGGAGTGCTCGAGCCCTGTATAAACCATCCAAATAGGAATTAAACTACGAATCAATAATGGTTTGATTTTTCACTAGAACTAGTTCATCTATAACAACGAATGTAACTTGAAATTTAGTAATTTGCCTCATACCTCCCCTATCAGAGCCATCAAGGATTGTATTGCAGTAGAAACACTGATATCCATTGCCCTTGTTACATTTGGCGGTGTTTCTCTCACCAACATTTGAAAATAAAACAACAAATTATTCAATCACAAAATAGTTATCAAATTTGAAGTAATGCTTTGAGTTTGAATGATGTGTAATGCAGCATAACCAACAATATGATTATCAATTTTTTTAAGAAAACAATAACTGGGACAATCACGGTGAAAAAAAAAGCCCTTTAGGACAAATTTTAAGTGAAAAAGCATCAAAACACAATGTAAAATATGACAACCAATATGAGAAGAAGAGATGATCTAGTCAAAAGGAGCTTTGATAGTAGCCAACTGAGTTAAGTATAACAAATCCAAGTATCACTATTGCAAGGAATGGAGTAAGAGCTAAATAAACATATAGTGACGATAAAAAATGATGGAGCTAACTTTTCAAGGGCCTATTCTTCAAAACCCTTATTAAACGCTTGTCATAGTTTAAGATGTGCAATAAATGTTTGACAATGGAATTAACCTTTTGAGGATGATAGTGATTAAATTGAGGTCTTCTTTTACCATGAAAAGATTGAATATTCTTTCTTTGGCCTATCATTATGATTTTTAAGTTTCCTCACTTGAGTTAAATATAATAGTCAAGTGTTTATACCAAAGATGATAGAGAAAATAATCATGAAAAGGAGAATATGATGGTGATCAATGACAAGGTAGTGGCACATTTGATAGTTGAAAGAGTAGAGGAATGCATAGTGAACATCATGGTACAACTTATGATATAAATTAAGCCACATGGTTGATGTGCTTTGAATCCTTGCATCTAAAGGAAATTTTCTTAACATAAATACTGCTAGGGAATTTCAATGTTGCCATTGTAGTTGGCATTAAAGCTGGTGTACCTACAACATCAAAAATTATCCTTACATAAGAATTCCCTCCATCTTGTTGATTGGCTTGTAATACTCTTGATGGTGGCTATATGAAATCTAATTATGATTGCTCTTCTACATTAGAGGGTTCATATCCTTGATCTGACTCTTCTGAATTATCAGAAGAGTCAAATCAACATCTTCAAAAATCACTAGCTTCCATATTCAAAAATTCCCAACCAACATCTTCAATAAATTTATCTAGATCATTAGTAATAGTCTTGCAAATTGGTTGTGAGTTCAAGCTCATTCTAATTTCATAATACTTTATATCCATGGAGTTCATCCATTCCTTGATGCCATCAAGTGAAGATTGAGGAATGGCATACATATGGAGTACATCTCGCTTGAATTATTTTAAAACAATAGCCATATCAAATCCCTTTTTCCAAAGTCCTACTCTCTCAAGGTTAACAATCTCAATCTCACTAATAGTGATTACTAAGAAAGGTAATTCCACCAACTCTACCAAAAAATTTACCATGGGAACAATAAAAGCAGAGGATTTGAAAGGAACTCCATGAAAACCAAGCTCTCTAAATGGTATATAAAACTCTAGTTCAAAATATTTTAGATGAGGTTGCTCCCATAGCTCTCTTACTCACTTGGAAAATCCTTGAAACTATGTATTGATTTTATTTTTCTTGTTCCTCTCTTGTTGTTCTTCCTTAATTTCATTGGTGCAGGAGCACCTAGGAAGCAATAGAGAGCACACTAGGCAAAATGTGGAAGTATAGAATGAGTTTATGAATTAGATGTATGCCTTCAGGAATTTTTGTGGTTGGAATGGTGTTTTCTAATAAGGTCATGTTGACCATGGGTGAGAAAAAAAAAGGTTCTAGTCTAAAGTTTAGGAATGGAGGTTTTTGCAATTATTGATTTTTTTTGCAAAAACATGCTCCTTTTGTGTTTGAGCAGCCAAGAAGGGCCCATTGGAAAAATAATTGTTTGGAAAGCATATTTAAAGGTTTCCTCAACCTTTGTACAAGGTTGAAAGTACGTTTGTACGGATTATTTTGTTGGAAATTGAAGGAAAATAGTTTTTTGAGTGAAATTTTATATTTTTTGGTCTGAAAGAAGGCTCTAATGGATTAAATCTGGTTTTGTATTGTGTGTAGGATGTAGAATAAATATAGTGCAAGTTTTTTGTAGCCTTTAGATAGTTCTTTCAATCATTTTCTTGTCTCTTTGTAAATATTTTGGTTTCTTTGTGCTTGCTGGCCTGAAACAGGCAGTGTTGAGTAAATGGGGTGCTAGAGCACTTTTCCACCATACAAACCGTACGACCTTTTGGAAATAGTGCCTAGACACCATGCTTGTACATATGTTAGTTGGTAGGTTTTGTTTGAGTGCAGGAGTTGCTAGCAAAGTGATGCCCTAGGCGAGCCAGTGTAGGTCCGGCTAGGAAAAACTTGTTGTGCAGGTCACAAATCTTGCAGGGGTGCTGAGCCATTGAGGATTTTCTTCTTGGAGGAGGTAGGGTGGTGTGTTACCTTGTTACTACATGAAGGAGGAGGATCCATCTATCCATTTGGTGTGTAAACAAATTGGAAGTTTGCTAACTGTCAAGGGAAGGCTTAAAACCCTAATTTTTGCTCCATTTCATGTTTGAGCTTTGTACGGATAGTGGAAGGCTGAGACCTCAAGAATATTTGAGTGTTGTCCATGTGAACCAAGAACCTTGGAAAAA
>VDFB02000008.1:122243736-122286386 GCA_007258455.2 Sequoia sempervirens
CCCTCCCTATCAGAAACACAAGAATACCACTCTATTTAACTAATCTCCTCCCTTCTTCCAAAGTGATTCTATAAGCATGAAAATCCATTTATTAGATAACTTGTTGAGTGACCTATTCATACGTAGATGGGTCAACTCCTTTTCATTATCCAATTTTTCATTAAGTTCATTTTTCTTCACTTTGATGATGAAGTCTCTAAAGTCATTTGTAGTAACAAAGGTATCATCATCCATGAACTAGCTACAAGCTAATACTTTGACATCATTGGGAACAGAGTTCTCATCATAAAAATTAACTGCTAGCCTATTTTTAGGAACTTCTTCATCACCTTGATTGATTTGGGGAGAAGGGAAGTGTTAGTTCACTTCCTCATCTCTAGGAACATTCTTCATAGTCTCCTCTTGCACACTCTCCATTTCTTTTGGATTCTTTGAATAATCAACCAAGGGTGCATCAAGATTTTGCACTGATTGGCTGTGAGCAACTTGTGCTGATGATTCTGTTGACAAGGCTTGTTGTTGAACAAGTTTTTCAACTTCCATCCCTTTTTCTCTTGCTCTGCCAACTTCATCATGCTAGAAAAATTCCCATTTGCAATGGCAACAAACATCTTCTCCATCATTTCCATGGGACTTATGTACTTTTCAAAGGAATAACATAAGCATGATTATTTTTATCCTCTTCTATTTTGTTTGGACCATGAACATCCACTTCCTTTTCCTTTCTCTTACCTCATTAGTTTTGAGGTTCCTTATCACATCATTAGATGCATGGAAATGATGGTAGATATGAGATCTGACCCTCTCTACCCTCATTTTACTGATATAGCCTTTAGGATGACAACTCATGGAAATGTCTACTTTCATTCCATAAATAGCCTTGATCAATAGCTATGTAGGCTAGGATCAATAGCCTTGAGAGAAATAGGCGAGGAGAACAAGGAGAACAAGAAGACAATGATGAAGAAGAAGAGCATGTGCGAGTAACTCAAAGACAACCAGAAAATGAGATAGAAGAACCTAAGGAAAGGAAGTTCATAAGATTGTTAAAAGCAACACAAGGTCATGGAGGAAAGAGTCACATAGAGTTGCCTATCTATCGGGGGAAGATGGATAGTGAAGAGGTGTTAGGATGGCTTGATTCCTTGGAAAACTATTTTGAGTTTGAAGAGATGGAAGAAGAGAGGAAGGTTAAGTTTGCTAAGACAAAGTTGAGAGGTACAACACTGACATGGTGGACTAGTTTTTAGAATGATAGGATGGCTAGAGGGTTGGCAAAAGTTTCTATATGGGAAAGGATGAAGAGTTTGGTCAAGAAACAATTTTTACCATCGGATATTTGATCCATTTCATGAAAGAATGTTGTTGTGACTTGTAAAATGGATCAATCCTTACATGTATAATACAGATCTAACAAAATAATGTGCAGGAAGGAGGAATGATAGGGTGTACACTGAGATTTCACATTGAAAACTGCATGAAAATGATGCCTAAAGTGTAGCAGCAGGAGATATACCTTAATGAGGGGCATGTTTTTTAGTTGAAAGTGTTTAGGAATGATGATTTAATGGTGAAAAGTCAAAGAGAAGATTCTGGAAGTGTGTGGAAGTCAATTTTTCAAGAGGCCCTAGTTTTTGGAGCAATTTCATGATGGTTTTGTGTTTGAGCATGTTGAGGGTGTCATAGGAGATTAAAAATTGGAAAATACTTGGTTTGGGAAAAAATTAAGATACTGTAGAAATTTTCATGGTTAGGTGATAAGTTTTGAATAGGGTTGCTTTGGAAAAGGGGGCTATTCAGGCCTAGTTTTGGTGGGACAACAGATTTTTAAAAGGTAGGACAGTCTAAATAAAATCCACCCACAAGCCTATACCAAGCTCAAACTATGAAATTTAGGTAACTATGATATGCCTCTACAAGACCCCAAAGTCTCACCTTTTGACAATGGATGGAAGAACAACCATGGACCAATGTATCACTATCCCCAAGAGGCTTAATTTGTTGATCACACTAGGATTTTGATTACCTAGGCTCACCCCTTCACCCCAAAGCCCTGATTCAGATTTTTACAGACTAATTACAACCATTTCCATCACTCTTAAGTGCCTCTTTAAGAAAAATCCACACAAAACAAGCAAAACTCACTGCATGTTTGGGGTTCTTAAGAAGCAAAGAAGTTGGGACAGCAGACATGTGTTCCAAAACAAGTGTATCTAAAATTGATCTATTTTTTTAATGCCCAAAATGGGTACCCTAAAATGTATTTATCCTATAAAGATTCATTTTGGTTTGCATATTACACCCGATTTAGTGTTTTAGCACTTACAAGCAAATTTGGTTGTCTAGTGCAAGCAATTTTTGTTCTGCAACTCATGCAACCAAATGGACTATTCCAACACATTCAAATAGGAATTTTTACACTAGGAATGATCCTCTTTCACTGAAACCGCAGCCGGAGTCCACTTCCGATACGTTCAACGAATCCAATCCATAAGGAGTCTAAAGTCAAGCTCTTCTAAGAAACTTCAACATGAGGTTACTTCCGAACCTGCGTGTCTGCCAAAACTTATCGTCTAATCCTGTGGGATCACATTGGGCCCCTCTACAATAACCTCTCTTATTTTTCGTTATCTCGGAGTGGTTTTCCAACAGTGTCCAGATTTTAGTTGATAAAAAAAGTGTTAAATGGAACAGTGGAAAGTTGCAAGGTGGTGCAATTTTCATTCTGCAAATCGTGTGACCAAGCGGACTGTTCCAGCTTACATTCAAATAGAATTTTTATGCTAAGGGAATGGTCCTCTTTCATACCCAAACATACACTGATCACTTTGAGCTATGTTCAGCAGGATCAATCATAAAGAGGTTAAGAACAAAATAACAAACTTCAACGAGGTGCCAAACTCATGACACTTAGAAACTTCTTTCGTCTAATCCCTATGGAATCATGTTGGGCCCCTCTACAATAACCTCTCTTGGTTTCACTATCTCGAGGAGTGGTTTCCATGGTGTCCAATTTTTAGTTCATGGAAAAAGTGTCAAATGGAAGCGATTAGAAGAAGTTGCAAGGTGGTGCATTTTTTGTTCTGCTTCGTGTGACCAAATGGACTGTTCCAACCGTTCAGAAAAATAGGCATGTTTATGCTGGGCATGTGGTCTCTTTCACCCAAAAATGCTTGCGCCAGTAAACCTGCAAATACATTCAGCGAGTTGATCCTTAAGGGGTCCCAGGAAAATGGGTGCAAACTTTGGCATGAAGTTATAGAGACATGATGCTTAGAAACTACCGTCTGATCCTATGGGGATTACATTGGAGCCCTCACAATAACCTCTCTCTTGGTTTTCATTATCTGGAATTGGTTTCCCATGGTGTTACCGGTTTTAAGTTTGATGGAAAGGTGTCAGATAGGCGATTGGAAAGTTGCAAGGTGCAATTTTTGTTTTGGCTTCGTGTGACCAAAGCGAACTATTCCAATGCATTCAAATAGGCATTTTAAGCTAGGAATGGTCCTCTTCACACCCAAACATGCGAAATCGCTCGAAACTACGTTCAACCAGATTGATCCCTTAGGGTTTGAGTGTGAGTATGTTGAAATAGGCCATTCCTCCTATTGTTGGGGTTATGTCTCAATGATATGGGCCTGATGTAACCTGAATTATGGTAGTTTGAATGGGCCTGTTGAATGGTTTGGCAATCTTTGTATTGCATCAGCTTGTTGCTTACTATTATGCTTTGATAGATTTTTTCCAAGCATCCATAGCTTGTTCGAAAGCACCTGTTTTAGGCTTTTAGCCATAGTAGCAAGGCAATGAACTGTTTGATAAAATGCTTTGATAGACTTATGAAATATGTGTTAGCATAGACAAGGTAGTGAAATCTTTGAAAAAATGCCTCAAAGAAATGTGGTTTCATGGTGATGGAATGACATGATGAATGCCATGACAAGCAAATTGCTATGGATTGTCATGGCATTCCATCACCATTGAGACCACATTTCTTTGGCCTAAATAGTTTGCTACCTTTTCTATCTTATTATATTAGTATGCTTTGATAGATTTTTCAAGCATCCATGTAGCTTTTGGAAGCACCTATTTTAGGCTTTCAACCATAGCAACAAAGGAAGTGAAGCTGTTTGATATTCCCACCACCAGCAGAGACCACATTTCTTTGAGGCATTTTTTCAAGCAATTCATTCCCTTGTCTATGCTATTGCTTACTATTATGCTATGATATATTTTTTCTAAGGATCCATAGCTTGTTCGAAAGCACCTATTTTAGGCTTTTAGCCATAGCACCAAGGCAATGAGCTGTTTGATAAAATGCTTTGATAGACATGTATGAAAAATGTGTTAGCATAAGTGAACTCTTTGAGAAAAAATGCCTCAAAGAAATGAGGTCTCATGGTGATGGAATGTATGACAATCAAATATTACGGTGTGGCAGCATTCAATCAGTTCATGGTCTCATTTCTTTGAGGAAGTTCCTGCTGTCTATGATATTGCTTACTATTATGCTTTTTGATAGATTTTTCCAAAAGCATTTTCAGCTTGTTGAAAGCACTTCTTTTAGGCTTTCAGCCATAGCAACAAGGAAACACTTGAACTATTTGACCAAAATGCTTTGGTAGACATGTATCAAAAGTATTGTTGAGTATAGACAAGGGTGGTGAACTATTTGAAAAAATTCACAGAAAAGAAATGTGGTCTCATAGAATGCCATGACAAAGAAAATGCAATTGGCAGGTGCTCCCTAGTTGTGGATTATGCAATGTGAAGTAATTGCATAACTGCTATGACTTTGTAAAACTATGACAATTGAAATTTTGTGCATCTATCAACATCTAGTTATTAGTTATACAATGTGAAGCAATACTTTGAGTTTGAAAAGATATGCAATACAAGTAATATAATAATCAACGTTATGAATATAAACTTCTAAAATTAATTATAAATTAAAGTTCAAAACATAAAAATGTCAAGTGATTAAAATCAGCCATTATTGATCAGTGATCAATCTGAAAAGTGTGAACATTTTTCTATGTGGAAGGAAAACAAGAAAACAATGGTTCAAAAATGAGGAATTTGTCTTTTGCACCAAATGAGAAATATTCACAATATGTGCTAGGAAGGAATAAGTCCATAAGATGGAGTATGCAAGAACTGAGAATTGCAAAATTAGCTTACATTTGACTTCCAAACACAAATTTTCACACTTTTCGATGTTCCAACGTAAGTCAAAAAGTATATGTGCATAAGTTGTAAAGTATACACTTGAATACATGTAACTCATATCTATTGAACCATGAATTTATAATGCAAATATGGAGACCATCGATAAAAAATATTTGTATTAATCAAATAGCCATGTACACATGTACATCAATATATGTCAATATAAGTATAAAATATAGTTACAAAAAAGCCATATAGGCTTACGAGAATGCCATATAGGCATACAATGTCAAATATATCGAATACAAAATATGTACAAAATTGCCATGTAGGCATACAACAAAGGGCTCTACATTCAAAATTCATTTCTCTCCATGATCTGGTTCAAATACAATTTTATTTCCCTTTCCTAGGCAATCTAATGGCGATAAATCTGTCACCCGTTTCTGTTGAGTGCTCCTACTACTCCTCCTAGGGTTTAGCTCCTGGTCAAGTTTCAACTATTACAACAAGAAGTAAAGACATTAATATATAGAAATTACATTATAAAATTAATATATTTAACAAAATTTAATCACTTACAGCCTTCGACGATCACTCTCCTTGATGGAAATATTTGCACGCCGATGCTTAGGAGTGCTCGAGCCCTGTATAAACCATCCAAATAGGAATTAAACTATGAATCAATAATGGTTTGATTTTTCACTAGAACTAGTTCATCTATAACAACGAATGTAACTTGAAATTTAGTAATTTGCCTCATACCTCCCCTATCAGAGCCATCAAGGATTGTATTGCAATAGAAACACTGATATCCATTGCCCTTGTTACATTTGGCGGTGTTTCTCTCACCAACATCTGAAAATAAAACAAAAAATTATTCAATCACAAAATAGTTATCGAATTTGAAGTAATGCTTTGAGTTTGAATGATGTGTAATGCAACGTAACCAACAATATGATTATCAATTTTTTAAAAAGCAATAACCTGGGACAATCACATTGAAAAAAAAAAAGACCCTTTAGGACAAATTTTAAGTGAAAAAGCGTCAAAACACAATGTAAAATATGACAACCAATATGAGAAGAAGAGATGATCTAGTCAAAAGGAGCTTTGATAGTAGCCAACTGAGTTAAGTATGACAAATCCAAGTATCACTATTGCAAGGAATGGAGTAAGAGCTAAATAAAGATACAACGACAATAAAAAATGATGGAGCTAACTTGTCAAGGGCCTATTCTTCAAAACCCTTATTAAACGCTTGTCATAGTTTAAGATATGCAATAAATGTTTGACAATGGAATTAACCTTTTGAGGATGACAGTGATTAAATTGAGGTCTCCTTTTACCATGAAAAGATGAATATTCTTTCTTTGGCCTATCATTATGATTTTTAAGTTTCCTCACTTGAGTTAAATATAATAGTCAAGTGTTTATACCAAAGATGATAGAGAAAATAATCATGAAAAGGAGAATATGATGGTGATCAATGACAAGGCAGTGGCACATTTGACAGTTGAAAGAGTAGAGGAATGCATAGTGAACATCATGGTACAACTTATGATATAAATTAAGCCACATGGTTGATGTGCTTTGAATCCTTGCATCTAAAGGAAATTTTCTTAACATAAATACTGCTAGGGAATTTCAATGTTGCCATTGTAGTTGGCATTAAAGTTGGTACCTACAACATCAAAAATTATCCTTACATAAGAATTCCCTCCATCTTGTTGATTGGCTTGTAATACTCTTGATGGTGGCTGTATGAAATCTAATTATGATTCCTCTTCTACATTAGAGGGTTCATATCCTTGATCTGACTCTTCTGAATTATCAAAAGATTCAGATCAACATCTTCAAAAATCACTAGCTTCCATATTCAAAAATTCCCAACCAACATCTTCAATAAATTTATCTAGATCATCAGTAATAGTCTTACAAATTGGTTGTGAGTTCAAGCTCATTCTAATTTCATAATACTTTATATCCATGGATTTCATCCATTCCTTGATGCCATCAAGTGAAGATTGAGGAATGGCATACATATGGAGTACATCTCGCTTAAATTATTTGAAAACAATAGCCATATCAAATCCTTTTTTCCAAAGTCCTACTCTCTCAAGGTTAACAATCTCAATCTCACTAATAGTGATTACTAAGAAAGGTAATTCCACCAACTCTACCAAAAAATTTACCATGGGAACAATAAAAGCAGAGGATTTGAAAGGAACTCCATGAAAACCAAGCTCTCTAAATGGTATATAAAACTCTAGTTCAAAATATTTTAGATGAGGTTGCTCCCATAGCTCTCTTACTCACTTGGAAAATCCTTGAAACTATGTATTGATTTTATTTTTCTTGTTCCTCTCTTGTTGTTCTTCCTTAATTTCATTGGTGTAGGAGCACCTAGGAAGCAATAGAGAGCACACTAGGCAAAATGTGGAAGTATAGAATGAGTTTATGAATTAGATGTATGCCTTCAGGAATTTTTGTGGTCAGAATGGTGTTTTCTAATAAGGTCATGTTGACCATGGGTGAGGAAAAAAAAGGTTCTAGTCGAAAGTTTAGGAATGGAGGTTTTTGCAATTATTGATTTTTTTTGCAAAAACATGCTCCTTTTGTGTTTGAGCAGCCAAGAAGGGCCCATTGGAAAAATAATTGTTTGGAAAGAATATTTAAAGGTTTCCTCAACCTTTGTGCAAGGTTGAAAGTACGTTTGTACGGATTATTTTGTTGGAAATTGAAGGAAAACAGTTTTTTGAGTGAAATTTTATATTTTTTGGTCTGAAAGAAGGCTCTAATGGATTAAATATGGTTTTGTGTTGTGTGTAGGATGTAGAATAAATATAGTGCAAGTTTTTTGTAGCCTTTAGATAGTTCTTTCAATCATTTTCTTGTCTCTTTGTAAATATTTTGGTTTCTTTGTGCTTGCTGGCCTGAAACAGGCAGTGTTGAGTAAATGGGGTGCTAGAGCACTTTTCCACCATACAAACCATATGACCTTTTGGAAACAGTGCCTAGACACCATGATTGTACATATGTTAGTTGGTAGGTTTTGTTTGAGTGCAGGAGTTGCTAGCAAAGTGATGCCCTAGGCGAGCCAGTGCAGGTCCGGCTAGGAAAAACTTGTTATGCAGGTCACAAATCTTGCAGGGCTACTAAGCCATTGAGGATTTTCTTCTTGGAGGAGGTAGGGTGGTGTGTTACCTTGTTACTACATGAAGGAGGAGGATCCATCTATCCATTTGGTGTGTAAACAAATTGGAAGTTTTCTAACTGTTAAGGGAAGGCTTAAAACCCTAGTTTTTGCTCCATTTCATGTTTGAGCTTTGTACGAACAGTGGAAGGCTGAGAACTCAAGAATCTTTGAGTGTTGTCCATGTGAAACAAGAACCTTGGAAAAAGAGTGGGAAGTCCTTTTGATATTTGTGATTTCTAACCTATTTTGTAGGTGAAGGAGACCTAATAGGGGCTCAAGGGCTACTTTCAAACCCTAGCTAAAGGATTGGTGAGAGCGATGGGAAGTTGAAGTCTTGGAGGTTGTTCAAGCACATTTGGAGGATAGTTTGAAGCCTTTTAAGACTTATCACTACCCCTGCAAGAGTTGATGGAGTGTTGAGGAAGATTGGTTTTTAGTATAGTGTAAAGGCTAAGGAAGAGTTGTGGCAATGAACCAAGGTGGACTTGGTGGTTGGAGTTTGTGATAGAAGAGGGGTTGGTCAGACAAACCAAGGGCACCTAGTCATGAGTAGGGACCTATAGGTTAGATTGGTGAAGCAAAGCACCAAGGAGGTCTTACAAGGAAAGGCCTAGAGCAAGAATCAGTGATTGATTCCTCCAACCCCTCTCCCTATCAGATTGGTATCAGAGCAAGAAAAATATTTGGGATTGATCTTGTATGTCAGAGACAGAGTCTAGTGGTTCTAGCATCATGGTGACAAATGTTGAGTTGGCCAAGAGGGTTGAAGAAATAGAGGAAGACAATAGGGTATTAAGAGAGAAGTTAGACCAACTTGAGCAAGCACTGAATGTTATGCAGTTTGATGGAAGAATAGTAAAAGAAGAAGAGGTTGCAGAGGAGGATAGAATCCCTAAAGCTAACCCTATATTGAAGGAGGATCCCTTCTTGAAAGAATTGAAGGCTTTGAGTGGAAAAGCACTTGAAGGAGTACCACTGTTTAGTGGAAAGATAGAGGATGATTTAGTTATGGATTGGATAGAGGGAATGGAAAACCATTTTGAGTGTGATGGAGTCACTGAAGCACAAAAGGTAAAGGTGGCTAAATCAAGACTAGGAGGTTCTGCCTTAACTTGGTGGAAATTCATTCAGACAGACAGGGAGAAGGAAGGCAAGCAACCTATCTCTACTTGGAAGGGAATGGTTGCCAAGGTGAAAGAAGCATACCTACCTAAACACTGAAATTCAGTTGCATAAGAGGAGACAGAGTTTGAGGCAAACAGATCAGGATGTGAGTTCTTATACTAAGGAGTTTCAAAGACTTTGTATGAGGTACAATGCCATAGAGGATGAAAGTATCAAGGTGGCAAGGTATCTCAATGGTTTGAAGTGGAACATTCAAGAGGAGATGGTTCTCTTAAGCCCCAAAATAGTGCACCAATGTTATCAATTGGCATTAAAGATTGAAGAGAGGAGTAAGAGGAAGCAAGATCAGACTTCTAAGGGTAGAGGCAAAGGCAGAGATCAAAGAGATTAAAGAGGACAGCATGGTGGCTACCAAGGTAGATGCAATGACCAAAGAAACCGAGAGTCAAAACTCACAGAGAATGGAGATGAAACATCTACAAGAGGTGGATATAACAGGGGTAGAGGACCTCAAGGAGGTTCAAACAGAGGAAGAGGAGCAGGCAGGAGCAAATCTTATTTTGTAAACATGAAGTGTTACCATTGTAATCAAATAGGTCATCCTGCTTATAGGTGCCTGGAGAAAGCATCTTCATCAAGCAATGAAAAGAGAGTGGCTTATGCACAAGAGGACACCATGAGTCCTAAGGAATCTAAGGTCAGTCATATTAAATCTAAGGAGAGAATCTGATGTTCAATAGGGTTCTGATTAGACAACCGGTTAAAGAGGAACCAAAACAGAGGAGGGCTCTATTTAGAGTAAGGTAAAAGATACTTGGAAAAGTGTGCAAGGTCATAGTAGATTCAGGTTCAACAAACAATATCATATCAGAGGAGGCAATAATGAAACTAAAATTAGAGAAGTCACCTCATACTAACCCCTACAAGGTCACTTGGCTAAACAAAGGGAAAAGTGTTTTAGTAAATGAGCAGGTAACGGTGGAGTTTTCCATTGGAGGATACACAGATAAACTGATTTGTGATGTATTACCCATGGATGCATGCCATCTTCTACTAGGCAGACCATGGCAATATGACAGAGGTGCCATATATGATGGGAGAGAGAATACAATCTCATTCAAGAAGGATGGGAAGACTTTTAAGTTGCAATCACTGTCAGAAGAAGAAGAGGGATAGTCAAAGGCACCAAACATCATGTTGAGTAGTGGGAAGGAGTTCCTTATCAATCTACATCAAGGAGGTGAAGGATGTGTGGTTTTAATGCAGTCAAAAGATGAAGAAGAGACTGAAAAGACAGTCATACCAGAATCAGTCCAAAAGCTGCTAGAAAAGTATAAGGATATTGTCAGTGATGGTACACCTGCAACTTTTCCTCCAAAGAGAGCTATAATTCATCAAATTGACTTCATACCTAGAGCTTAATTACCTAACAAAGCAACATAAAAGCTTACACCAAATCAGAATCTTGAGGTAGCTAGGCAAGTGAAGGAGTTGTTGGATCAAGGCTTGATTCAAAAGAGTATTAGCCCTTGTGCAGTACCAGTGGTCTTAGCAACCAAGAAAGGAGGTAAGTGGAGACTTTGCACTAACTCTAGAGCAATAAATAGGATCACAATTAGGTATAGGTTCCCTATTCCTAGAATTGAGGACTTAATGGATTGTCTTGGAGGTGAACAATACTTCACCAAGTTGGATCTCAAGAGTGGGTATCATCATATAAAAATTAAGGATGGTGATGAGTGGAAGACATCTTTTAAGATAAATGATGGGTTATATGAGTGGAGAGTGATGCCATTTGTTCTCTCCAATGCCCCTAGCACATTCATGAGGCTCATGAATGGAGTGATTAAGGACTTTACAGGGATATTTGTGGTAGTGTACCTTGATGACATCCTCATATATGGCAAGACAGTAGAAGAGCATTTGAAACATGTGGAGCAAGTTCTTAGAAGGTTGCAAGAAGAGAAGTTGGCAATCAATCTAGAGAAGTGTGAATTCTTTAAGCAAGAGCTAGTCTATTTGGGTTTTGTAGTGTCCAAAGGATCATTGAAGATGGATCCAAGCAAGGTGGAAGCCATCCTAAACTGGCCTACACCAACCATAGGGACTGAGGTAAGAATTTTCCATGGATTGGCTCAATTTTATAGGAAATTTATAAGGAATTTTAGTGGTATATGTGCACCAGTCTTAGATACAATCAAGGGTGGTTTAAAAAATAAGTTTGTGTGGACTCAAGAAGGTGAGAAAGGGTTTGAAAAACTGAAACAAGAGGTGGAAACTCAACCAATTCTCTTATTACCTAGCTTTGACAAGTTGTTCACTGTGGAATGTGATGCAAGTGGAGTGGTAGTAGGAGGAGTGCTTAGTCAAGAGGGCAGGCCTATAGCCTTCTTTAGTGAGAAGCGCAATGAAGAAAAGAAGTATTCAACCTATGACTTAGAACTTTATGCTTTGGTTCAGTCACTTAGGAAATGGAGGCATTATCTTCTACCCAAGGAGTTTGTAGTCTTTACTGACAATCAGGCACTTAGTTTTATCAACACTCAAGAGAAGTTGAGTAATAGGCATTTGAAATGGATGGAATACATCCAAGATTTTACCTTCACCATCAAGCACAAGAATGGATAGCTAAACAAAGTGGCAGATGCATTGAGCAGGAGATTGTTGACAGTTCAAGAGACACAGATCAAGAGCACTGGCATAGAGAGTTTCAAGGATCTATATGGAGATGATGAAGACTTTTCAGAGGCATATAAGGTATGTTCTAACTTTGAGAACCATTTCCATATCCAATACTCTGAATATACTTTACAAAATGGGTTATTGTTTAAGGGAAATCAGTTATGTATCCCAAGAGGTTCAATGAGGGAAAATCTAATTAGAAAACATCATTCCAACCACAAAAATGCCTGAAGGCATACATCTAAGTCATAAACTCATTCTATCCTTCCACATTTTTCCTAGTGTGTTGTCTATGGGGTTGGAGGAATCAATCACTAATTCCTACTCTATGCCTTTCCTTGTAAGACCTCCTTGGTGCTTTGCTTCACCAATCTAACCTATAGGTCGCTACTCATGACTAGGTGCCCCTAGTTTGTCTGACCAACCCCTCTTCTATCATTCATCAAGATCATGCATTGACCTTCTTGCCCCTCCTAAAGTTTGGACCACATCCATTACCTCCACATAAAACTGAACATCCTTGTCTTCATGGTTCCCATGCCGTGATATGGTTATGCAAATGAAAATGAAGAAAAGTAATCATCTCCTTATCCATTGGCTAGAAGAATGCATGCTTAATGCTTTGATACATGATATCAGCTCTCTCTTCTGCTCTCATGGTTGAATATCAAAATCTAGTATGGTGGGCCTCCAAAGTTCTAGTCATCTTTCTTCCTCTTCCACCAAATGTTGTCCTAATCCACATGTCTACCAGCCTAATTGGCTTTGTTTTTGAAAGCTGAAGTTTCTCCTGAGTCACCAGTGTAGCTCTCTTGACCTTTCCAAACTCTTTCATTGCTATAGATCATCTTTGGGATTTAGTCATTTGTACCACATGGTTGATGTGCTTTGAATCCTTGCATCTAAGGGGTTTAAAACCTTAGGGGCCTTATATGAGAAAAAGAAGTAATGTTTTTCTTTTCTTTTTATGTGAGGACCTAGTAGTGAGATAAAAGAGGACTGTATAGAAAAATAAAAAAGAAGACATAAAAATTCATGGACCATACTATATCACCTACATGCTAGCTAACAAGGACATGAATGTAGTAGATTTAGGTATGATAGGGGTATTGCAAGGTATATTTGAGGAATATATAAGAATGAAGAAGAATTCAATGGATCAAATTAGTGTCAAATGTTTTCCTAAAAGATCTCCCACACCCTATTAGGGAATTTAATCATTTCTAAGCATTTTCCATGTCCTATGGGAAAGTTTGAGGAGGCTCCAATAGTTGAGAGTTTAATGAGTACTTATAACTTCTTTCCATGCAATCATGATTAGTTAGAGAACATATAGGGGAACTTGATGAGCTATGCAACAAATGAAGAGAATATAGGGTATTTTGACCTAGTCTTAAGAATCTCCAAGCATCTAGGAGATATTGAAGGAGTCTTGGCTGATAGATAGGGTCGAGGATAGAAGTTTTATTTTTGGTTACATTGACATCATGTAGGACATCCATAGTCTTATTCTTGGTTATGTTGACATCACAAAAAATTATATAGGATGGAGTAGAATGTAGCTCTACCTTTGTTAGTTCCATGTTAAATTTTTATTATATATAGCTTGCTAGTGTAGGAATTCTAAGACAAACAATCATGGTAGGACCATTCTTAAAAGATTTCAAATAATAACCTAGTGAACCCATATACTCTTATGACTATATATACACAAATCTAGATTAAACTTAGAATTCATTAACTTTAAGTTCTCTTTATTCTATATTACCTCAGTGAAAGTTTGAGCAAATCTACTTGCACTCAGAGGTGTTTCCTTGAAACCTCCAACAACACCCTGTTCAACATCCAAAATCACATATTAAAATACCATTCGTAAAACAATGCTATTAACACATGTAATAAATTTATAATTGTTTACTAACTTTACATACCCCACTGATAGGTGTACTGCAAAAATAAGTAGATTGACTGGTGTACCTAGGGTCAACACTGTGACCTTGCAATTTTACTAAAATAATAAAACTAAATTAGTTAATCTTGCATTTCACAATCGAAATTTAATAAACTAAATTCAATGAACATGTTGAATTTTACCTGACTGTCAATACCATATGCATCATGCAGAATGTCAGCTACCCTCTCCATCCCCATAGATGCATACAGATCAGGCTACGTAGAAGCATATGGATCCTTTTTGGCACCCTCTTGAGGGCCGGTAGGGTCATACAAACAAGTGGCTCCGCAAGATTGACACACATAGCCTCAAAGGCCACCACCTAAAGACTCCCTTGGATTGTGCTATACAATGGGGCTAGTGTGGTGGATGACACTTCGAGTCAAGGATGTGATCGCCTGCAAAGTCTCTACATCAGCACTCTCCTTTGCAACTACAGGCATCACAATCTACTCACGAGGTGGCCTAGCGAGAGGTTGTCTCCCCTGTCGTGTAGGATCTGGCTGTGCACCGGGCCTATCCTGTGCTGACCCCCCACCTCTCCCCTAAAACTCCCTCATATCAAAATAATTCAGGATTTGGTTCAATACAAACTCACAGTATAATTTCCTAAGAAAATATTGGGGGACTTCACAATTATTGCACAGTGGGTAATCAAATACCATATACCATTTGTCATAAAAATGGTTCCTAATCTCTTGGTGGTGGCACCAATGAATAGGAAACCTCTTTGCATTGAGGGTGAGATTTTGATTTGTTTTAGGGTTAGTGAATAGATAGCACAAATCACCTTTAGTAATCTTTAAACTACTTGTTTGTATGATAATTTTTCTGCATAATATGCCACCAATGAATAGGAAACCTCTTTGCATTGAGGGTGAGATTTTGATTTGTTTTAGGGTTAGTGAATAGATAGCACAAATCGCCTTTAGTAATCTTTAAACTACTTGTTTGTATGATAATTTTTCTGCATAATATGCCCTTGATGTTTTCCTCCTATTTTGCCATCCAAATATTTGTTGGGTAATTGCATCTACATTTTTTAACAAATCCTTCAATGAATCTGCTAGATGTATTCTTTCTGTGGTTGAAGAATTTTGATCACTCAACCTACTAATAAGATCCTCAACTTCTTTTCTATTGTTTTCAATTTCACTCCTCAAATTTTCTTGAGTGCCAAGAGGGCATTGAGAGAATGGTGGGGGAGGTTGATTTTGTTGTTAAGGCTGATTTGGTTGAGGATTTTCCTCCTCTTGTTGAGGATTTCCTACAAATTAAAAAAAAAACATTTATTTCTAAACTAAAAAAAACAAAATCAATTTAAAACTAACAAATTCAAAACAAATACCAAACAATACTTACCTCTTGCATCTCTTCGTCGTTGTGGTGCCATATTTGTGAAGAAATCCAATTGTTGTTGATGAATTTTGAAGAAATCACCTCTCTAAGAACACGAGTGTGTAATACAGGGTTTTTGGCCACGGGCAGATCTAAAACACTGAAAAAACCAAATGAGAAATGATATTTGGATTCACTTTTTTTTTTGCTTTTAAAAAGCCATAACGTGAACACATTATGGCTTTTTTTTTCTTGTTTGGCCACAAAAGTGCAACCATCTTGGTGCACTTACCCTGATCTGCTTTATCGATACCGGAGTTAACTTTGTCTCTATGCGCGCATTGCGATAGAGTGCCTTCTAAATCCTTAGGATGAAGGGTCATTGCCAATACATGGTCAATTTGAGAATTGGATATCA
Organism: Sequoia sempervirens; assembly: GCA_007258455.2. NCBI lineage: Eukaryota > Viridiplantae > Streptophyta > Pinopsida > Cupressales > Cupressaceae > Sequoia > Sequoia sempervirens. Next base: position 122,259,622 of record VDFB02000008.1, read on the forward strand.
TGCATGGAGGTGTAGATGGAGTGTGTTTAGGGATAAGAGATGGATTGGTTGATAGTTTGGAACCTTTGACTCTCCAAACTTGGGAAGATGAGAAATGATGGGTGGATACGGAAGTGTGCGTGGAATTAGGACCTACTGCTTGATACACTTTGTACGTCACTTGAAAATCCTGATTTTGTTTTTGTGGACATCTTTGATGGATAATTTTCCCTCTTTTATTTTTCCCCATAGTTTCTTCGACTGATGGAGTTTGATAGGGATAGTCTTTCTTTGTATTCTTTAGTATCCATGCGTATTTGATTTGTCCATTATTCTTCTCTTCTTCTTTCGCTTTGATAATGTTCTTCATACTTTGATTCAAATATTTCCTTTGATGTTGGTCGCAATTCATTGATGGGGTGATGGGTGGATGAAGATTCATGACATGGCTAGTTGTAGTATTGACACTAGTTTCATCATAAGGACTCTTCATGCTCTCTATCATGATGTTTGCTTGAGACATAGTTGCCTCCAATATTGTGGAAGTAGTACCTTCGTGCTTTGATTTTTCCTATTCTGAGAGCTCTTGTTTAGAATGCATTCTCTGATAAATGACCACTACAGATGATGTTATTGGAATTTGATGCTCTATTTACAATTTTTGGCCAAATTGGACATTGAAATAATTTTTTTTAACTAAATCTTCACTTTCAAGCACCTATAGCAGCTAAACCATGAGGAATTTGAAGATGATGCAAACTAGAGTTTTGTGGAATTTTTTCTATAGATTCTAAATATATTTTTTCAAAAATTTTGGAATCAAATTGCACTTCTTTTTCCATCTCCCTCAAAAACTAATTTTTTTCAGAAAACATCATTTTTAAAAAGTGACACTCACTGTATAACGCATAACTTTTTTTCCATGAAGGATAAAATTCTAATTCTTTCGAATTTAGATTTAAAACTTTAATATCTAGTGCTTCCACTTGGTTAGATAGTTTCTTATTGAATATTTTTTATTTAATCAAGTTTCGAATTCAAACCAATTATAATTTAGACATAGCGCGACCGTATAACACGTAACTTTTTTTGTATGTATCGAAATTCAATTTTTTTTCTTTGTTGGATCAAGGACTTCAATATCTGGTGCACTAATATTTTTTAATTTTTTTTTAATAATTTGCTATTTTTACACATGTGCAAAACAAAGAACTTGATTTTCGGTGAAAAACCTACATTCACGAGAAATAAAAAAATAAATATAATAATCAAATTAAATTTATTTAAAATTATACTTTTTGGGAATCTTATAATAAGGAATACATACTTGCAAAAAATAAATTTTAAATGAATTCATTTGATCCCCCAAAAGGTAAATCAAAAGTGGGTTTTTATCAGCATTTTGATAGGTGTAAAGGAGACTCTGTTATAGGTATGGTTTAAAACTAGCGGGGTTCTATCCAAGGGGGTTTGATTTAAGGTAGTTTAATGAAGCCCTCTTCAATTGGAATTCTTTAAATGGAACTTTTCAAGGCTTAAATCATTATATTTTCTAAAAATATGTGATTTCAGCAAAAATTAGTTCCTCCCAGAAATTGTAAACCACTATTGTGGCAGCACCCCTGTCTGACCTATTTCCTTGAGTGGATAATTTTGGATATCTTTATTCATGATGTCTTCAATCTAAATTTGGGATATATCTAATCCTGATGTTGACAACTCTGTTTGACTATAGGAACCAATAACCTATTCCTTTTGTGCAATAATATTAGGAACAAAGGAATCCTATTCTGAATGAAGATCATCCATGTGTCCATCCATAGAAAGCATCTCATGGGTAGATGGAGGAGTATGTGCTACATGGATATGATCATATTGCATAGATAGGAGAGTGTCCATTAGATTATTGTAGTATCTTGAAGATACAAATTCTTGATCTTGAATGATTTCAAAGTTGCTTTTGACATGCTTTGGATCAAGTTCTTGGCATGGGTCAGTTTCAAAGGATGGATTTCTTACAAAGGGTTCTTGGATGTCGTTATTAGACATGGTAAGTGGTTCAATATCCTCAAGTGTCAAATTTAGGGTTCCTTCAGTATCTGTAACCATGAGGTCAAAGGGGGTCAACATGTCTTGGAAAGGACCACTGCTAGACTTTGGCGAAAGATGTTGATCATGCTTTGGAATGAATTCTTGAGATATGTCCTCTAACTCATAAGGAAATGTAGAGAAATTTTCACCATGACCATAGGTCAATGGATCGTGCATTATTTCAATACGATGAAGTAATCCTAACACTCCTTGAAATAGATCTCTAAAAAGTGGCTCTTGATGTATGGTGAGTTGATCATCAAATGGGGTGGAAACATCTTCAAGGTGCTCATCGATGGAGAGATCCTGATCATTGTTTTCAACAATTGTGGTGGAGGGATTTCCAATGTCTTCAACCATAGGGTCAAATGATGTTGACATTTCTTGAATTGGATCATTGTTGGTTGGTGGATTTTGATCATGATTGAAAAGTGACTCTTGACCTATGTTGATTTGATCTTCGGATGAGATAGAAATATATTCAATATCCTCTTTCATGGATAGATCTTGATCATTGCTTTCAACAATTGTGGTGGGGAGATTGTCAATGCTATCACTAGTGGTTGAATGTTCATCGTTATCCCCAATCATTTTTCATGTTTGTGCTTGTGTTTGTTCAGTAGCTTGACAAGCTTGTTGCACTTGTTGAACTTGTTTTGCTTGTTGCCTGGATAGATATTGTTGGATGGCCTTTTGGTAGGCCTAGTGAGATTTTAGTGCAATGTCATATTGTCTTGCTATGTTTGGTTTTAGTGGTAGTGGTGGTAGAACTAGAATTGTGTTGGATGTAGTGACAAGTGGTTGAGATACGCTTGGAGCGATCATGGGGGTTTGAGATATGATGGGTGTGATAGTGGTGATTGGGGTGATCAAGGTGATAGGAATGGTCAAAATGACCGAGGTGATAGGTCCTTCGGAGACCAAATTTTGATTTTTCAGGATTGATGTTGTCATTTGATTAGATACCATCTGTTGGTGCGATGTCGATGGTATATTCAAAGGATTTGATGTGATGACTTGATTGGTGTTAGGTGGATTGATTTGGATGGAGTGATTGGTGCTAGGTAAAGGGGGAATCCCTAAACCAAGGAATGATGTTGATATGGTTAATGGTGGTGGAGATGTCTCTTGGCACAATGACTCAACTATTTTGGTAAGTGTAGCAATTTGATCTCGCCAAATTTGATCTTGATTTCGATCTTGACTCCCTTGATATAGTTGATTTGGTTTCTGTTCAAGCAGATTTGAGATGCATACTTGTGATTTTTGAATGGGATCATGAACAAATTGATTTTGGACAATGTTCTGACTTGGGATGATATTTAGATTTGGCATTATGGGTTGAAATTGAACATTGTTGATGTTGGGAATCATATTGTCTTGATTTAGGTAACTTGGATTTTGCATGGTGTTACCTTGACTTGGATCAATACATGGAGTTGTTATCATCGTGTTTGGATTTTGAACAACATTTTTATGATTTGAAAACATATCCATCCCAAAGTTTTCCAGATTCATGTTTGGAAAACTTGTAGGGTATGTGCAAGATCATCATGGAAAAAACAGGCCCTTAAGTGGCAAAAAATTTAGAAAAATCAGAGTTAGGAAACCTGACATAAAAATTTGAATAAGTTATCTATATTATTTTAAAATATGTAAGAATAGAATCTGTATAAAATTGAATGTAGTTTCTAAACTACTAGGTTTGTTTAAAGAAAAAAGAAATCTATTTGGTGAAAATTTGAAATTTCAATGCAATGGTACTTAAATTTCAAGGAAAAGTAAGAAGTAGGTGTATGTCTGACCACCTAACCACAATAAAATGATAATATTTTTTTATAATATTTTTGATATAAGTATAGGACTCATGCCCCAATGTGATGCATGTTTTTTTATAATTTTTTTTCCAAGTAAATAATTAATTATGAATTTTTTATTACAACTTTTTAAAAATATAAAAACTCGTATGTCTGACCACCTTAACTTGGTCAAAACTTCATGAAATTCAATTTTTATTTTTTTAATCCTATAGTATGCAAAGCATAGAATGTGACAAGTTTTTTGGATTCAAAAAATGTGATACTGTTTGAAAGCTATAGATGTTTTTCAATCAGCCTATCAATTAGGACTTTAGTCATAATTTGAATAGAAAATGAATAATAATTACTTATTAAATTCAAATTAAAGCATAATTTATATTGGTGGAAAGCTGAGAAACTCCTTTTAAAACCATTTTCGTTTCATCAATGTTGGGTAAAAAAATAGTCGTCAGCCACATACCCATCGTATTGCCACTTTTTGGCCCATCATGATCCTACACATACCCTGTACTTGGTACATTCTCATTTGGCATATAGGGATTTGGTGGGATGACGTTGTTTGTTTGAAGGCTCATGCATTGATTTTTCAATTGGTGGATTTGTAGGTTTGGACTTGGATTTAAATCTACCATTGGGAAAGGTGTCCCAAAATTCAATTTGGGCATACTCACATTTGTTATACTATTGACCTTTGTCAAAGGTAATGATCCCATGTACCGTTTGTATAGATGTGTGTGTTGATAATCAATTGGCATTGTAAGGCTTTGATAGTTTGGTTGACTTGGATTACTCAGGATGTATGAATCAAGTTTATATTCCATATTCCTCTTGTGTTTTGACCCCTTGTTGCAAAAGTGACCTCTAAGGTTCTTAGGACCAATGATGAGATGAAGGATGAAAGGGGTAAATGATATGAGTGTTGAACGTTTAGGGACTTTGGATCAATGCTAGACTTAGGGTTTGATTTTGATTGCTTTTAATTTGGATAATGAACTTGTAAACCTTAAGATGTTAGATGTTATCTTAGGATGAACTTGTTCAAAGGATTGCTAATTCAATTAAATGTATGAGAAAGGATGCATTCCCATACACCTAACTACACAAGGTGATTTTGATTTTGATGATTTACCCAAGTCTAGAATGATGTTTCCAAAGCTCTAAATTTTTTTGTGGGATGGGTTGTGATAAGTGTTTGGGATGGGTGAAGTGTTTGATTTTGGTCCTAAATGAATCTAGGAAGGACTTGCTTACTAGGCCAAGATAGTGAAGAACATGCCTTTCTCTAAAAGTAATTCAAAATCAAAAGATCAATGTTTGCATGAAAACCATATGACCAAAAGATGCCAAGCACATATGTGTGGTCCAATTGATTTAATCTTTGCTTAATGGGTTCTTTTTACCACACACACTACTGATTAGATTTTGAATGTAGATGTCTAATGTCTCAACTTTCCCCTTATCCTACAAAGTGTATTATGCAGAAACCAAGGAAATTTGAGGCAAGAGTTACCTATTGTTGACCTTAGTAGGAGAAAATTGAGATGAAATCCAAATTCTTAGAATCCTCTAAGGATAAAATACCAAGGGAAAGCAATAACATGTGAATTTGTTCAAGGATATTTTCTTCTCCTAAAGGGTTTGAGATTTGATGCTCATGTTGAATGTTGGTTTTCCAATGTTTTCGATCAAAGCACTAGGTTTTCAAACTAACTCACAAGCAATATAACACCCTAGCTCAATTGGTGCATTTTTCTTGGTGGGCTTGCCTCATGCCCTTCATAGTAGAAGAGATGATTTTACATGCAACCAAGGAAAAAATATAAAGGTATGTTAAGAATGAAGTCTTAACCTCTATACTTTAACCAAGATCGAACATGGCAAGTAACTTCTTGGAATCTAAGTTCCAATGCACCACTTCAATAAACTCGGTGAATGGATCAGTTGGTCACTACAAACAAAGGTTTTAGTTTAGCCTTTCCGTTTGTGGAGATTGACCCATACGGTGAGAGTCCCCTTTCGGATCCATCTCGTCAGAGCCAACCATGTGGTACTGGTGTTTACTCCAATACCCACATTTATATCCAATTAGAAATACTCTTGGCTTTAGAGTGTTACCGGTTGAGTCGTTCCCTTAGGTGAGTAGTTTTTCCCCAAGGTAGGCCCGTCTAGGATAAACAATAGCAAGCAAAGACAAAATTCGTAACTCGATCAATCTTTGATGACACAAAGAAAGAGAATATACATGATGATGCTTCACTCACACTTGCACAAGATTTTGTTCAATTTTAAGCCCAAATCGAAATGTGGAGGCAATCTTTTATGCAATTTAATGTCACCAAAAATAATTTTGATTCTCAAGATCGCTATGAAGCACAAGATAAGTGCATATGCCTTTTTAGATGAGATTACTTTGCATAAAAGATTACAAAGCATAAAATAGACAAGTTCATTTTAGATTCCCAAAACAAAAGTGAGTTCTTTTTAAGCACCAAGATGAAATGTTTCAAGTTTTTTTTTTTCAATTTTTAGTCCAAAAAGCAATGTTTAATAATTTTCTAAGTTCAATTTTATCCCAACATAAAAAAAAACAATGATTTAGTTGGCCTAAAATAGAAAACAAAAGTAGGAAGTAGACACTTCAAGATTTTACAACAAGAATTAAAAAATTCTTTTTTAGATTCACGTTCAATGCCCAATTCTTCAACTGAATCTACTTTGTTATTTTCATGTGAAAGAGACCATCACTATTTCCTTATGCAAACTGTAAATAAAAACCCATATGTTAGAGTGATATATTAAATTATAGAGCCACTTTACTATACTTAGGAAAGGATGATAATCAAATGAATGACAAGAAACCCCCTTTTTGTTTAACTTTACAAAAGAATGTCATTTCCCACATTCATATTCATGAGTTAAGTATAGTATGCTAAATCTAGTTGGGTTATAAAACTGCAACTATGATCAGATCTACCATCAAAGTAGTTTGTTGCATGCAACAAAATTCTCAAGAGATGACCAAATATTCACGATAGAAAAGGAAATTTTGATTTATTGGTTTGGTATGTATATGCCTTTTTAGAATGCTAGTCCATATGATCAATAGAATTTTATGTCAAGCATATGATACAAGTGATATTAAATACAGACAATGTACTTGATTGCCTTTTTTTCTTTTTCTTTCATTCAATGCTTCCAAAAAATAGAAACTTTAAAGGAAAAAAAAAGAAAACAAAAACTTGTACATTAATTAGCATTTATGTTAGTAGGACAACATGTATCCAAACCCACATCTCCACATATTCATACACCCTTTTGAAATAAAAACTCGCGTTGATGCAATAGTTGAAATAAAAATATTAGAAGATAAATGCTCTATTCAATGTATACTGACGCATAAAGAAACTTTCAAGCTAATGCAATTGATAGGTGTAAAGCCAAATTCTTAAATCTTTGACCAGCATCGACTCTTGTGAGCTGTTTGACAAGTTGCCTCAAAGTGACACCATGTTTTGCAGAGCATGAACAAAATAGATTCGATTATCATACAAAGAAAATTGCTGCCCTGTATAGCTGGTTGTTAGGTGCACCTACCAAATCTGCTCACCAGATTGTATGTTGATGGTGTCATTGGTTTGTCAGCTGGAAAATCTAGTCGATGAGAGAAGTTCTTTTCCACCATCTTCATTACTTTTTCAATGTGGCTTGAAATATGGGAATGCTTTTATTGTTCTTACATATTTTTCCACCTTGTTAGATGTCAGGCATTGTAAACAGAGCATATTTGCTTCCCACCGTTGTACCACAAATAGAGATATCTTTTTAGATCAAAGTCAAAATATGCAATAAATAAATTTTGTCATGATTCAAGATTATGTCAGTGATTTTCCTGCGGGAAATAAATACATTAGATTGCACTTGATTTCAATCTAGGAAATTGTAAACTTTGAGACATAATTTCCTAACAACTACAGCTTAAATGATCAGAGAGAGTTTTCCTACGCATATGCCAAGCAACTGATACATATTGTAACAGTGGTTTTAATAATAAAAAACATATGTTGGAGTGAAATAGAGATATGAACTCATTCTTATCTATTGGCTTCAATACTATAGCTTCCACGTCAAAACACGGCCAAGAAAATGTGGAACTCAGAACATCATTCAATGACTTCCTCAGCAGACACTACAGAGCCAAAAAATGAAGGAAAATGGCTACGCCTAGGTCTAAAACCTCATGCCCAGCCCATATAAAGTCTCATGCCCCCATCATTGAGTGATAATCGCCATTGTTTGGAGATCTGAGAGGCAGTTACATCCCTTTTAGGACACTGAAACCAAGATTAGAGATGGCATATAGACTGCAGATATGAATACGGCCTCCAAAATTATGCCCAGCTATAGAAAATTCACACACCAGGCTAAGGGTAAGATCTGAGATAGTATTCAATAAATAAACACCCAAGATAAGCTCAAAATATTAACCTACAACAATATGACGACCTCAGGAAGTTGAGTATACAATAGACACATAGGAGCAAGGAATGAACAACCAACTGAAATAATTAACTCTTTTAATGGCATGCAAGATTGGATTCATTGAAAAGGCTTTCAAAATTTTCAAGCAAATGTGATTAGCAGGCGTAAAGCCAAATTCACAAATCTTTGCCCAACATCCTTACTGCTCGCCTGCAAAAAGGAGAACCTTGGAACTGGGTGTGGAAATCCATTAAAGCAAGAACAAATAAGGTATATGGGATGAAGTCACAGTGTTTAGGAATTAAGAAAAATTCTTGAGCTATTTCAGCTAACAGTAAATCTAGTGGTGCATTAGGTATCACGTCAGATTCATAATACTGCTAAAGAAAATAAGGCACAATAGAATGCTAATAAGAAATTTGAAGGTCGTCCCTATTCCTATGACTCTGATAAGGATGATAAAGCAAGTAGTGGATTTAGTATGAAGAAAACATAAAAGGAAAAACAACAAATTGCCAGTAAAATATTTCCCAAGTTAGACTTTATATTTCCCAAGATTTCCATAGTAAAGAAAACTCTAAAAAAATGCAGATCCTAATTTCAATGTCAACTAAAGATTGAAATAAATAATTTCAATCAAAATCTTGGAAAGCAAGATGGTTGATAAAGTCTATTTTATGCAAATAAATCATTCAGTGAGCTTCTTGAGTCAGTGTAAAAGGCTTCCTAGTGTAAAATGTAGCCAAACATGATATAACTAGAGTTGTAAGTAAAGCCAACATTACGATAGAGTAGTTGTTGAAACCCATAGTCGATTCAGCCCTCCTTCTAGCGCCATGATGAAGCACCTGCAAATCTACACAAAGCTATTCCTCCAACATATGAGGTTAGTTCATATAAATGCATAAATACTCCTATGAAATAATGCAAAATGCTTCCTAAACATGATAATAAAACAAATTAAATTAAAAGCATGAAAGATACATAATGCACACCTATTCCATAGTGGATTGGTGTCACTTTGTTGTGAAAAGTGACCCTTTCCCAACCCTTGACAAGCTCAAATGATGCAAATGCAATGGTGATGAAGTAAGATGGGAAAAATTAGTTCTCAATTCAAGAGAGTAACTTTGCTTGAGATTGTAGATGAGTTGATGAAGAATGAGGCCCTTTATTTATAGAATATTTTGATGAGAGAATGGCCAAATGGATGAATGTGGGACTAAAAACAAACTAATAAAAAGAGGCCACTTGTCAACTTGCCATAGGTTGAGGAATGTGCAAGTTTTGGCCAATGTGCCCAAGAGAGGGAGATTTCAATTTTGAAATTGTGATATAAACATGTTGAGAGAAGGACATGAAATAGAGAATTTATTGCAATGTTGGAAGGGACAAGTCAACTTGTAATCATTTTCAAACTTGAGGGAATATTCTATTTTTTATGCCAAGTTGAAAGAAAATAAGGATTTTAATAAATCAATAAATTGATTTATTTCTGCAAGTGGGAAAAGCTAGAGGATGTGATGGGTGGTTAGGTTAGGTTAATCAGGATTAGATTAACTTAATGATGATTAGATGCTTTCACCCCTTTGACTTGAATATTTTGATTTATTTAAATCAAAAAGGGATGATGCAAGATAAAGGTGGATTAATTTGCATGAGATGAGATTAGAAGATGGTTTATGAAAGATGAAATGTTATGGTTTGATTAAAATTGATTTACTTAATCAAGTGAGGTAATGATCAAATAAAGTTAATTTATTTACTTTAAATGGATGATGAACCTGATTTACCTAATGAGTGGACCTAATTGAATGCATAATGCTAATTTTGTATGTCTACAGTAACAGTAATAGTTTTAATGTTACATATATATATTGATATTAAAATATACTGTATATGGGTATGTGCAGGATCATCATGGAAAAAACAAGCCCTTAAGTGGCAAAAAATTCAAAAAAATTAGAGTTAGGCAACTTGACGTAAAAATTTGAATAAGTTATCTATATTATTTCAAAAATATGTAAGAATAGAATTTGTAGAAAATTGAATGTAGTTTCTAAACTACTAGGTTTATTTCCAAAAATAAAAAATTATTTGGTGAAAATCTAAAATTTCAATGCAGTAGTACTTAAATTTAAAGGAAAAAATAGAAGTAGGTGTCTGTCTGACCACTCTAACCACTATAAAATGATAATATTTTTTTAAAAGATTTTATATATAAGTAGAGGACTCATTTCCTAATGTGATGCATATTTTTTTGTAATTTTTTTCCAAGTAAATAATTAATTATGAATTTTTTATTATAACTTTTAAAAAATTAAAACACTCGTATGTCTAACCACCTTAACTTGGTCAAAACTTCATGAAATTCATTTTTTATTTTTTAATACTATAGTATGTGAAGCATAGAATGTGACACATGTTTTGGATTCAAGAAATATCATACTGTTTGAAAGCTATAGATGTTTTTCAATCAACCTATCAATCAAGACTTTAGTTGTAATTCAAATAGAAAATAAATAATTATTATTTATTAAATTCAAATTAAAACATAATTTATATTGGTGGAAAGTTTACAATCCCCTTTAAAAACCCTTTTCGTTTCATCAATTTTGGGTAATAAAAAAGTCGTCAGACACATACCATACAAAAACCCATCATATCACCACTTTTTGGCCCATCATGATCCTGCACATACCCATATAACCTAAGGAAAAGAACAGTAATTAATGATACCTAGTGTAACTAAACATAGAATCAACAACATTAATTATTTTATTGTGGTCCAGCCATAACTAGCAAATGAAAGCCATAAATCAAACAACATCACTTTCAACAGCCACCCACATGCAGCAAGCCAAAATATAGCAAGAGCTATACAATAACAATCGACGAAAACTCCACAACCTCTATAATTTTATTCCATTGCAAACACACCCACAAAGTGTAAACATCAAACACAAACCTTGCAAAAATATATATGTATATATATATGTTTGTGTGTGTGTATATGTGTGTATACTTATGTATATATGTATATATGTACATGTGTATATATATATGTATATATGTGTATGTATATATATGTGTGTGTATATTTATATGTATATATATCCCTTTTCCCACCATATTAGCTAAATGCAAGCCATAAAGACAAACCCATGGGAAATTGAAATATATATAAATGTATGTATATATGCAGACATATATACTTGTATATATATATACGTGTGTGTGTATATATATATTTATACATATATGTTGATATTAAAATACACCCACTATAGCGTAAAAGAGAGAACAATAATTAATAATACATAATATAACCAAACATTGAACCAACAACATTAATTATTTTATTATGTTCCAAAAATGAAATGATATACGGTCCTAAGGCACAACATTAACTATTTTTCCTCATGTTCTAGCCAAAGCCACAAAGTGGAAGCCATATATTAAGCAAACATTAAATGAACAAAATTAATTGTTTTATTTTGTTCCAAAAAATGAAATGGTATAGCATGAGGCAAAGAATTAAGTATTTTGTATTATGTTCCAACCATAGCCACAAAACAGAAGTGATAAATTAAAAAATATTGGTTTCAATAGCGACCCAGATGGAGAAACGATATATATATATATATATATACATATATATATACATATATATATATATACATATATATATGTATATATATATATACATGCATATATATGAACTCTATTTCTGAAAGAAGCCAGCAACTGCAAACGCCAACTTCCCATAGCCATCCGAAGAAAAAAAAATTGGGAGGCTGACAGAAAATCTGTCTAGACTTATAACCCATCTTCTCGCCGACTTTCCTACAAAAAAAGGGAAAAATATTATCACAAGGGACACTTTTCTTGTGCATTTCCAGCCATCTTCCTTTACAAAAAACACAAAATAGCCTCCAGCCACATTCTCATAAGCTAGACAAAGCTTAATCCAGCATACAGCCCCATAGAAGCTTCCTTTCATTCCTCTTGGCCCTCAGAGCAGGTATAGAAACAAAGCGACACCAACCAAAACATTTGTTTTGTTCCCAAGGCATTAAAAGGGCAACTATTATTACGATGACCCCCAATTCATGCAAAACATATAATGTGTGTAACTATATGTATATATGTATACAGATGTGTATATGTATATATATATGTGTGTGTCTGTGTGTGTGTATGTATAAATCTATATATGTGTATATATGTATGCATACATATATATATGTGTGCTTGTATGTATCTATATACACATATGTATATCTATATGTATATATGTATATATGTGTGTATGTATGTGGATTTTTGCCTCTATATATGTGTGTATGTGTATATATGTATATGTGTATTTGAAATGTAGTGTATTGTGGATGGAGTGTTAGGAAAGATTGATAGACCCTGGCGTTTAGAAGAAGATGCTATCAAAAATAAGTGCATTGGCATTTGATTGTCAATTTGATTGTTGTTATTGGTTTTGTAGTCACTATCATTATTCTAAAAGGTTGTTTGTAACACATTATTTTATCAATTGTTGTATTATGGTTGGGCTATGGCCTGCAAGAACAACAAAAAGGTGTGGAGTTTAGTGTGGTGATTATGGAAAAATGGAATGAAATACATAGCATTAGGTATTTTATTCCACTACAACCATTGCAACACAAAGGTAAAACTGACACCCACTGCCTTATGTATTACTTTTATTGGAAACTCCAGACCATATACATCTTTTTTGTATAGAAAGTGTGAATTTTAGAGCAATAATCATATCTATTTCATAGAGAATATGTAAATTAGGAGATATAAAAGTTCTAGATTTTATAATGTATAATTTTATAATGGATAATTTTCTCTGTAGTTGCAATGGGACAAATGAAGTAGTTATAATTTATCCATACTTACCATGCATACTACGTGATGCAATATCTAGAAAACAAAAGTATGTCTAGTTTCCATCTTGCCATATTGGCTAATGGAGTGTTTTAATCTTGTTACCCAAAAGGAATTCTTGACAATCATCCCGACTCATTTCATTTGGACTATCTAGAGAAATATACATGTATGGTATTAGATGCATAAAATGCTCTTATAAAGTGGTCATAATCAATGATTCCCAATGGAATGTAACACAATGTCTATAAGATTAATTATTTTACTCCATTTCAAGTAGAATTTGAAAGTAAGCCCCTAAGCAACAAGATACATTGTCTAGCACTTTGATCAATGGTAAAACGGATCCTCGATGTCACACTTAAGATGCAGGCTACTATTCTCAAAAGCCATTGTTGAGTTTAGTAACAATATTGATATTAACGAACAATACAACCTTTTTTGGACAACGCCTTATCTGAAATTGAAACAATATACTAGTCTCACGACACCTTGTTGAAAATGATATGAAGTATCCTAGGCTAGAGTCTAACAATAAAGAATGCCATATTGGAACGATGGTAAGAAAACAAAGGGAATCAATCAAAAATTTGTTTCTCCTAGATGTGGAAACAATACAACCTCTTCTCAACAGTAGCTTATCTAAAAATGGAACAATATAGTGTTCTTATGGTGCGTCGTTCAAAATGATAGGATGTGGCCTAGGCTAGAGTATAATGATGAAGAATGCCATATTGGAATGATGGCCACAAAACATATGACATGAATTAGAAAATTTGTTCCTCCCCTATGTGTAGATATGTATCAATGTCATAGTGGATACAAACAATATGGGTATATAGTGATTTGTATGTTATTTTTGTTTGGATCATTCTTGGAATGATAAGTTTTACTTTTGTTGATATATGGAAGGTTGATGCCACCATTGATCACATTGGTGGAGAGTGTATGTTCTAGATTGGTTGTGTTGGAGGAATATAGATTATTTTTTAAATTATTTATGGACATATCTGTAAATGTGCATTTTTTATATTATTTGTTTTGATTATATTGTCAATGTTCCAAGAAAAAAAATAGGAATGTAGAAAGGTTTTCTATTTAAAAATTGAGAATGGACCTTGTTAGCTTTTGATGGTTTAATTGAATCTTTGGCTGTTGTATTCTTGTCGTAATAGAACTTGTGGCGAGTTTTTGGTGTTGCAACTTTGTATTTTACAAACAACAGCCCCAATAATGTCGGTGGTCCCTAACTTTCCCAAGGCTGCACAACAACTGTTAGGCCCCAATCCTACAAGTTTTTACCTTGTTTATTCTCTATTCCTACCACCTTTATTGGTTGTTTCCCATGTGCATCGAGCAAACTGCAAACATGCTTTGCTTGCATTTGCAGCCTTGCTGGTGTATAGTGTGGCTTGTTTATATTTGACATATTTATGTGGCTTTCATGTCTTTGTTTGTTGGTTATTTGCATGTAGCAATTGTTTAGCTATTTATGTGTGTTTCTTTTTAGTGGAGTTGCATATAGCTTTATTTTTGTTTGAATATTTCCTATGCACTATCCAATGGTAATTATAGACTTGTTGATAGCCATTGTATCTATTGAATGTTGATGGATTGCAAAATTGCTTTGTACAATTTTGTTGAAATCATGATTGTGTGATTGAAGTCTTTTGCTTTGTGTTCATGCTTGCACCGCTATACAGTTTATGTTTTTTTGTACAAGGCATTGTTGACAGTTGTTCTATAGCTTCCTAGCATGTGCCAGCAACATCTGGAACCTTTCCCTTGGCCGCTGGAAAAGTTGTGATATAGAAGGGCTGATGGTTGGCCAAGAGGTTGTGATGCTTATTGTACTCTGTAAGGTGTTGTTGGCTATCATCCTCTATCTCTGGTTATAATCTAGGGCTATAGACTTGTAGTCAACAATGCCTTTTTTTAAATGACATAGACTGTATAGTTGCTTTATTGACTTTACAATGTTTCTTTTTTGAAAGTGCATACATGTTGACTCAACTAACTTCAAAACATGGCAAGGCTGATGGAAATTCTAACCAAAGTTCACAAAAATAGGGAATATCCACCCATCTTGCACATCAGTTGTTATACACACACACATACATAATTTGAATTTCCCTCAAGACATTGTATGCAAAAATCTTTATTGTTTGTTATAAACAATATTATTTAATTAATTCTTGACATTTTATCACTATTCTATTTTTGAGAAGGTGTTTTTGAGACCATTTTATTTTTCTATTTGTTTACTAATAATAGAGGGTTTTGAACAATTTGGGTAGGTTGTCTTGTTTTATTAAACACTATAGATGCACCATAGATAGAAAAGAAACATAGTATTTGATGAATATTCTTTCAGTTACAAACTGGTGGAAATCCACGGTCACAAAACACACAGACCTTAAAGAAAAATCCACTAAAAATTGATGGTCACAAACCCATTCAAAAATATATTGTTCTATAAAGGAATGTAAGAAGATTAGAGATAAGCAAACAAAACAACTACTCAAAATTAAAACATATAGAAAGAAAGAGAAAAATAATCAAGAATGCCCAATGGAATCTAACAAAAAGTGTATAGGATTAACATTTACTCCATTGCAGCCACAAACACAAAACAAAAGCCAACAAATATAACGCCTTAAAGAGATGGAAGAATTTTCAAAAACACATCTTTTGAGGATGAGACAATATACCCCAAGATACAAAAGAGCAACCAAAAAATAATGCATAACATGGAAAATTATATTGGATTCAAAATATAACCAGCAAATAGAAGCCATAAACAAAAAAACCCACAAAGAGTCATGCAAATAAATCTGAGTTGAAATTTACTTATGCATCAACAAAACCCTATCAAAAAATTCATACAGTGTAGCCTACTAAATAGCAGCTTGCAAAAAGTTGATAATGACAAGCCCACTAAAAAACTATACTCATTTGTTTAGCTTATCAAAATTTGAAGCAATTGACAGTGCCTTATTGCAAATTACACAATATAGGGTTCCAAAAACCGTAGACCACAAATGAAACAATGTGACAAATGGTATTACTGGCATGCAACTTCCCACTTGGTTCAAACAGACCTCTGCTTGTTGGTTGTCTCCAATATGCATTCTTCCCCCAAGCTTGAAAACATATCTAGAACATAGAGCCCATAAACAGAAACACATGAAAATTGATAGCGTCAAATACATGGAAAACCATAGACACAAATGGTGAACCAAAAATGAGGTAATATTGTGTACTTAGAAACTATATAGTATTTTTTGAAGAAAAACTTATTGATACTTCAAGCGATGAATAGTACCTTCTTGCAAATGAAGCAATATACCCTAGAACAGACTATCAATCACAAAATAAGGAATATTGGTAAGGGTGTACATAGATATATATAGACAGATATACATATATATACAAAAAATGTCACATCCCACACCTTTTATGCCCATCGCTACAAAGTCACAAGATTCCCTCCAACCAGCTTCATAGGAATTCCACTAGAAATTAATGCACCTGCACCTTCATAGCAGTATGCCCTTCTCACTCATTTTTGATATCCATGTAGTAGTGACAGTTGCATATGTGTGTGTGTGTGTGTGTCGAATGTGGAGAAGTATTCTAATATCAACACAAACCTTAATGAGACGGTTTACATTCAAAGTTTGAAGCAAGTAAAACTACTCTATTCGTAATACAATCAAACCTTTCAAATACGTATCATTGTCCTCTATTTCTAGGGATTTATTAAGGGTATGTGTAAGATCATGATGGGCCAAAAAGTGGCGATATGATGGGTATGTGTATGGTATGTGGTTGAAGACTTTTTTTGTACCTAAAATTGATGAAACAAAAATGGTTTTTAAAGGATATTTTGAGCTTTCCACCAATATAAATTATTCTTTACTTTGAATTTAATAAATAATTATTATTCATTTTCTATTTAAATTATGACTAATGTTCTGATTGATAGGTTGATTGAAAAAAATCTATAGCTTTCCAATGGTATCACATTTTTTGAATCCAAAACATGTGTCACATTCTATGTTTCACATACTATAAGATTAAAAAAGGAAAATTTTAAAAGTTTTGACCAAGCAGTGTGTCGCATACGAAGCTTTATATTTTTTTAAAGTTGTACCAAAAAATCGCACTAATTATTTACTTGGAAAAAATTAAAAATATGCATCACATCGAGACATGAGCTACTCCTTACTTATCTAAAAAATCTTATAAAAAAATATTATAATTTTATTGTGGTTAGGTGGTTAGACAGACACCTACTTCTTATTTTTTCCCTAAAATTTAAGTACTATTGCATTGAAATTTCAAATTTTCACCAAATAGATTTTTAAAAATCAATAAAACCTAGTAGTTTAGAAACTACATTCAAATTGATACGGTGATTCTATTCTTACATATTTTGAAATGTTATAGATAAATTATTCAAATTTGGTATCGCTTGCCTAACTCCTCGATTTGAATTTTTGCCACTTATGGCTTGTTTTTCCATGATGATCCCGTATACCCTAAACCATTTGGCCTCTATATTCTGCCAGTTGTTAAAACACTAATTTAGGAAATAGATTTGATGTTTAAATATGTAAGCTAAGATGATTCTTGTGCAAATGTGGCCGGAAATGATTAGCGGTATACTTCAAATGAAACAAAACAATGATGGAAAAGTTAGGATATTGATGCAATGTGATAAATGGTATGATGATGTTGATGATAGATGAACAAGCCTGGATGAGGAAGATATGATACTGCGTGAACTATCCATGACATGCGCATAGCGTCTCAAATGTAAAACGCTAAAAACAAACTAACCTAAAATGTAACTATGATGCAAATGAGGATGGATAAATGCAACTGGAGGCCATGAAGAAATTAATTAATCTAAGATGAGAATGCAGTAACACATGATATGAAAACTAAGTGACAGACCTAAGCCTGTCTTCTATGAAAACCCATTGGTAACAATAATTCAAAGGTGGATGAAAAAGTTGCATTATAACAACACTATTCCACTTAGACTGCAAAATAGCAATATAACATTAATGCAGGATGATAAATGCTAAGGCAAGAGGTGTATTTATAGGGCTCTCACACATTTTGAGGTGGCACCTATCAAATGGTCTAGATTTAGCTGATAAATAATAGACTATGGAGATGAAAGGAATCAGGAGGTTGTCCCCTTGACCAAGGACAACATCCCATGTGTGTGGAGAGAATCCTTTGACCAATTGGAAACATGCAAAATGTATGGGATTCCCAAGTGTGTGAAACAAAAACCCATATGCTCCAAATTTGTTGGAAGTGTGGGGAATAAAAGCTATGTGCCTTTTCCTTACTGGTGGAAGTGTGTGAGGATAATCTAAATGACAATTATTTATTTATCTTTTAATGTGACCTTTATGAGGGCGCATGCTGTGAAATGTGCTCTAATTCTTAATCAGATATTAAGCACTAACAAACACGCCATAGGTATTTTGTTTATTTAATTATTTAAAGAATGTGGATTTTGGAGAATTAAAGGAAGTGAACAATATAAATAAAGTAAGACCTTATTTATATGTAATGAAGCATTAATTAAATAGGTTAGCCAATTGAATCGAATATGATACAACTTAGTATAATATGAGAGAGATAAAGTGGCTAAACATATTGTGAATACGAGCATATGCGTATGCGAGGAGACACACGGTATATATATACACACATATATATATGTACATATATATGTACATTTATATATATGTACAATACCCAGCAAAAACCATGGTATCAAATCCATGCAGAGCGATGCAGACAAAACCGAAATGATAGATGAGGCAAGATATTTGAAACAATCAACAGTACCTTGTGGAAAATCAAACAATTTAGCGCGGTACAATGCATTAACCACAAATCAAGTAGAATCACGAAGGGTTCCTTTGACATAGAGCTCTTGCCACTTGCTTCAAACACACGTCTTCCCATTGAGATTTTTGAACAAAAATGGGAAAAATATTATTAAAGGTGACACTTTTATTTTGCATTTGCATCCATCTAACCATTCAAAAAACACAAAATAACCTACAAGAACCTTCACAAAAGCTACACAGAGCTTAATCCAGCTTGCATCCTCACAGAAGCTTACCCTTATCACTCATGGGTCTCATATCGGGTATAGCAACATAATGAAACCAAACAATGCCTTGCTGAAAATTCCCTAGTGTATGTATGGGAGGTTGAAAAAATATGTTGTCCAAAGTTATAATGCATTTTCCACCTACTATTTGGATTAGTGTGCCACACGCTGCTCATCGTAGATGAAACAATGTCATAGAGGTTTCCTGTATGTGCTACATGCATTGGCAATGGTTGCAATAATACTTTGCATTTAAAACTTACCAAACTACTAGAGAAGTTTAGGGTATTCTTAATAAAGCATTATTCAACGGTGGTCTCTAGATTGAGCTCCATGGCATACATAACAAACATTATAGCCAAGTACGATGTGACATCCATATCTATCTTGGCACTATCATTAGAGATTGCAAAGCAATAGCAAAAAAAACTTGGAAAGTATTACATCGATACCCAGACATAGATACTTGCATACACAAATACATGATACATGTATATATGTACACAGTAATCTGTCAAGATATTCTATGTTGCATGCATGACTTTGTAATTTTCAAAAAATCCATTATTAGGTGTCATTTTCTAGGTTTATGTTGCTCTTCAAGGTGGTTGTGAATGAAGAGGGAAAGCTTGTGTGAAGGTGAAAGTGCATTGATCGGCTATGAAATTTCTATGAATCTACTTGCTAGATTGTATTATTTTCCAAAAAGTGTTGTTCACATGGCTGTATTGTTTCAATTTGCTAAAAGCTTTCATTTAGAAATGAGTATATTTTTTGATGTGTTTGTCACTATTAATTTTCAATAGGGTGCTCTTATGAGGGTTATATTGTTTCTATTTGTGATGGCTTTAGGTTAAGAATCAATTTTGGATAAGCTTCTATTCACAAACTAGTATATTTAGAAAGTATAATATTTTTAGTTGCGAGCCTACCCCAAATGGAGAAAGCCATGGAACACAAGAAAAATGACAACTAGCAAATGCATGTAGAACCATACACACAAAATGTGAACCTTAAACCAAATAATAGTCCTTTTCACACACAATATAGTCTTTTCTCTACAACACCTTCTCAAAATTAGAATAGCTAGAGGATGCTAAGAATTAATGAAATAATATTGTTTATAACAAATAGTACAACCTTTTGTATACAATGTCGTGATGGAAATTGAAATAATGTATATATGTGTGTGTGTGTGTATGTGTGTGTGTGTGTATATTTATTTGTATATATATGTATGCATGTATGTATGTATATATATGTATATATATATGTATATATGTATATATATGTATATATGTATATATATATGTGTGTGTATATGTATATATATGTATATATATACTATTTTGTTGCAAACATACCCACAAAAATGCAAACATTAAAGAGAAACCCATTGAAATTTGACAGCAACAAACCCATACAAAAAAACACTCCTTTCTCAACACAACCTAATCAAAAATTGAAAGAATACAGCCTACCGAACAACACCTTCTCCAAAATGAAATAATATAGCTTAAGCAACAAAAATATAATCAACAATTCCCAATGGAAGCTAACAAAAAGTGTATAAGATTGACTATTTTTCTCCATTGCAAACAACAATAATCAAAAATACCTAATGCAATGAGATGTAACCTGTATAACATTAACTATTTTGCTACATTGCAGGCATAGCCACAAAACGGATGCCATTAATCAAACAATATTTATTTCAGCACAAAGCTAGGTGGACAAAACCATTAAAGAAAAATAGGCACAGTAACCTATCCTTGCAAAATGATAGGCATAAGATGTTGACCATAGATTAAACAATATTTTTTCTTCCAAAAAAATATAGTTTTCTCTCAACAACAACCTATCAAAATTTGGAACAATCAATAGTGTGTTAACAAAGATCAAGCAATATAGCCTACACCAACCTACAAACCACAAGTGAAATAATATTCAAAAAAGTTCTCCTTGTATGCACATGTTTATGCTTCCTTTGCATAGATAGATATTTTTACATATGGAACATACAGTATGCATCACTCTGATTATTAGTGCCATTGCCAACACTTTTCTATTCCTCTTGGAGTCATTGGCCCATGTAAAAAATGAAAAATTTGTTAATGGAAGCTTCAAAAAAAACTTCACAGCATACGATTGGACTTGCACCTTCACAGAATCTCATCCTCTTCGCATCAACATTTTTTGTCGCATGGTGTTCATGTAGTGGTAATGGTTGTGACAATATCTTTTGTTCAAAAACATGAGAAGAGATAGTGGAAGCGTTTGTAAATTTCAATAAGGAATTGTTCAGTGTTCTTCTCTGCCTTTGGCCCCTTCAACAGTTGTGAGCCAAGATTACGAGCTTCTTTGAAGGTTGAAGACCATCCGCCATTTCCAACAGATGTAACTTTGTTTTTCTATATCTATACGTTCTCATTCAACCATATATCGATATTGTCTACAAGTAATGCCATGTATGTACATTTCTACATGTACTTCTTTGGTATGTATATTTCCAAACAACAAGTGTCTCTATATGCATCCAATCAATGACCTTGGATTGTATTTGTTGGTATAGTTGCTAATCATACATTTTGGGTTGTTATTTGTTAGAGGCTCACAAAAGGAGTTGTTTCTTATGTGATGACAAAGATTGATTCCACCATAGATAGAACTGATAGACAATCTATGTTCTTACTTGGGGGTTTGGTCAAAGCCTATGGGGCTTCATGACCCAATATGGTAGGGTGGACAACAGGCCTTCTTTTCTCGTTTTTCATTTCAAATTTGCTATTCATTTTTCATTATTTCTTAAAGGCTCTCAAATGGAATTGTTGCAATCATAGGATGTATGGTATGTCTATTCAAAAGGATTGCTTCAACCATTGATGAAAGTGATGGAAAATTTATATTGTTGCTCGGGGATTTGGTGAGAGCCTATGGGGCTTCATGACCCAAAATGGTAGGGTGGAGAGCAGGCCTTATTTTTTTGTTTTCCATTCCATATGTATATTTGTTTGTATATATAAATGTTCACTGATAAGATTGTGTTCGCAAGATGGTAGGATGGATAGTACATCTTTTCTTTTGGTTTGGTGTTTTCAAGCATGTTTTTTGTTCATTGTAATATTTCTATATGTATATGTGTATGTATATATGCATGTCCAATGAAAAATCTAAAATTATTTTGGATGGAGAGTGTCATGAAGGAAGGGACGATGCATAACAATAGGCTGCAACAACACTACAATCTTCCTTAAATAGTGCATCATACTTTCCATTCATGACACTCTGCATTGAACACAGATTGCATATGCATATATACATTTGTAGACACGTTTCCATATATGTTTATCTTGGTTACTGTCAATAAGTGACTATTTGATGCAGGAGCATCCATGGGCTCGTGCAATCTTGCATCAACCAAATTTATTTTATTTTAATTTGGTTTTGTTTTCAATAAATGGTTGCCACAAATATTTGTAATTAATGTAATTTTAAATTAAATTACATTAAAACAATTCATGTTGAATGATTATGCTCGAAAAAGCAGGTGTTGCAAAGGAAATGGAAGTGCAAAAATTCAAAATTTGGATTTTTGCAAGTTAAAGGAGATTTTTTTAAGATTTTATTTTTAAATAAAATCTCAACTTTCACAAATCCCTAAAAAATAGGGACTATCAAAGTGGGTTCCCATTTGATCAAATTGGCAACTTTGATGAGTGAGTTAAATTTTGGAAACTGCCGATAAAGTGTGTGTGTGAGAAGTTTGATTTTTGATTTATTTGAATTTTAATTTAGAAATTCTCTCCTTGGATTTTTGGGAAAGATTATTTTTGAGTTTGAAATGGAAATGAAATTGAAATTGAATTTCATTTCATTCTGGCAGATTTGGAAAGTTTGTAATAAAAGATAATTCATTTACATTTTGAAGTTAGTTTTCAAAGGCAGGAAACTCACAATTAAGGTGGATTTTTCTCTAAGGAGAAATCGCAGCAAAGTGTGAAGGCTTCAATAATTTATTTGCAGCCATTATTGAGGAGTGACAAGTGTGCATGTGGGTTGGTTGTAGTGCTTGAGAAGAAAATAAATTCTACAGAGTGTTGCAGATTTTTGTAATCAATTTTATGATGTTGTAAAGGGAATATGTGGTTCCCATAGTCTCATTGAGACATTATTTTGTAATTGCAGATTTTCCATTTTAATGAAAGTTTCATGTTGTAGTTTCTTTCATACTTGTGTTTGTGTTGAAATTAAATCAGCAGAGAGGGTTTTGTGTCACCCCCTTCCTGCTTCAGTGGTATCAGAGCGGGAGTTCCTGAGTGTGCAGGCAGAGCGCCGAATGTGAGGCAGTTTGTACCAGGACTTGTGGTGTGTGTGATTTATGTGTAGACAGATCGTCGGACATGAGGCAGTCTATGGAAGAGAGGATGGGATGGATCATGAGGGTGATCTCGAGAAATTGTGGAAAGTCATCAGGAGAAGTCAGAAATTGAAAGTCGCTTCATCGATCGTCGGCGGGTCGGTCAAAATCCGGAGTCCGTCGCCAATGCGCTTGCTCGAGATCGGCTTAGAAAAGAAAAGAAGAAATGAATCAACTATGAGATCATAAATTTAATGGTAATTTTAATGATTTTATTTTATTTGAAGATGCATTGTTTGCAGGAACTAGCAAAGGCAAAGAAAATGGTGAAAAGGAGAAGGATATCACAGCAGAAAAAGAGGTATCTATTAATTTTGTTAGTGAAGTTGCATGCAAAGAGTGAGATGGAAGCTAATAAGGGATAAAGAATTACTCCGGTCGCTCGTTGAAATAGATCGTTAATCCAGGAATAGAAGATAGTCTTTATTAAGAAGGAGAATCGCTAACAAAGTCTCGAGAAGATAATCGTCAAAGAGTTATACTTGTCATTAAGAAGGAAAAAGTGATTGCTCCGGAAAATGAGTATTAGTTATCAAAATCAATGCTCAAAAGCTGATTTTGTGAGGAATTATATGTGTAAAAGGAAGTGAAAGAGAGATGAAGCCAAAAGTGCAGCAATAACAATATTCTGGGGCTAAGGAAATACAAGTGTTACTGGCTTAGCAAAAAGGGAGGTAACACATGATTTCATTTGTTTTAATGAAGAGAAGGATGTTAATTATTGTTTTCCAAAATTGCATAGTGCAGAATGGTGGGAGCTGAATTTTGTGAACAAAGGCAGAAAGAGAGGAAGAATGAAGGAGAGTAGAGATAGAATATTACAGGCAAAGGGAAAACAAAATGTTCACAATGATGAGGTTGAGAAGTGGATCCAGCGTGAACATAGCATATTCAAATGTTCATGAGCTTTGCTCACAGAACATTTTCTTTCTACCGTGGGTGTCTGATGCAGGAGCATCCATGGGCTCGTGCAATCTTGCATCAACCAAATTTATTTTATTTTAATTTGGTTTGGTTTTCAATAAATGGTTGCCACAAATATTTGTAATTAATGTAATTTTAAATTAAATTACATTAAAAATTCATGTTGAATGATTATGCTCGAAAGAGCAGGTGTTGCAAAGGAAATGGAAGTGCAAAAATTCAAAATTTGGATTTTTGCAAGTTAAAGGAGATTTTTTTAAAGATTTTATTTTTAAATAAAATCTCAACTTTCACAAATCCCTAAAAAATAGGGACTATCAAAGTGGGTTCCCATTTGATCAAATTGGAAACTTTGATGAGTGAGTTAAATTTTGGAAACTGCCGATAAAGTGTGTGTGTGAGAAGTTTGATTTTTGATTTATTTGAATTTCAATTTAGAAATTCTCTCCTTGGATTTTTGGGAAAGATTATTTTTGAGTTTGAAATGGAAATGAAATTGAAATTGAATTTCATTTCATTCTGGCAGATTTGGAAAGTTTGTAATAAAAGATAATTCATTTACATTTTGAAGTTAGTTTTCAAAGGCAGGAAACTCACAATTAAGGTGGATTTTTCTCTAAGAAGAAATTGCAGCAATGTTTGAAGGCTTCAATAATTTATTTTCAGCCATTATTGAGGAGTGACAGAGTGTGCATGTGGGTTGGTTGTAGTGCTTGAGAAGCACACAAATTCTACGGAGTATTGCAGATTTTTGTAATCAATTTTATGATGTTGTAAAGGGAATATGTGGTTCCCATAGTCTCATTGAGACATTATTTTGTAATTGCAGATTTTCCATTTTAATGAAAGTTTCATGTTGTAGTTTCTTTCATACTTGTGTTTGAGTTGAAATTAAATCAGCAGAGAGGGTTTTGTGTCACCCCCTTCCTACTTCACTATAGCGAAAAAAATTTGTCTACATGTGGATTTTTTATTTTCTATATTCTCCCTCCCTTGCACAATGGTTTTGCATCTACAAGCAAAAAATTGCATATGTTCATGTAATGTGTAATTTCAATACTCATGCCTTGGTTATTATTCCTTGTAGGCTTTAAAAGTAACCGTTAGAATGGAAGGTGGTATATTTGCAATAATGAGCAACATTCATTTCATGTTTGACCACATCGTAGAAATTTGTGGAGATACTTGACCTAATACCATTGAGGAGACTTCTTTTTCAGAAGAGTATTTAAGTATTAAACTATGTATCAAGGTGGTTTATTTTCAGTAATGAGCAACATTCATTTCATGTTTGATCGCATGGTAAAAATTTGTGGAGATACTTGACCTAATACCATTGAGGAGACTTTTTTTCAGAAGAGTATTTAACTATTAAACTATGTATCATATTATACTTCAAAAATTACTAGTATATGCGACATGGTTTAACACTAATAACTCTCTCCTAAAAAGAAGTCTTTTCAATACATGGTGTTGCCATTAATTCTTGTCTATACACAAATTTAGTAATGCAATCGATGCATTTCCTTTTGAGTTAGCCACTAGCTCAATGAGATTGAGTGCTTGCATTCTTGTTTTTTAATTTGGAGTTTGAAAGCACTTTTAAATACAATGTATATGAATACATACAATTATGTATACATATTGGTCCTCTTGTGCTTTTGGATACTTTGTTGCATATCCAATTAGGTTGACCATTATAGTTATGCCATTCACCTTTGACTTCATGTTTGCAACCATTTTATTATGTTGTTAATATTATTGTTGTAGGAATCATAGCCTTCTTCAGGTTTCAACACCACATCAAGTGTAGATCGTAGAAAGGCATAAAAGCATGAAAGAACCAACTTTATTATGCACACTACAAAGACCAAATTTTCACAAATCATCAAGCCAAGTACTTGCAAAAGAGAAGCACCATAGACCCAACTGGCTTGTCATCCCATGCCTAACTAGGCACACTACCATTGCAAGCAAGCTCACTAGTAACATTCGATCA
>VDFB02000008.1:122286486-122297334 GCA_007258455.2 Sequoia sempervirens
AATAATCATGAAAAAGGAGAATATGATGGTGATCAATGACAAGTCAGTGGCACATTTGACAATCGAAAGAGTAGAGGAATGCATAGTGAACATCATGGTACAACTTATGATATAAATTAAGCCACATGGTTGATGTGCTTTGAATCCTTGCATCTAAAGGAAATGGATAGTGAACATCATGTGTTACCTTGTTACTACATGAAGGAGGAGGCTCCATCTCTCCATTTGGTGTGTAAACAAAGTGGAAGTTTGCTAACTATCAAGTGAAGGCTTAAAACCCTAGTTTTTGCTCCATTTCATGTTTGAGCTTTGTACGGACAGTGGAAGGCTGGGACCTCAAGAATCTTTGAGTGTTGTCCATGTGAACCAAGAACCTTGGAAAAAGAGTGGGAAGTCCTTTTCAGATTTGTGAGTTCTAACCTGTTTTGTAGGTGAAGGAGACCTAATAGGGGCTCAAGGGCTACTAGCCTTTCAAACCCTAGCTAAAGGATTGGTGAGAGCGATGGGAAGTTAAAGTCTTGGAGGTTGTTCAAACACCTTTGGAGGACAGTTTGAAGCCTTTTAAGACTTATTAGTACCCCTGCAAGAGTTGATGGAGTGTTGAGGAAGATTGTTCTTTAGTATAGTGTAAAGGCTAAGGAAGAGTTGTGGCAATGAACCAAGGTGGACTTGGTGGTTGGAGTTTGTGATAGAAGAGGGGTTGGTCAGACAAACCAGGGGCACCTAGTCATGAGTAGGGTTAGATTGGTGAAGCAAAGCACCAAGGAGGTCTTACAAGGAGTTGCCTAGAGTAGGAATCGATTGATTCTCTCCAACCCTCTCCCTATCAGATTGGTATCAGAGCAAGCAAAAGATTTGGGATTGATCTTGTATGTCGAGAAAGATCCTCACCGCGGTGACAAATGCTGAGTTGGCCAATAGGGTTGAAGAAATAGATGAAGACAATAGGGTATTGAGAGAAAAGTTAGACCAACTTGAGAAAGCACTAAATGTTATGCGGTTTGATGGAAGAATAGCAAAGAAGAGGTTGCAAAGGAGGATAGAATCAACCTCGACCCTATATTGAAGGAGGATCCTTCTTGGAAAGCATTGGAAGGCTTTGAGTGGAAAAACACTTGAAGGAGTACCATTGTTTAGTGGAAAGATGGAGGCTGATTTAGTTATGGATTGGATAGAGGGAATGGAAACCATTTTGAGTGTGATGGAGCCACCGGCACAAAAGGTAAAGTGGCTAAATCAAGACTAAGAGGTTCTACTCCAACTTGGTGGAAATTCATTTAGGATAGAGAGGAGAAGGAAGGCAAGCAACCTATCTCTACTTGGAAGGGAATGGTCAAGGTGAAAGAAGCATACCTACCTAAAGACTATGAAATTCAGCCATAAGAGGGATGAGTTTGAGGCAAAGAGATCAGGAGATGAGTTCCTATACTGAGGAGTTTCAAAGACTTTGCATGAGGTCCAATGTCACAGAGGATGAAAGTATCAAGATGGCAAGGTATCTCAATGGTTTCAAGTGGAACATTCAAGAGGAGATGGTTCTCTTAAGCCCAAAAATAGTGCACCAATGTTATCAATTGGCATTAAAGATTGAAGAGAGGAGTAAGAGGAAGCAAGATCAGACTTCTAAGGGCAAAGGCAAAGGAAGAGATCAAAGAGGACAACATGGTGGCTACCAAGGTAGAGGCAATGACCAAAGAAACCAAGAAGAGTCAAAACTCATAGAGCATGGAGGTGAAACATCTACAAGAGGTGGACATAACTGGGGTAGAGGACCTCAAGGA
Organism: Sequoia sempervirens; assembly: GCA_007258455.2. Classification (NCBI taxonomy): domain Eukaryota; kingdom Viridiplantae; phylum Streptophyta; class Pinopsida; order Cupressales; family Cupressaceae; genus Sequoia; species Sequoia sempervirens. The sequence goes on from VDFB02000008.1 coordinate 122,288,268, forward strand.
GGTTCAAATAGAGGAAGAGGAGCAGGCAGGCAGGAGCCTTTCCTTGTATGTACCTTCTCTAGGCCTTTCCTTGTAAGACCTCCTTGGTGCTTTGCTTCACTAATCTAACCTATAGGTCCCTACTCATGACTAGGTGCCCCTGGTTTGTCTGACCAACCCTCTTCTATCATTCATCAAGATCATACATTGACCTTCTTGCCCTCTCCTCCTAAAGTTTGGACCACATCCATTACCTCCACATAAAATTGGACATCCTTGGTCTTCATGGTTCCCACACCATGATCTGGTTATGCAAATCAAAATGAAGAAAAGTAATCATCTCCTTATCCATTGGCTGGAAGAATGCATGCTTAATGCTTTGATACATGATATCAGCTCTCTCTTCTGCTCTCATGGTTGAATATCAAAATCCAGTATGGTGGGCCTCCAGAGTTCTAGTCATCTTTCTTCCTCTTCCACCAAATGTTGTCCTAATCCACATGTCTACCAGCCTAATTGGCTTTGTTTTTGAAAGCTGAAGTTTCTCCTGAGTCACCAGTGTAGCTCTCTCGACCTTTCCAAACTCTTTCATTGCTATAGATCGTCTTTGGGATTTAGCCATTTTGTACCACATGGTTGATGTGTTTTGAACTTGCATCTAAGGGGTTTAAAACCTTAGGGGCCTTAGATGAGAAAAATAAGTAATGTTTTTCTTTTCTTTTTATGTGAGGACGTAGTAGTGAGATAAAAGAGGACTGTATAGAAAAATGAAAAAAGAAGACAAAAATTCATGGACCATACTATATCACCTACATGCTAGCTAACTAGGACATGAATGTATTAGATTTAGGTATGATAGGGGTATTGCAAGGTATATTTGAGGAATATATAAGAATGAAGAAGAATTCAATGGATCAAATTAGTGTCAAATGTTTTCCTAAAAGATCTCCCACACCCTATTAGGGAATTTAATCATTTCTAAGCATTTTCCACGCCCTATGGGAAAGTTTGAGGAGGCTCCAATATTTGAGAGTTTAATGAGTAATTATAACTTCTTTCCATGCAATCATGATTAGTTAGAGAACATATAGGGAAACTTGATGAGCTATGCAACAAATGAAGAGAATATAGGGCATTTTGACCTAGTCTTAAGCATCTCCAAGCCTACTTAGATATTGAAGGAGTCTCTACCGAGCAGATAGGGTCGAGGATAGAAGTTTTATTTTTGGTTATATTGACATCATGTAGGACATCCATAGTCTTATTCTTGGTTACGCTGACATCACAAAAAAATATATAGGATGGAGTAGAATGTACCTCTACCTTTGTCAGTTCCATGTTAAATTTTTATTATATATAGCTTGCTAGTGTAGGAATTCTAAGACAAACAATCATGGTAGGACCATTCTTAAAAGATTTCAAATAATAACCTGGTGAACCCATATACTCTTATGACTATATATACAAAAATCTAGATTAAACTTAGAATTCATTAACTTTAAGTTCTCTTTATTCTATATTACCTCGCTGAAAGTTTGATCAAATCTACTTGCACTCAGAGGTGTTTCCTTGAAACCTCCAACAACACCCCCGCTCAACATCCAAAATCACATATTAAAATACCATTCAGAAAAATGCTATTAACATATGTAATCAATTTTATAATTGTTTACTAACTTTACATACCCCACTGATAGGTGTACTGCATAAATAAGTAGATTGACTGGTGTACCCAGGGTCAACAATGTGACCCTACAATTTTATTAAAATAATAAAACTAAATTAGTTAATCTTGCATTTGACAATTAAAATTTAATAAACTAAATTCAATGAACACGTTCAATTTTACCTGACTGTCAATACCATATGCATCATGCAGAATGTCAGCCGCCCTCTCCATCCCCGTAGATGCATATGGATCAGGCTGAGTAGTAGCATATGGATCCTCGTGGTAGCACTCCCTCCCCGAGGGCTTCCGTGAGGGTCATACTAACAAGTGGCTCCGCAAGATTGACACACATGGCCTCGAAGGCCACCACCTGAAGACTCCCCTGGATTGCACTATACAATGGGGCTAGTGTGGTGGATGACACTCCGAGTCAAGGATGTGATCGCCTGCAAAGTCTCTACATCAAGATTTGCAACTACTGCATCAATCTGCTCAATGCAGGCGCCTAGTGAGAGGTCGTCTCCCTTGCCACGCAGGATCCGAATGTGCACCAAGCCTATCCTAAGCCGACCCCCACCTCTCCCCTAGAACTCCCTCATATCAAAATAATCTAGGATTTGGTTCAATATGAACTCACTGTATAGTTTCCTAAGAAAATATTGGGGACTTCACTATCGTGACGGTGGGTAATCAAAGACCATATACCATCTCATTATAAAATGGTTCCTAATCTCTACGCGGTGGCACCAATGGATAGGAAACCTCTTGCATTGGAGGGTGAGATTTTGATTTGTTCTAGGGTCAGTGAATAGAGAGCAATAAACTTTTAGTAATCTTTTAAATCTTTTAACTTGTTTATATGATAATTTATCTCAAGATAATATGCCCTTGATGTTTTCCTCCTATTTTGCCATCCAGATATTTGTTGGGTAATTGCATCCACATTTTTAACAAATCCTTCAACGAATCTGCTAGATGTATCCTTTCTGTGGTTGAAGAATTTTGATCACTCAACCTACTAATAAGATCCTCAACTTCTTTTTTATTGTTTTCAATTTCACCCCTCAAATTTTCTTGAGTGCCAGGAGGGTATTAAGAGAATGGTGGGCAGGCTGGGATTTTGTTGAGGTTGATTTGGTTGAGGATTTTCCTCCTTGTTGAGGATTTCCACAAAATTAAAAAAAAAAAAAAATCATTCATTTCTAAACTAAACAAAACAAAATCAATTTAAAAACAAAAAAATTCATTACAAATACCAAACAAAACTTACCTCTTGCATCTTTTCGTCGTCGGGGTGCCATATTTGTGAAGAAAATTGAATTCAAGTTGATCAAGTGTGAAGTAGTCACCTCCTCAACAACGCGAGCGCGTAGTGCAGGGTTCTTGGCCGCGGGCAGAAATAGAAAACAGTAAAAACAGAAATGAAGAATGTTACTTTTTTTTTTGCTTTTAAAAAGACAAAACGCGTTCGCGTTATAATGCGAACGCGTTTTGTCTCATTTTTCACTTTTGTGGCCACAAAAGTGCGACCATCTTGGTGCACTTACCCAGGAGGTAGAAAGTCTCATTTCATCATGAATTTGTGAATTTTTTTCTCATTAGAGATATTTGGAGGTTTTCCCCCTTGAAGTGGGGTGATCCCATAATAGTGGTTTACAATTTTTGGCCAAACTGGACACTAAAATTATTATTGTTAACTAAATCTTCACATTCGGGCACCTATAGCGGCTAAACTGTGAGGAATTTGAAGATGGTGCAAACTAGAGTCTCATCAAATTTTTTCTATAGATTCTAAAAAAAAAAAATTCAAAATTTTTGGAATCAAATTGCACTTCTTTTTCCATCTCCCACCAAAATTGATTTTTTTTCAGAAAACAACATTTTTGAAAAGTGACGCACACCGTATAACGCATAACTTTTTTCCATGAAGGATAAAATTCTAATTCTTTCAAATTTAGATTTGTAACTCTGATATCTAGTGCTTCCACTTGGTTAGATTTTTTTTATTGAATATTTTTTCCTTAATCAAGTTTCAAAGTCAAACGAATTACAATTCAGACACAACGCGACCGTATAATGTTTAACTTTTTTTGTAGATGTCAAAATTTTTTTTTTTTTTTTTTGTTGGATCAAGGACTTCAATGTCTGGTGCACTCATATTTTTTAATTTTTTTTTTTGATAATCTTCTATTTTTCCACATGTGAAGATCAAAGAAATTCATTTTCGATGAAAAACCTATGTTTAATAAAACTTAAAAAACAAATACATAACAAAACCAAAACATATTAAAATTATATTCATTGGATAGCTTGTTCTGAGGAATACCATAATCATTTGAAATAAATTTTAAATGAATTCATTTGATCCCCCAAAAGCTAAATCAAAAGTGATTTTTTATCAGCATTTTGATAGGTGTAAAGGAGACGCATTTATAGGTATGGTTTAAAACTAGCGAGGTTCTATCCAAGGGGGTTTAATCTAAGGTGATTTGATCAAACCATATTCAATTGGAATCCTTAAAATGGAACTTTTTTAAGGCTTAAATCATTATATTTTCTAAAAATATGTGATTTCAGCTAAAATTCATTCCTCTCAGGAATTGTAAACCACCATTATGACAACACCCAGTGGCTTGTTATTCTCAATTATTATCAAGTATTTGCAGCATATTTCATATCATATTCTTCTATTGTGCAAGTTATTTCATAACAGTTTATATGTAGCATGATCCATATCATTACAAAAAAATTCCCTCTCCACAACTAGCCTTCAACACCTTTCCTATGCATGAAAGAGACTCAATAAAAGGGAGGTGCAAGAAGTTGGGTCCACAAATTGTTAAAAAAGTTGAACTGTTTTTTCTGATTTTTAGAATTTGACACAATTGGACTTAAAATTTGAAGGACCTACACACTAAATCTTTAAAAAGTTTAGTAATATGAAATTTAGTATTTTGAGCTTAGTTTTCAAATATGTAATTTATTCTAATACCCAGATGATATAAAATAAATTCTAGTACACATGTATAAAAACTGCTTTTAAAAGTCATTTTTTTTGGACCATACCATGCACATGTACATACACCCTAATTTAACATAACTAAAAGTATTTTTCTAATTCCTTTTGGAGAAAGATGTATTTTATAATGAATATTGATGAGGATTTTTTTTAATAATTTTTTTCATAATAATTTTTATTGGCCCTAATTTCTAGTTTCTAAAACCCTTGTGTACGGACACCATAACTTGACCTAAACTTATCATTTTTAAAATTTTATTTTTCTCATTATGTAAATAATTGTTTATAGATTGATGCCATATAATTTTTTAACAAGACAATTAACCAATTAAAATTTATTAAATAAAATATGAAAACCTGATATTTTGAGTTTATGGAAGTTTGTTTCCTCATAAATTAATTAAAAAATAGAAAAAATACTCAAATCATAAAAAATATTACATGTTTGAAAACTAGAAATTTCCACATATAATGAATTTTAATTTCATAAATTAATTAAAACAAAACTCATTAGCTATATTGCCAAAGTTTTTTCTCTTTAAATTGCCATGACCTTGTACTTGCAGGTCTAAGCCTATGTGTTTGGTTACCATGCATTTTCCCACCCTAAATTGAAATGAAAAACATGTCTTGTGAGTTTCAAACCTTTTGGAACAATTACCCACTAGTTGAAAATAGGTACCTATTCTTAAAAATGAATGGGCATTTGTTTTAAAGCTGAAAAATGACACTTCCCCTAAATGTGGACCCAACTTCTTGTAGTTACCCAAAAGAATACACATTTCCTAATACATCCCTTCCTAAAAAAGGGAAAGGCATGATGTTAGAAGATCCAACTACTAACCATAATCACAATCACACTTATCTCAATAGGAAAGTTTCTTTATTCCACAAGATCATTGAACAAAAGACCAACCAATGCCTCATAATGATCCTAGGGTTATCTTAGATCCTTCACCTTCAAATCAATCAAATATCAAACCAAAGAAGAAAACACATCAATTTAAAAAAAACAAGAAATAAAAGAAGTTTGATCCTATTGAGGGCCTCTTGAAGATATCCAAGACTAAGAATGATTTCTACACTCTTTTACATTGGGGATTAATTAAGCTACCACCTAACCCCGAATAATTAACACCACAACAAAGTGATCAAAATGAAACATATTGTGCCTATCATATCTATTTTTTGGACATCACATATATAATTGTCATGGTTTAAAGGAATAATTGAATAAATTTAAATCCCCTAGGGATCCAAATTAACTACATTACATTAATTTTTCTCCTTGCCATGTAATAGTTGTAGGATCATAGCATACTCGCTATTGCATGCTTTACATTCATTGCAAATAATTTCCTTTATTGCATGAAGATCATTCTCATCAATCATCTCGACTCATACTTTCCTTGCACTTAGTGGGGGAAAGGGGTTAGATAGCCTTGTCCTAGTTTTTCACTTGATGTTTCCCTTTTGGCTAGTTGCCCTCCTTCTGTATATACTAAACAATATTGGGACACAAATGACCTAATATAGGTTTACTCACATGTGCCTTACTAGTCTGGTTTTTTTTCCTTTTCATTATCTTTATGTGATTGTATGTGCATAATACGATCTCCCCATACTGTGTTGTTTGATGTATCCCTTAATGTGCATTCCTCTGTGGGTAAGTGCATGGATCTATGACACAATTTTGGTGTCAAATTGCAAAAAAACCCTATAATAGACCATATTGCACTCGCCAAATTTGGTGCTCTCCAAATGGCTTTACCATTTGGCGAGTGCCAAATTTGGTGCTCGCCAAATGGATTGAATTTTGCAATGAATTAACTTGTGAACTCTTTCTTTTTGTAATGACTTTTGGAATGCATTTTTCTAAACTCTTTCATTTTCTCTTTCTCTGCTAGGGAAACTATATACATGAAATAAACATTTAAGTATAAGTTGACATTTACAGATGGAATTTACTTTCTTATACTTTAAGTTATATTTCATGTATATAGTTTTAGGATGTTTGAGAGTGGTTTCAGATCTCTAGGAGTTATAATGCAAATTCTAGTTTTTGGAAGATCTTAAAAATGTTAGACTTAGTCAAATTTTAGTAATCAGGAGGTCAAATTTTAGTAGTCAACAAGTTGTATCATCTTTCTCTGTCACTCTCTCCTTCTCTATACTCTCTATCTCTCCACTCCTCTCTATCCTTTCATCCATCTCTCCCCTCTATCTCTCACACACCCCTTTATCTCCTCCCTACATCTACCTCCCTCCCTCCCCTCTCTACTTCTCTCTATCTCTTCTCTCTCTACATCTCTTCCCTCTCTACTCATCTTTATCTACCCTCTCTACTTCTCTCTAGCTCTTCTCTCTCTACATCTTCCCTCTCTACTTATCTTTATCTCCCCTCTTTCTCTCTCTTTACCTACCTCTCCCTCCATCACTTTGAATCTCACCTATGTCTCCTTCCCTACCTCTTTCCCTCTCTACTCTATATCTCTCCTCTCCCTCCCTCTACCTACATCTCTCTCACTCTCTATCCCTCTTTTCCCCTCTCTCTCTAACTCTCTCCTCTCTATCTCATAATTCTCTCTCCCTCCCTCTCACCACTCTCTTTATCTCTCTCTCTCACAAAAACCTCTCCCTCCCTCCCTCATTCCCTCTCTACTTCTCTCTATCTCTCCTCTCCCTCCCTCTCTCAACCTCACCCTCCCTCCACTTTTTTTTGTCTCTCCTCCCAATCTCTCTCACTATTGTCCCTCCCTGCCTCCCCCCTCTTTCTCTCTCAATTTCTCCTTTTCTCTATCTCACCATTCTCTCTCTCTCACTCTCTCTCTCTCTCTCACACACACACCTCTATCTCCCTCCCTACGTATCCTTCCCTCCCTCCCCTCTCTACTCTCTATCTTTCCTCTCTCTTTCCCTCTCTATAGCTACCTCTCCCTCAATCACTCTCTCTCTCTCTCCATCCCTCTCTATCTCACCTATGTCTCCTCCCCTACCTCTTTCCCTCTATACTATATCTGTCCTCTGTTAGAAACCAAGATCAGACATGCAAACCAAAAAACCTTCCACATAAGAGAAAATCAAAAAAAGCAAGAGCTATAGCAAAATGATGTGCAAAATATTATTATTCAGGAATTCATAATTACATGAGATTATTTTCTTTATAAAAGTAAAGTATGCATAACCCTAATCTTATCTTGAGCAAAAGATATAGCTCAACAAGATAAGAATGAGAATAATTAACCTAGGAATTAAAATATTACCTAAGTAAAGTTATGCAAATGTAATAATTAATTAATTACACTAACACCCCCCATAAGTGAAACCTAGGGAGACTAACAAAGCATGCACCTAAAAATAAGATGAATGCAAGAAAGTATAAATGAGTCTCGACAACAAGGCCTGATTAGGTACCTTTGTACAAATGCAATAATGAGGTAGAGAAGGAAAACCTAGTGGGACAAAACCCCCCTACAATAAGATGATTGTTGTAAAGAAGCATTGGAAGAACACTCTGGAGTAATAATGGAACCACAATCTAAAAATCAAGGAAAGATACTTCTGTCTACAAGAAACCAAAGTGGAATCATAATAATGCAACAACATACCTGATGCCATAGAATACTAGAAAAATCACAAATTGGAGCAACCCTGGAATCTGTGAAGCAACAATAGATGAAATGATGATAGAATCTAGAAACTGTGTATCTCAATGCCGATGCAAAACTGAAACTAAAACTCTTCCATGGGAACAAGTACCATAAAGACTAGATAGAACATTAACCATAAAAACATGGCCCTTAAACTAAGAAGGAACTGAACCAATGTGGATCAATAACCATAAACTCCCAATCTAAAGTGTGAATCAATATGAATCTGATGTGTCAAACTAAGACAAGATGTGGCCAAAAAAAACTAAGAAACCATATATAACCCATGCGAGCTGTCAACAAATCAATATGGAGATGGAGATCAAAGTGCATGCACACTCTAATCGGATTATTATGCAAGAAACCCCCTGATGGAACTTTATCTCAGTTCATTTATTACAATAACCCAACAATTGTAAAAGGAGAGAATGCAAGCATGCATAAATAGAAAATAAAAATAGACCTCAGATCTGTGTAGAGGACTGAACCAGCTTTCCAACGTCTCAAGAATGGTGAAAAAAGGATCACTGAGTCAAAAGATATTCCCTCTGAAGAAAAAAACATTCATCTGAGTTAAAATTTGGTAAGAAAACCTTCACCACTAGATTTTTGTCAGAATGAGCTTTCCAATGGTATCTAGTTTATGGAAAACGGACACTGTATGCAAAAAATAAACCCGATTTAGTGAAAGTTGCTCCAAAATGGCCAATAAGGCTTGCAGGCAGCCCAAGGGGCTAAAAAAAATAAGCC
>VDFB02000008.1:122297434-122481131 GCA_007258455.2 Sequoia sempervirens
AAGTTTGAGTAAAAAAAAAAATGATTTGTTGATTTGAGATTTTTTAAAGTTTGTTAATTATAGTTGAAAATCAGTTGAAGAAATAATCTTTACATAATTAACCAAACTAAAAATATAGATGAAAACACAGATAAAATTTTAAACAATGTAGATGCGATAAAATTCATATGTCTATTAACATAAAAAATAAAATTATTCTAATGTAAAATAAAATAGCTTCAAATTGATAACTTTTGGTATTTCTTAGATAGATATATTTAAGATATCTACACTAGTTCTATATACATTAAAATAGTCACCAACTCTAATTGTTAGTTATATTCTTGTGGGTAAGTTGTGGTTTGAAGTATTTATTTTGATGACATGTGGAGGAAAAGGCCTCATAGCTACTCCATTTAGTGCACACCACAATATGTCAATTGTGATTGATGCAAAACCACATTGAATTCACTTGTGTAGGAAATTCAACATATATGTCTTGTGCACATATTGGTTGCCAATTTGTCAAAGGAGGATCAATAAATCTTGAATAAATTGAATAATTTGAGGTACTCACTATGTGTAGAATTCATTGACATATTGCTTGTTGTTGTACATGAATACATAAAATTTCTAAAATGCATTTGATCACCTTTTTTACTAGCATAATATTTTTATTTTAACAACATAGAAGTCTTGAAATGAACATATTTTCATGAAAACACATCAAACAAATAAGAACTTGACAATGATATTCTAAGATTAATATTTATAACGTGATGATCATGATGAAAATGTGACATGAAAATATAACAATGTTTGATGATGGGCCCTTAATATAAATGGGTACATAACATGCTATAAGACCCAAAATGAAGTAGGTGAGATCCATAATTATATGATTGAGTGGGTCTTTTTGAAAAAAAAGTGTTATGGTGGAATAACTGATGTATATTAGATGCAATTCAAATGGTAAAAAATATTATTGAGAATAGAATGATTTACAAAGTGAACTCAATATTTAGCATTTTTCTCCTTAGTATTTGTAGTCACTAGTTACCCATGCACTCCAACAAGATGGAATGGTGAAAATTCGGAGACCCAAAAATTTGGCTATATTTCCATTAATATCAAGTTTATAAAATCTCAAAGAAAAATAATTCAAGAAGTTCTCAAAATTATAAGTGGGTAGATAAATAAATATGTTTAATCCATTATCTTTTAAAGTTAGGTAACAAGGATAGAAAAAATTGTCATAAAACCCAAACGAGTAGATATTCCTGATAGAAACATGCATACCTTGGGAAATCCATACACCAAAGTTTTAAAATAAATTTGATCGCTTCTCACCTCCATTTAATTTTTTTAATCTATAGTTATGTAGAGGGATGATAAATTGCTTTTACAAGTATCATGTTGTTCTTTTAACAATATAAAAGTCTTAATCATATTTTTTAATAAAACAATTAACATAAAATCCAAAAAAAAAATATAAAACACTTTCTTAAAACAATAAGAACTTGACAATGACATTCTAAGATTCTAATTTATAAGGTGGAAATCATGATAAAATTATGGCATTAACAATGCAATAATGTATGAGAAGGCGATTGTGCAAATGGGCAACAGAAAGAAGAGTTTCCTTTTTTTCTTCAATACCCCTGAGCATAGACAGGTCAAGATTGCGAGAATCCTTGGTTGTAGAGTGGAATCCTTACCTTCTTATCTTGGAATTTTGTTATGCCTTAAACCTCTATATTCCTTTTGGTGTTCACTGGTTGACAGGTTCAAAAAGAAGTTGGCAAGGTGGAAAGGAGCTCTTTTGAGCCAAGTTGGAAAAATTCAACTTCTTAAAGCTTCTCTTCAAAACCTCCTAGTTTATGTTTTAAGCCTTTTCAAAATTCCTACTAAATATGTTGAGGCCATTGAAAAGATCCAAAAAATATTCCTTTGGTCTAGAGTGGATGAAAGAAAGAGAATGCCTCTTATAGGGTGGGATTTGGTTTGCAGACTGAAAACCTTTGGGGGTTTAGGTCTTAGAAAAGTCAAAATTATGAATAAGACTCTTCTAGCCAAACAAATATGGAAATCCTTCTCGTCTAGTAGAGAATGGAAAGACATTTTAAGAAGTAAATATATAGCCAACCGTATGTCCCTCAAAGCATTGTTGGACTCTCCTATCCTAACTCGTGGCTCAGCTTGCTGGAATGATATGATTCCTTGTAGAAAATTTTTGGAATTAGGGATAGGATGGAACATCAGAAGTGGCAATCAAGCCATATTTTGGGAGGATAGATGGATTTTTAAGGAACCCCTCATCAAAATTGAAAGATTCAATAGATGGGCTGAGTTATGTAAAGTTGCTTTCAAGGAGCTTGTCAAAGATTATTGGTATGAAGGAGACTGGGTGAACTTATGTATGATTAGTCAAGAGTTGGCTCATCTACAATCTTCCTTAAAGGCTATCAGTTTGAGACAGACTCAACAAGATGATATTCTTGTTTGGATGGAAAACCGTTCGAGTAACTACTCTGTCTCTTCGGCTATCTCTTTGTTGTCCCTTTCTCAAGCTTCCCATCCCTTCTGGTCAAAAGAATGGATAAAATAATTGACTCCTAAAGTCAATATCTTCTTTTGGATTATGCTTCAAAATAAGGTACTTACGGTGGACAATCTTTGTAAACAGGGATTTCAAATCCCCAACAAATGTTACCTTTGCAAGTGTGAGGCAGAGTCAGCTAACCACTTGTTTCTCCATTGCCCATTTGTTTCCATAATCTAGGGAAAATTATTAGCCCTCTGGAATATCTCTTGGGTGTTTCCCTAGTCCATTGAAGATTTTTTTTTACAATGGAAAACTCCTACTCAAAATTCCTTCTTTCGAAGGTTATGGGAATTTATATTCCCTTTTGTTGTTTGGGGAGTGTGGAAAGAACATAATAATAGACTTTTAGGGATAAGGAGATATCAGAGAATAATGTCTTTGAAAAAAAAAAAAGGATTATAAAGGAAAACTTCAATGCGATTCTCTAAAAAGCTCTTAACCTTGAAGTAGTGGTGTGTACTCCCTATGATCTAATTATAGCAAATGATTGGAATATTAAAGTGGATGTTTATTTTGCATCCAATCCGGCCAAGAAAAGTAGGGAGGGTGTGTGTTGGACCTTTCCTTCAAATGGCTGGTCTAAGGCCAACTTTGATGGCATCGCGAAGGGCAATCCGGGTATGGCCAGAAGTGGAGGTGTGTTAAGGGACTCAAATGGTAATTTTATGGCGGCTATGGCCATCTCCCTAGGTCATCAAACCAACCATGTGGCAGAGGCTATAGGAGCTTTTCAAGTTTTAAAGTTAGCTCATAATTTGAATATAAAAAATTTATGGCTTGAAGGGGATTCTAAAAATATCATTGATTGTCTCTTAGGAAAGACCCCCCCTCTTGGTCGATAAAGAATTGGATTGATGAAGCAAAGTCTATTCTGAACAAGTTCGATAAAGTAAAAGTCTAACACATCTATAGGGAAGCTAACAGTGTGGCAGATTACTTTACGAATGAAGGGGTAAGGAAGAAAGGATTAAACACATGGCAGAATTGTAGGGACTTGAGAGTTGAAGTTAGGGCCTTACTAGATTATGATGTTACACATGAGAAAGAGGCAAATATATTTAATGATTAAAGGTAAAAGGGCTAAGTACATCGAAATCAAGAGATTTTATGGGGCCGCGTCATATTACTTAGCTGGCAAGAAAAATTGGCACACTTTGTGGGTACATTGGAATGACTATGTAAATTTCCAACAGCTGCTCGACACTGGTAGAGACTGTAGTAAGGTGCAAACAAAAATGGGGGGGACAGGAAAAGAGTTGAGCCAAATGGCTATGAGGTGCACATGAGGAATGATAAGGTATGGAAGCAGATTGTAAGAGGTGGGCTGGTTCCATTTCTGGAAAAACTTCATGGGCCTGATACTATGGCCATAGACTATTTTGAGAAGAACTGGAACAATGGTGAAATAATGCTCTTTGGGAGAAAGGTGAAACTGGATGAGAAAATTATAGGGGAGGTGACTGGAATTTCCACTGAGGGTGTGAATTTTTATCATGACAGAAGGTTTTTTGATGAGGCGGTAATCAAATTCCCTAAGAAGGATAAGGAGAAATTGAAACTGGTTAAAATTTCTAACAACTATTTTGAAATTGACACCATCAAGGCATTGTGGAGAAAGGTGCTTTGTGTTATAATGGAGTATATCACCCTGGACATGAGATTCCCCAGAGTTTACGATCATCATTTTTCCATTCTTAACCACTTCTGCCATAAGGTACAGATTTCTATGCCTCACTATCTATTATGTTTGTTGAGTAATAGCCTGGAGGACCATAACAAAAATCCAAGGAGATACCCTATTCTTCATCTTGGTCTTATTAGGTTAATATATGAACACTATCAAAGCATGCTGGCTTTATCCAAACTTCTTTCCTCCATGGCGTCTAAGGACTATGACACAGACAGTGGGGGTTTAGAGAATCAGCCTTACCAGGAGAGAATTGTTGAAGCCCACCCATCCTCTGAGTTGTCTGGTAAGAAAAGACAGCCTAGAAAACCCCAGCTTACTAAAGTTAACCCTAAGACCTACCCCGACTACCCAGTCCCCTTGAAGAATCCTGCTCTCAAGGGCTCCCTTTCCAACATGTTGGTTTCTTACTCTACAGACTCTTTGGAGGACAAAGCTGAGAACCCTAACGTTAGCATAAATTTTGTGCCCTCCCCTCCTACCTCTTTTAGAGCTAATGGTACTAGACTTCCTAGCTCTCCCAACCTGAATGATGTTAACCTCATTTTAGACCTGGTTCAGTTTGGTGATATTCTTGATGCTGCAAGAATTGGCATTGGTGACATTTTTAGGGTTTTAAAATGGGCCTATCAAGAAATTAATGATCTTAATCAAAGAAATAGGGCTCTATATAGCAAGTCGGAGGAACTGGAACTGAAGTTGGCCGCTCTTAGCAATGAAGAAGGAAAATGGAAAAGGAACAGTACTGGAATGGGAGAAGGTGACACTGAGGATAAGTACAAGACTCTGGAAGTTGAAATGGTCAAAATAAAAAATAACATGAAAACTATTGTGGAACAAAACCATAAAATGGCTAGGCACAATGCCATCATCATCAATGCAATGTCTAAAAAGTTGGAAAAGATGCAACAGGGCTCGCTGGTCATTGACCTGGAAGAGGACAAGGATAAAAGCAAGAACGAGGACCAAGGTATTTCGAAAAGGACCTGTGCCAACTTTAAAAAGAAAGTTCCTCCTACTGTCCAGATGGTTCAAATTTTAAAGAGTGGGATTCAGGATATGAACGATTTGGAAGCTAAGACTGCAGATTTATTAAAGGCCCAAATTTAGTTGTTGCTGGCGTTTTGTCTAGTTTTTTGGTTTTGTGGCCTTCACTAGATTTTTTGGTAGCTATGGACTTGTCTTGTTGTTTTTATAGCCTTTCTATTTTTGGTGTCTTTAATGATTTTATCTTTTGTTTGTAAACTTTGTGGTTTCGAGTCCTTGTAAAACCCATTTTTTCCTCTTTCAAAAACAATGTATGAAGAGGGGTCCTAATGTAAATGGGTACATAAAAATATATGACCCAAAAGGAAGTAGGTGAGACAAATAATTAATTCAGGGGTATTTATGGTAAAACTTTTATGATGGATTAATTAATGTATATTGTTTGTGTAAATAGTGTCTTTACATATCTAGTTAGAATATCACCCTTCTAGGATTAAACTATTCACACCTAGATTAAGTTCACTTAAGCTATTTCATACTTGTTATTTCACCTCATGTGCTAGAGACACATGTCATCATTTGAGACACCTATTGCATGCACAATTTACATTTTCTCATACACTTTCAAGTGAGCTCACAAGTGTTGGACATTTGGAGGGTTAGTTAGTTGTTTAGTCCTACCTTCCTACCTCCACATCCTTGCTTATATATGCAAGGATTCATCATTGTATTTTATACAATATTCATATTATATGATAGATATCCTATTATGTTTAGTGTTTCACTTGTTGAAGGTTATCAATTCACACTTTGGAATCTTGTTATTATCCAACATGGTACTAGAGTCATGAGAGAACATTCCTTCCCACATCAATGTGACTCCTGCACATATCCAAGCTATCATCAGAGCATCATGGAGGAAAACAAACACCATTGCATCTGGATGGCTTGAGAAACAAAGAAATACATTTTATTTTGTCAAATTTGATAATTTTTTTTTTTTTTTCAACTTTTTGGTCACTATACTTTTTATACAAAATTTAATTTAATTTTTTTTTTTGCAAAGGACTGAATTTCCCTCTAGTCATTTTCCCTTTTGGGTTGATAATTACACTTTTATGAAAAATTTGGCCTATTCATCCTATTTGGCCTATTTTTTGAGTGCTTGTATTTGTTAGGGGAGAGGGCCCAATAGTCGTGCGGGGTCTAATAGTCGTGCACCCAATCGTAAATATAATACCCAATAGTCGTTTATATAATGTCCAATAGTTGTGATTTGACTACCCATAATTAAACAAAATGTATGCTTTTGATCTAAAAAGCAACCAATCATGTGATACCACATCAGCACTCAACTACTCATGTTGTAATGCACGATAATTGGTTTCACTATTTTTTGGGGCCTTTTTGGACACCTTGACAAAAACGCATGCTAATGTGGCATCATATTTGATGATGTGGCCCTGAAACCTTAGTTATAAGCAGAGAACTTGCCAAGTAAGCTGCTGTAAAAAATTGGGAGTGATTTGAAATTTCAACGTAGGATAATTAGAAGCGCGAAGTTAAGGTGCACGACTACTGGGCCCTCTCCCCTAATTTGTAAATTTTAGGACACATTCCATAGTTGATCCATTTCCTAGTTCATATATAGTCATTGTGAGTATAAAGGATTATTAGTTCCTGCCAGGGAACTATAGGGAAGGCTGAAATCTTACCATTAAAATTCTGTCCTTCAGCCAATTAGAATCAGTATTTTCCATGTTTAAATTTTGTTTCCTATGTTGTTATATGCAACTTGCTCAAATTTTAATTGTTTGTAATAAAATATTATTTTTCTCAAACTTTCATTGGTGGATTAATATGTCCATACAGTTTTCGAGGCAAGCCTGCAGATTGTTAGACTTGAGAGTAGATAATGGAGAGTTGGCAGACTATTGCAAATAGTCAGAGGGTGAGCTAGGACGTGGCATTTTTTCGCACAGAATGTTACGGTGATGAAACTTCTAAAATATTTTTACTGAGTTGTGGGGTTTTGAAGAAAGGCGTCCTGCATGTGAAGGCTATGTGGAAGCAAGTAATATACACAGATGTCCTTCTCAATGTCAAATGTGTAGTGTAGTATGGTTACTTTCGTTTTCTGTAGACACCCCATCAATTGAAAACAAAACAACCACCACATTGCAGGTGGAAGCTGAAAGTAATTTGATACGCAACAAGAACAAATTTAGCAAGTAGCTAACATGCATTGAATTCAGGTACCACCATTTAAGTAGAAGATGTTATCATGAAGTTTCCAAGTGCAATACCATGGTGGAAACGGGGAACTAGCTTGGCTGGAAAGAGGTATCCCATCGACCCGATTTAGGTTTTCTTCTTGATAATATTAGTAATCATATGATTCTTCTTCCTTTGAGAAACCTCATTAGCAGTAGTATTTGAATTAGAATGGGACCTTTGTAACTCTTCAGCAGACTGTATCTTTATGTCGAGAAACTTACTGAGGGGCTCAACATTCAGGGGCATAATCACTGCTATAGATGTCTTTGGAGTAATGTCATTTTTTTTGAATTGGCTGTTCCTTTTGGGCTTCATAACCTGCAGTATAAGCCCTCTACGCCACTCTATTATTTCATGTTCAACTAATTTTTTTTCCATCTCGGCCTTATCTGCCCTTTGGGATGCTTGCTCCGATGCCAAATTCAATTCCATAATTTTTTCTTAGCTATTTCTAGTTTGCTTAATAGTTCTTCATCGTCTTCTTTGGCACTCATTTTGATTTCTACAACTTTAATATCATTCTTTGATGAAGTTCTGCATTCAGCACTGCTATTGAAACCTCTAGCTCTGCCTCTCTTTCCTTTGTATCATTCATCTTCTTCCATACCTGTTCCAGTTCTACCTTCAGAAATTCTGTTGAATAGTGCGAAGTGTTGTAGTCTTCTGTTACCCTCTTCAGATTCCCCTTTTCCTCCTCAAGATTTGCAGATATAGATATTAAAGAGGTTGGTGCATCAAACTCTACCTGCCTAATCTTCTACTTCAAATCATTTTGACTTTGAGTAGCATCAGCAACAACTTTGGCAAGTATAGGCGCTAACTCTTTTGCCAAGCACAATTCTTGTTGCAACTTTTCCATAGTTGAAGTTGTAGTTTTGAGCTTTGTCTCTAGGTCTTTTGCAACATCAACCTCTTTCCCTAAAGCCTCCAAGTGTTTTCTACTTTGTTCTTCCATTTCTTATGTTGATATAAATAGTGATGTAATTTTTTAGCAATTCAGTTAGGGATGGTTCATTTAGTACTTCTATATGTGTTTCAGTTTTGTATTTCGCTTATATTCTTATGAGGCATTTTTGAGTTTTACTTTGAATGCTTACTATTTTCGTTTAGTTCCTTATGCTTCTGCTCATAGACAAAAAAAATATCATTTGTTGTGCTTGCAAACTGTATTTGGCGAAGAATTTTTTGTTTTCCTTCATTTCTCTTCTCTGTAAGAGATCTTTCTTGGTGCAGACAAAAGTTTTGGTTCCATGAAGTCAAAACAGGGGTTGTCCTTAATTAGAAATCATTATACACATTTGTTACAGTTAATATTAGATTGCAATTATAACTTTGTACTTCAACAACAAGAATCTTAATTGATGGGTATTCATGTTTATATATTAATTGATGGGTATATACATAGAATGTATATATGTATATAAGTATATGTCTAGATGATAATTCATTCATATGAATATATATGTGTATGTGTATATGTAGGTAGACATACTTATGCATATTCATGTACAAATATATCATATGTATGAGAGTATCGATTGGACATACAAGGCATATATATATACACATTTTGTATATATGCACCAATCGATGAATATGTAAATATGTATGTTTAAGTATGGATATTAAAATAATTTTATAAATAATCTATATTTAGCCAATAGGCAGGCTATTATAGGTGGGAAACCCACCGGAAAAGTCTCATGTTTGATGCCGGTAAATTTTCTAGGTCTCTTGTTGCCAGATTTTGGATGTCTTTCCTGCGTATCCCAAAGGTGCGTACGATATCGATTGTTTTGTACACTTGACCCCTCACTTTTCTGAGGGGTCCCTTGTCCTGTGCACACCTATGTTTGAATAGAAGTCAGCCAAGACAGATGCAGCTACAACATCTGATAGAAAATTCGTCCCCTCCCAACTTGTATGCATTGATCAATGTCCAAACCCAATTTGAAAGCAACCTCAACCGTCTTTTCTGGCTTACGAAAGCAAGCAAAAAGGCACATAAAAATCGTCGAATGGCATCAGGTAGAGCGGCGCCTGTAAGTACTTGAAACATAGAACTCAAAAGCTGGCTTATGTCATAGGTATGGCTCAGGCGGACGTTCCACACTATTCTTGGGGTTGCAATTTAATAGTCCACCAAAACTATCATGCTTACAATAAATGTCTACCAACATTGCATATCTCTCACCTGGATGCAAGCCACATAGAAGACGGATGAATTTGGCTGCTTCTTTGAACTGCGTGTGGCTTTTAATAGGCATTTTATACATAGTTTTTGATTTAAGTTTGCAGTGAAGGGAAGAAGTGAGAACGTTGGGAGAAGGCCTTCAGAAATTTGGAACTGGTTTAGTTCCTATTGTCGCTGACCAATTTGGGTGAGTAGCAGCCTCCCAATCTCGCATCTTAAGGCTGTTTAGATATGCTTTTTGGCTGATTAGATATTTTGTTTGGCTCTATCAATAGTGGAGTGGAGGCATCGTACCAACTCTGCATGAAAGGCGTAGAAGTGACACCCAAAACGTGCTCCTTCTCATTTGGCGAAGCTCACCAATCAGTAACCCTCCAATACCTGGTTTACGCCTCAAATTTCTGGGTCTTACTTTTAAATTTGGAAATTATGCTTATTTTGATTTTCGTATGAGGGCGATGACTGAAATGGTAGATTGTGACTGTAAACACCCATGGCATCCAATTACCTTCTCTCTAACTTTTAAATTTGGAAATTATGCTTATTTTGATTTTCGTATGAGGGCGATGACTGAAATGGTAGATTGTGACTGTAAACACCCATGGCATCCAATTACCTTCTCTCTAACTGCTTGAGCTTCTGCCATGATGTAGATTAATTCCTGTTCCTCTACTTAGTTGCCATGTATCCTGGGGGAACATTTAAGACGTTCAAGAGTATGGCTAGAAGACTGCCCAATCGTTTCAATCCTTGCCTGTAGTTAAAGCAAACCTGTTTGCTTCTATTAATTTTGTAGGAAGTAGGAAGACATGAGTGACCATGGCACAAAAGGTAAAAAATAATATCACAGCCTTGAAAGGACGAAAGGTGTAGACAAGTATATAGAATGCTTAATTTTTACACCAATGTTTTGCTTAGTAGCTACACTCTGAATGACAGACTGTTTAATCTTGCCATCTGACATTACTTTAGTGTCCTTACTACACTCAGTTGCAATGATATCAATGCACGCTCCTGTATGAGTAATTTTTTTGTCATGAGCAACATCTTATTTCTCTTCCATCAATGTCTTGTTTGTTAAAATATTTGAAATTTTCCATGCCGTTTTTTGTAGTCTGTAAAATTCTGCAAAATCACATCCCGTTTCTTCATTTATAGAGGTAGCAGCAACTCAACTATGGGAACCGAAAGTTACTCTATGTAGTTTTCAATACCAACTTTCTGCTTTCGCTACAGAACTACTCTTGAGAGTAAAGAACAAACTAACTAGATAGTTCATTGTTTCCTATTTCCTAGCATGTTCTGATAAGATTGACATTTTTTTCTCAAATTCAATCGATTGTTTACTTCCTTAAAGTTGAGTTTTTCCAGTGAAGCCTCTACCATAAGAAGACATTAATAAACTATGTACAAGAGCAAGTTTAAATTTTGAGTAATGAAGACCTGATCTCTTTTGCATGGCATTATTGACATGAAGAAGTCTTTGTTTAAACTTTTTTATTTTATTATGTCCTATCACTAATTAGTAATATTATTTCTTTTATTAAAATCACTGTTACTTATTTTTTTAATCTTCCAAAATTATTAGTTAATGCCATTATTAAGACTTATTGTTTTTAAGTGCTGTTAAATTTAGCAAACTATACAGATAGTGATACCAATATTCTCGCACAGGTAGTTATAGTATTGTTTTTTTAATCCATTATTATTAATGTATTTTAATTTTAATAATGATATTGCTACCAATATTTATACTAACTCTAATTTTTATATCATCTTTAGTTCTCAACATCATTACTGTCCCATTTCTTTTGAGAAATTAATATCTTCAATTTCTCTAATACCGAATAGAAGAAATAAAGTTACTGTGAATTTCTGTTGCATTATCAACTTCTCGCTTCCTAGACACAACACATTTTAAAAAAAACAATAAAAAAATTAAAATTAGATAAATAAACAAAGTTAGTTTCAGAGGTCAGTAAATATGGCGCTTCTATGGATAAGGGATGGTTAGTAGTGAGGTAAAAAAAAATGATAGATAAAACATTATTCTTAGATCCTAACTTCGTTTTAGGAAACTCCACGATTTATTCAAGTTTAAAGATTCCTTAAATAAAGGAGAGGTGAATATATTCCTCTATCTTTTTAAACTTTTTTTAAAAAGAGAACATATCAATTATAGTAAAAGTATGTGTTAAGGAATTAATAAGGAAAAGGAATTACTATATTTTCTTTAGAGATAAATGATTTTTTTAAAATTTATTTTAGGTTTTTAGGTAAAATAAAATATATAATATATTAGGTTGCAAGAGATAATTATTATCATTATAATTTTAAATTACCTCTTATGTGAATAGAGTATACACATGCATATATAAGATATGTATTTTTTCTCTATGTTAATTAGAGGATAAATAAACAAATAAATAAATAATAGACAAGATCAAGATATTGTGATATTGTGCAATGACCAAATATAAAATAATAATGAGATTTCGAGGGTGTCTTGACATTTTAAAAATAATTCCAAACCCATATTTACTTGAGATATAGTAAAATTCTTGAAGGTGAGAGATGTTGTTTGGGGAAAAAAAATATAGGTTGGATGTGCAGATCTCATGTGGTTTAAAATTAAGAATCTAATAATCAAGATGTTATTAATAAGGTTTAGATGTTGAACATGTTAGTCAAGATATACAAAGTACATTATTGTTAATTGAATGTGTTTTATACCTTTTTTTTTTTTTAAATATGTGGGTTTTCTTGATGTGATTTTTGGGCATGTCACAATTGCACTAATCTTGGCAAAATAATGCAACTACTAATGAACAACTTGAAAAGAAAGTATTTCTTTGTAGAGGGCAATGCATCATGCTCACAACCAACATATGGACACAAGCATGACTTGTAAATGGAGCTCTAGGTGAAGTTGTTGAGATAGTTTACAACCCTAGTTCCAAACCACCAGATGTTCTGATGTATGTTGTAGTAAGGAATGATAAATATAGTGGGCCACCATGGAATGAAGATGACCCCAAAAGTATATAGATAATACCTGTATCGTTGGGAAGCTATAGGAAAATTCCACTCTCAATGGCATGGGCTATTACCATACACAAATCCCAAGGCCTGATGCATAAGAAAACAGCTATCGACATTGGAAAATAGAACGAAAAGTGCTAGCATTTACAGCCATATCTAGAGTGAAATCGTTGAATGACCTTCACATCCAACCCATGTTCTCCTTTGAAAGATACTCAAAAATGTAGAACGATCCATACACAATTATCAGGAAAGAAGAGGAAGGTCGACTACAACAACTGTCATTGAGAAGTGAAGGTACACAACTCTTTTCCCTTTCTCCCTCACATCTCTCCCAATTATTGTCAGATCATCACTTCCTCTTATACAAATTTCCCTTTTGCAGACATCTACTATAGACCGTGACAAAATCAGCTACAAGGACATGAGATCAAGGCTCAAGACAACTCCAACATATTCATGCTCTTATGGAAATTTTGTAATTATATTGGCAAAAGATGGTTTCCACTAATAATAGTACGATAAATTGAATATGTAGAAATCATTGTACATGTCAATGAATAATTATGATTGCATCTAACCATTCCCTTGCTTTTTCTCTATAGGCCTTGAAGAGAAGTGGAATATACCATATCCTCGCACTATCAACCACCAACAATTGTATTGTCCATAGCCAATCCCTTCCGTTTGCAGTTTTGGTGTCTCCAGAAATAGCTTTTGTGCAAAATTATTCAAAAATATTTTTGAATGTCAGAAAACAATTTTTTTATATCATTAACTACCAACAACTGTACTTGGTCCAATTGACCTTAAATGTTGGAGGCCTTCCCCAATTGTACATAATGTATCATGTTGTTCACCCATTTACCATGTCATACCACTTCAAATTAAGTTTCATGTGTTAATACTTAGCTCTACTCACACCCCCTCCCCAACTTGACTTTTGTAACGCATAGTAGGTCTTCAAAAAAGCTATTTGCACTTTTCCCATGTGATTTTCCCCTCTCCGCCATCCAACACATTACCATATATATCCTTCCATCAGTGTAACCATTGCACCTTGTTTAGGTGCAAGCGCTAGTAATACATATGTATATGATTACGTTAATGTAAATGTATATACATACATATTAATATACATATATAAATATATATATAATTATTTTAATATATATATTTATATATATATTTGATGGGAAGAATATACATTTAATAAATCATGTGAATATGTATATATATATATATAATATATTATGTTATGTATTCAAAAGTGTTTTGAAATAAACTATAGCACATATATAAAGCTATAGTGTAGAAAAATGTATTTGTTTACATTTTCACACTTCTTTGGACCCTCCTAGTTAAATTTTGACCTAATTGTGCCTTAATTTAGTGTTGAAAAATGTACTTATTAACAGTTTCACACTTATTTAGGGCCCTTTAATTAATTGAGCTTAATTATGCCTTAATTGTCCCTTCAATTCATTTTCCAAGCCTATTTATTACATATTCCAAAGGGGAAACCCGAAATTCATTACTGCCTTAACACAACACTTCTGACTAAGCAATGTATGTCCTATGTTTAGGGACTTGGGACCCATTCTCCCATGGTAGAATGTGTCCTCACTTGACCTTAGGATCTAAATTTAAAATATTTTTTTAGTGGTATTTTAACATATTCAAATCTATAATTAAATGTCGGCTTGTGATAGTTGAATTTCAGAAAATTAAGGATACATACAAGTATAAATATAAGGTTATTTCACTATCTTTCATCTTAGAAGAATTTAATTAGAAATTTTCAAGATCTAAGAGCTTTGATACAATTTTTCAAGAGTTAAATTTGTGATCAAAAGCATTCAAAAGCATATTTATCAGAGTTTTATTGTAGCATTCAAGATCTAATTGTCATATCAAAGTCTTCTTGCATCATGCATGGTTTTGGAGCTAAGATTGTGATGTAGGTTTCATGATCCAATCAAGCATTCAAAGCACGATTTCAAGATCCACATCCATTCAACCCATTTCATGCAAGTTGTAGACTTTCATTTCAAGATTTATTAAGGGGTTTATTGAGTGGTAACATAGCATTGTTCATTGGTCATTCCCTCTTTCGTGATTTTATTTATTTCAAGGTTTGATTGCCAAAATAGGGTTTGACCAAGCCAAATCCCCATTCACAATTTTTTTTTTCCCACTCATGTTGTGTTTACAAATCTAGGTGGAAGAAATCTTGAAGATCTCTTGAAGAGCAAATTGAAGAAGTTGACAAAGTTGCAAAAGTTGTCATTTCATAGAAACTTGTCTACATTATTTATTTCCAACATTTTGACACTACCACTTGGACAAATTAAAGGATTCAAATCTATGTCATAGGCTCTTGAAAGTTGTAGAAAAACCCTGACAGTGGACCCATTCACCCCTAGACAAATGAGTCCCATATCAACTTCAAAAATTGACTTTTGGTGAAAGGTACACTGAGATCTTCCCTTCTCTATTTTTCAATTTGATTGTAGGTTCTATTAGTATTGAGTTTAATGTTGCTATTTCAAGTGTTAGATTTCATTTTTGTGTTACTTTACTATTTTTGTTTTTTCTCCCCAAATGTTGTTTTTCCTTGACCCTCATCCTTTATTCATAAGGAAATATGCAGATTCACACCTTGAGTTGAATTACCTAAGGGTTGTAATAAAATTCTTTGTGTGGATCTTATTTCCTAATGAAATGAGTGAGAAATAGGTCCCTAAGTGGTTCATCAATCCACTTTGACAACCTAACCTATATTTTCAACCTTTTCATCTTGGTGAACTTGACTTTTGAGCATTGTATCTTTTTAATTTTGGAGTCTATTTCAACCCTAGATCTAGGATTTCCATTCATTTGTATTGCATTTTATTTCATTGCATTGAATCTCATTTAGGGTTTCTTAACTTGCATTAGTTTGCATCTCATTTAGGGTTTTAGGATTGCATTTTGGTATCTTTTAAAATCTAAAATATACAAAAAAAAAATCATTTTGCAAAGAATTTACATAGTGTTGCATCATCATTCATTTGCATTACAAAATTGAATCAAAATTTCACATCAAATTAGGTCTTTTGGTTTGTTATTTAACACTATTTTGCATTTGAATTTAGACTTAAATTTATAGAAAATTGAAACTGTAACCATCTGTCTCAGTCCAAAATATGAAAGCCATTGGAATCAACTCAGAAACTTGTAACTTCATTTTTCAAAACCCTCAGCTAAGACCCATTCTCGCATGGGTGAATGAGTCTATGATTAGGGATTTTTCCTACATTTCGAGGCATTAAAATCTCTTTTTTTGTATTCTAATTTGCTATTTTCAGTTTGCTATTACAGTTTACTGAATTTTTTGTTATCTAAAATTGATCATATTAAGCTTCATTTGATAAATTCAATATATTGTGTGAATTCAAAATTACGTTTACAAAACATCATTTTTAGGTTTATACATAGCATAATTAGAAAAATATCTTCTTGAAATATGAATATTGCTTTTACATATTTGCATTGCACTTGACATTCTAGGTTATTGCATTTTACCTTTTACCCATTTTGGGTGCATACTAAGTCTATGAAACAAGTATGAGCTTCAAATCTAGTTGTCCTATTGCCAATACTACTGTGAGATGTAGTTTGAGACTCACGCCATCCAAAAATCCACCATTGCTATGGATCTTTGGTTTTCTAACTCTTTCACTCATAGTGTTGACACTAGTCAACTTTCTATTGATCATACCATTAACACTTCATTTCCAATGACTTTCCTACCCAAAAATCATGTCCATGATGTCAAAACAATGGTTGCTAATGACTCTCAAGAGAACATAAGGAAGACCAATTAAGAATTGAAATATTGGAAAGACTTTATGACAACCAAACATATTGCTAGTAATGCCATTCTTTTCATAGAGAACATAAGAAAGCTACTTAAGCATGAATAATGAATAGAGTTTATGCTACGCCCTTCATATTGGTGTACATCGAGTTATGAATAGTCAGCTTGTGGCTATCTTAACTCCTAATTAAGTCATGTTATCATTATTATATTATTATTTAGTTGGTTGGGTCAGCCTTGGTCTTATATATGGGTGTCTAAGTTGGCCTAGGTGTTATCCTAGGCATAAATAGGTATATATAGGAGGTAGAGAGTCTCATTTCATCATGAAGTTGTGAAGTGTGTTCTCATTAGAGATATTTGGAGGTTTTCTCCTCAAAGTGGCTTGTTATTCTAAGTTATTGTCAAGTATTTGCAGCATATTTCATATTATATTCTTCTATTGTGCAAGTTATTTCATAACAAGTGGTATCAGAGCATGATCTTGGCACCATAGAGGCAAGGTTTTTTCTCAATATTCGAGGCGATTTTGGGAAGAGCATATCTTTCAAATTTTGGTGATTTTTTTTTAAATTTTTAAACGGTTTTTGAAGAACATATTAAAGAAGCTATAGTCCATATTTCCGAATAATTGGAGTAGAATTGAGTGAATTATTATAGAATTAGGGTTTTTACACAATTTATTTGGAATCAACATATCTCTCACATCTTGTCGAATTGGAGCCTTATTTTTATTGAGTTTTTGAAGATAGACTAAGGGAGATTACAGTTAAAAATTTGGAGGAATTGGAATAGTAATTAGCAAGTTATTGAAAAATTAAGGTTTTCATAGATATCTCTCCTAGGGCTGCAAATCTGCTTATTTCTTGAAGATTTTTCTAGGTGAGTTTTTTTGGCCCTATTACATTATAGTAGAAATTTCAGAGGATTTAAGTTTCATTTGTGTGATTTATTTCAAAATTATTGGTTTGCATCATGACAGGGCCTGCAACAAGGGGCAAAAAGAATGTTGTCACTCTAGAGAAGACTCTTGAAAAGGATGGGGTAATAATAGAGGATATTACTCCTAATGAGGAAATTAGTAAGGTCAAGGAAGAAATTTCCTCAATGAATATGGATATGAGTGACATAAGAGGAGATATATCAAATATACGAAACATGTTAAGTACCTATATGGTTGAACCAAGAAAGGAGTTCTTAAGCAACCAAGGTGAAAATTATAGGTCAGATAACATTGACACAAGTTTTAATACTCCTACGGGATCTAGGAATTTATTTCCAAAGGTGGATATGAGCAAGTTCGATGGCAAGGATCCTCTAACATGGATAAACCAAATGAATTTTTTTTTTGAAGTACACCAAACCCCAAATGGAAAAAAGGTCATGATGGCTTCCCTATATCTAGAACTAGATCAATTCATTTGGTATCATTGGATTTCCACTCATTGAAGGAAAAAGGGGCTCACCATCTCATGGTTAGTTTTTACGAAGGAAATCAAAGCACAATATAGCAATAGCATGACAAACAACTTCTTCAGCTAGCTTGCTAAACTTCAACAAACATGATCAGTTAAGGATTATATTCAGCTGTAGATATGCAAAATTAGCATTATGCATTCAATTAGGTCCATTCATCAAGTAAACCAAGTTTCAAATTCATCCACTCATTAAATTAATCAAGTTCACCTTCATCCATTCATCTGGTAAATTAAACTCATTAAGCTTATTCCTAAGGTTGTTCATTTAAATTAAATAAATCAAACATCAAACTTTTAATTAAATAAACCAAAATTTATTAAGTTGAAATCCAAATGTGAATAATCAACATAAAGTTGATGAGGGATGGCTTGGTGTGGTCTCTGCTCGCGCGCTAGGGTCTGCGTGCCCTAGCGCGTCCTTCCTTCTACTTTTTTTGCGTCTGAGCTCATTTTGCTGCTGGGGGTGTTGGCTGGTTTCCTGGGGTGCGTGGGCTAAAGTGGGGGCTTTGGCTCACGTTTTGGACTGTTGGGTGGTCTTTTTCTGGTGTCTTCTACGTTTCTTCTGTGCCGGTTGTGTTATTGGCGGGTGGTGCTTGGGTATCTAGGGCATGGGGTCTCCTGCCCTATCTTCTCTCTTCTTGCTTGTGCTTGTGCCTTTGGTCCATGGAAAAATGAGATTTTTCTTTATCTATGGTTTCTTCTGGTGATTTGGAAATGGTTGAGCCCTCTTCTTCGTTGCATGCCAGTGGTCTGGATCAGATGGGGAAACCCCATGCTGGGGATGGAGTCTCCTCTTCCAAAGGGAATTTTCAAATTAAAAAAGTAAATGGTTGTTTGGAGAGATCCGAGGATCGTCCAGTTTTGGTTATTCAACCTGATCAAGTTTCGGAGGATGTTGAATATTGGGGCAATCATGCTCTTATTTGCAAATTTTTGGGCCTTCGTTTATCTCTACCTGTTTTGGATTCCTGGGCACGTAGGGTTTGGAACCCGGAAGGTGATATGGAGATTATTCTGGCAGCTAATAACTATTTTTTGGTTGTCTTTTCAAGCATGTCCGACAGGAATAGGGCTTTCGAAGGAGGTCCTTATTTCTTTAACCAGGTAGGGCTATTCATCAAACCTTGGCACATGGGATTCAACTCTACTGAGGAGATCCCTTCGTGGGTTCCCGTGTGGGTTCATTTGCCGAGGCTTCCTTTGGAATTCTGGAGGGAGGATATTCTTCACTCAATCTCGTTGCTTCTTGGAAAACCTGTGGGATCGGCTTCCCAAACTCAAGACCGTAAGGTAATTTCTTTCGCTCGCATTTGTGTTGAAGTTGATTTAAATAATCCATTACCAGACTCTATGGAAATTCACTTGGGATCTTCTTCTTGGATCCAACAACTGGATTATGAAACCCTACCCTTTAGATGCAGAATTTGCCATGAATATGGACATTTACACGCAAATGCCCTAGATTTAAACCCTCCCCCTCAGCTGCTACTGGGCCTCCCAAGGGGGACAAGGGAAAGGCTCCAATGTCTAATGAACCCATGGATAATGAGGGCTTTATTCCGGTCAAGTCCCATAACAAAGGCAAGGGCAGGAAGAGATCTTGGATGGATAGGCAGAATGAAGGCAACTTTAACAGGTTTGAGGTTCTTGATGATTTGACCCAGGAGGAGGGTATTCCAGTTGAGCTCTCTTCTGGGGCTAAGGGTTTGCAAGATGTTCAGGATGATGATGCAAGGAAAGAGGATCAAATTCTATCTCCAGGGGTTCATCAGAAGGATCATAAGGCTATGGATTCTTTGGCTCATGCTCAGGATTTCGGGGTTCTGTAGGGGTCACAGACTCCGAAGGACTCTGTTGTGGTGGTTCCTGATCCCCCTGCTCCTAAGGGGGCCTCAGATCCTACGAGGGGTAACAAAGCTCCTCCTACATTAGGCTTACAGCAGAAATCCTTTAAAAAGGGGCCTCTTGATAAACCATCAAAGAGTGGAAGGAAGACTGATCAAGAGAAGGTTAAGCTTATGGGTGATACTTTGGTTGAGTCTGGGTCTGTGAAGCCCATTGATTCCCATTTCTCCCACCCCCATAAATGATTGTTTTATCTTGGAATGTAAGGGGGTTGAACAGCATCCCTAGACAAAAGGTTGTTCGCAGATTAATTGAATCTCAGTCACCGGATGTGGTCTTTATTCAAGAAACTAAGCTTACTATTGATGGGCTTGCTAATTGTGCTTCGCGTATCTGGCCCCAAGGCAATTGGTAGGGGGTAGGTGATTTGAACAGTGCAGGGGGTGTGGCTTGCTTCTGGAACCCGAGGAAAGTTTCCCCTTTATGGTGGATGTCTAGTCGGTCTTCCACTTCTCTGGTTGCTTCTAGTTTTGTTACTGGAGAAAGGTGTCTCTTATCCAATATTTATGCTCCTATGGATCTTTCAGGTAAGTTAAATCTTTGGGCTCACATTCGTTTCATCCGAGCCTTGGACCCGTTTCTCCCATGGATTATGGCTAGTGATTTTAATGCTGTTACTTGCTTAGATGAAAAACGTGGTGGGTTAGCCAGGTTAGACCCTTCTGCTAATCTTCTCAGGGATATGATTGGTTTCTTGAATCTCATTGATGTGAAGCCTTCCAATGGTGTCTTCACCTGGAATAATAGGAGATGTGGTGTGGAGGCTATCTCAGAAAGGCTTGATAGATTTCTTGTCTCCTGTTATTGGTTGAATAGTAGGTTGATCACCAGCTCTGAAATTCTTGATTGGAGGGGCTCTGATCACTGGCCCATTAAGCTCTCTGTCACCGCTTATGGTGTCACCAAAAGTCCCTCCTTCAAATTCCAATTGATGTGGTTAAGAGATCCATCTCTTCAGGAGCTAATGCTGGACTGGTGGCATGAGGGGAGGCCTTCTCATGGGACTGCCATGTTCACTTTTAGCAAGCGGCTTCAGCATGTGAAGTTCAGACTTAAGAGATGGAATAAACAATGTTTTGGGAACCTTCAAGCTCAGAAGATGGCTGCCCAGTCCAAGTTGGATACTATCACTCGTCAGATTCGGGACCAAGGGTTGACCTCTGCCCTTAGTATGGCTGAGTCCTTGGCTCTGAAGGGGTTAGAAGAGTGGGAACTTCGGGAAGAGATCTTCTGGAAGCAAAAATCTCGTATTGATTGGCTTCAGGAGGGGGATAGGAACACTGCTTTCTTTCATAATTCAGTTAAGGCTCGAAGACAAGGAAATTCTATCTCCTCTCTTGTTTCGCAGGATGGGGCTCAACTCTCGTCCTATGCTGATATTTCCAGGGAGGCAGTCAATTATTTTTCAAACCTCTTTTCTAGGGAGAATCTTGCTGCTTGGGCTGAGGAGCAGGCCATCATGGATTGTATTCCCCACCTGGTCTCTGCTGAGATGAATGGGACTCTCTTATGTCCTATCTTGTTACCTGAGTTGGAGAAAGTGGTATTTAATATGAAAAAAGGTAAGGCGCCTGGTCCGGATGGGTTTCCAATTGAGTTTTTTCAAGAGTTCTGGGAAATTATAAAGTTTGATCTCCTTGAGGTGGTTCAGGAATCTCTTAGGAACAAACAGATGCTCAAGTCTATGAATTCTACCTTCTTGGCCCTCATACCTAAGTTGGAAGGAGCTAACCAGTTAGCTCAATTCAGGCCTATTGCGTTATGTAACGTTGTTTACAAGATCATCACCAAATTGATTGCTGAGAGACTCAAACCACTCCTTGGTTCTTTGATCTCAGCTGAGCAGGGTGGTTTTGTTGAAGGGAGACAAATTTTGGATGGTGTTGTGATAGCCATGGAAGCTATTCATTCTATGGCTAACTCTAAGGAGAAGGCTATGTTTATTAAACTTGACATGTCTAAAGCTTATGATCGGGTGAGCTGGGAGTTCTTACAGAAAACTCTCTTGGCTTTTGGCTTTGCTGAGGAATGGGTGAACTGGGTTCTTAGTTGTGTGACCTCTACCTCATTCTCTGTTCTCATTAATGGGGAACCTTCAGATTTGTTTAGGACTTCGGCAAGGGGATCCTTTATCCCCTTACTTATTCATTATCATGGCTGAGGGTCTTGGAAGATTTATTAAATCTCAGGTGAGACAAGGTCTTATCCATGGTTGGAGCTGGAACAACCTTCTCCCTTCCTACTCTCATCTTCAGTTTGTGGACGATACTGGGCTAATGGGCTTGGCTAGAATCAGTGAGGCGGTGAACTTCAGGTGAGCCTTAGACATCTATCTGAAGGCTTCTGGTCAGCGGATTAATGATGATAAATCTTCTATTTATTTCTTTAATACTCCTTAGCTTATTCAGAATAGGATTGCTAGGATCCTTAGATTTCAGATCGGTTCTCTTCCCTTGATGTACCTTGGGATCCCTTTGGCTTTGGGAGGACAGCGGAGAGATTATTGGCAGGGTATTTTGGATAAATTTCGAAGTAGGGTTAGCCATTGGACTCATAGATGGCTATCTTCTGCTGGGAGAGTGATTCTTCTTAAGACGGTGGTGCAGTCTCTCCCCATTTATAGGTGTTGTGTGCAGGTTCCCCCATCCACCTTTGTGCGGGAATTTGATGCTTTGTCTCGGCAATTTCTTTGGTCTGGCAACCTTCTTTCCTCAAAGTGGAGCTTGATCAAGTGGGAGTCTGTTTGCAGGCCAAAGCATGCTGGGGGCCTTGGTCTTAGGTCTATGGCGCTTGTTGTCACTGCCTTGGCTGCCAAGCTGTACTGGAGGTGGTGTAACAATCAAGATCAGGATTGGGCTAAGATTCTGGCCCACAAGTATCTTCCTGGTGCTGATTGCCTCGATGTGCCACGTCTTCCCTTGGTGGGTAAACGTTCTTGTATTTGGGATACCCTTAAGAAGGGTGCTCAGCTGATTAAGGAGGGCCTCTTTTGGATCTGTAATAGAGGCTCTGATGTTTTGTTTTGGCAGGATTCTTGGGATGGCCACCCTCCCATTCTTTCTAGTTTTCCTCAGCTTCAGCCTCTTTGCCATATTTTTTCTGAGGCCGGTTGGATTAAGGTGGAGCATTTTAAAACTATCAAGCGTATTGGGCAGGCGGAGGTGGCTTGCTGGAAGGACCCACAGGAGTGGCTCGTGGGTGGATCTGATGAGGATCGTGTTGTTCTTTCTAGAGTTTTGGAGGCTAGGCTTTGCAGCTCCCTTAATGGGAGGGATGTTCTGGCTTGGAATCCTAGTCCAAAAGGTAAATTTACTGTTGCCCAAGGCTATGCTAAGCTTGACAGGAACTTATATGGTCCTGCTGAGGTGCACTGGTGGAAGAAGGTTTGGGACAACTTCTCTTGGCCCAAATGCAATTTTTTCTTATGGTTGGTTGCTCAGAGGAAGTGCCTCACTTGGGAAAATCTTCGCAAACGTGGCTTTCAGGGACCCTCAATTTTCCTTCTTTGTTCTCATAGTGAGGAGTGTACCTCCCACTTGTTTTTCTTTGCCCTTACTCTAGGGAGTTATGGCACAGATGGTGGGAGGCTTGGCATCATGGGTGTATTCATGCTACCTCCTTGATTGACTTTTGGGAAAGTTTGGGCAGACCACCAGCAAAGACTCCTTTCCTTCAGGTGGCCTGGTCTATTGGGCCTATTTTCATTCTTTGGAACCTTTGGTTGGAGAGGAACCGTAGAGTTTTTTGTGGTTCCAATTTGGGAAATCTTCAATTGTGGAAGAAGATAATTAGCAGGCTTCAGGAGACTATTTTGGCTAAGTGTGACATGTCTAAAAATCTTGATCCTGGTGATCTTGATATTGTGCAGAATTTGAGCTTGGGGGATAGTAGCGGGGTTGTTTTGCTAGAAGAAGGCCCCGTCAAGTTCGGCAGCGAGTTTGTCGTGATGGGAAGTGGATGCCTCCCCCGGTGGGGGTCCTAAAGATTAATACTGATGGTTCTTCCCGTGGGAACCCTGGTCATGCTGGTGTGGGGGGTATTGGTAGAGGTAATGATGGTGGTGTGGTTTTTGTCTTCTCTAGTTACAAAGGGCAGCAGTCTAATAATCTGATGGAGGCCCTTGCTATTAAGATTGCTGTTGAGCGTGGATGCTCTTTAGGCTGGAGGAGGATCATCTGTGAGTCAGATTCTCAGATTGTTGTGGATTTGTTGAACAATCAAAGGTTGGATGATGTTAGTTGGCAATTGGCTTCTGTGGGCAGACAGATTTTGAGTCTTTGCAGCTCCTTGGATTCTGTCTCCTTTTGTCATATCCCTAGAGAGTGGAACAAAGTTGCCGATTGTCTAGCGAAGTGGGCCTCTGAGAATGTGGATGGCTGGGATATCAGTGGAAAGGATGAGCTTTCTTCGAATTATCTTGATACCCTTGAGAGGTTATTAGTGGAGGACATGAATAGGTAGTGTTGCTGCTGGTTGGTCTGGTGGTGTTCTTTGTTGGTGGGCCTTTGGCCTATGCTTTGTACTATGGTTTTGATTGAATAAGATTTTTACCCTTTTATAAAAAATTTGAAATCCAAATGCATATTCCATCCTTTTCTGATTTAAATAAATCAAATATTTAAGTCATAAAGGTCAAACTCATCCTAATCATCATTAAGCTAATCTAATCCTAATTAAACTAACCTAACCACCCATCACATCCTCTAGATATTCCCACTTGCACAAATAAATCAATTTATTGATTTATTAAAATCCTCATTTTCTTTCAACTTGGCATAAAAAATAGAATATTCCCTCAAGTTTGAAAATGATGACAAGTTGACTTGTCCCCTCCAACATTGCATTAACTTCTCATTTTCATGTCCCCCTCTCAACATTTATTTCACAAATTTGAATTTGAAACTCCCTCTCTTGGGCACATTGGCAAAAACTTGCACATCCGTCAACCTATGGCAAGTTGACAAGTGGCCTTATCTCATTGGTTGAATCTTTATCCCACATTCATCCATTTGGCCAATCTCTCATCAAGAAAATCTATAAATAAAGTCCTCATTCTTCATCAAATCCACCCTACATCTTCATGCAAAGTTACTCTCTTGGTTTGAGAACTAATTTTACTCTTCATCTCAATTGCATCTCATCATTTCAGTTTTTGAGCAAGGATTGGGAAAGGGTCATTTGCATATTTGACACCAATCCAATATGGAATAGGTATATGTCATATTTTTGAATGTCTTTGGATCCTTATTATTGTTTCATTTCTTAAACATTGATATGTTATTCCATAGAGGTATTTGTAGATTTGCATGTGTAAACTAACCTTCCTAATCAGTGTTTGAGATGGTTCATTTGTATATTTTTAAGTACTTCATTGTGGCGCTAGAAGGAGGGAACTTGTTGGTTGATTGTCTTATGTAGTCTATTTTAATAATTAACAGTAGATTTATACCAGGTTTATTACTATCTGTGGGTTGGTTCAAATTGGTGTGAACTTTCTTCATCCTACGTAGATTGCTATCTTTCTATCTATTCATTCTCTGTATTGTAGTTCATTAGCTTCAGGTTTTGTCTTTCTTTATTTATTTATCCACGTATGTTAGAAGGAAATAGATAGGGAACTCTATTTTTTTTGGTTGTTGGTTCAAAGAATAAACTTGTCACGATCAAACTTGAAATTTTTTATGATTTTTTCGGTTGCCCTAGCAAAAAGAAGTACACTAGTACATTGCCCCCTCGAGAGATCAAGTGAAAAGATTCGATTTGAGGGTCGATCTCACCATAAAGAGGTTCAAAATGGATGGTTATGGATGATGATGCAAATGAGATGTTTTTTTAAGATGCTTAGAATAACAAATCTATATTATCTTAAACAACTTAAATGATGATATGATGTATGAGATGGATGAAATGGATGATGTGATATGTTGTGATTATGCAATTGATGATTTATGAGATGCTTAGACTAACAGATTTATATTATGATGATGATATGCTGTGGTTATGCAAATGTATGATTTATGCAAATGCTTAGACTAACAGATCTCTATTATTATGCATGTGAGATGATATACAAAATACTGATGGTTTGTGGATGCAAAATGGATGCAAGATGGATGCACTGGTGATGATGATTAACTGTTCATGATGTGATGTTAGTGCGGAAAAGAAGACATTAAATAATGACAAGTGGATCCAACAAGTCAACTTTATGAGAGATGATGATGAGAAATGATGATGATAGATGGATGATTTGTTTATCAAGGATTGGGATTTTAAAAGGGTCACTAACCTTATGTTTGATAACACACATAAGTACGATGCATCAAGGTATAAAGGACCAGGATGGCGTGGTACTTTGTGTGATGGACTTTGAATCGAAAAATAGATAGGAGTATTCTTGTTCACACCTGATATATAGAAACCTTGCTAGGATGCACTTTAGAAGTTTCAAACACCTCAGACCAAAACAAAGAAAGGTATAACCAATCAATGCAATAGTCAACAAGCTATCCAAAACATCCTCTATACATATCTAACAAAGAAAGTATTCGCCAAGTTATTTTACAAGAACGTCCAACAAGCACAACAGGAAAAAGGATAATGATCATTGCCCCATTCCTATCTCTCTAAATCCTTCATTTGGATATCATCGAGAGGTCCTTGGACTGAGCACAATAAGATAAGTCAAAAGACAGATAAAGCACACAAACAAGTTGATGTTCTTTAATACCGCTAACCAAAAGTGAATATGTTTTTAAGGATAAGAACGAAAACTTATTGCCAAAAGATAATGCCCATTGTAGGAAGGATACATCCTAGGACGTGTTAGTGGATGGCGGCACGTCATTTTGTTTATCCAAAGTGCTCTTTCTAATAAATAATGCCCCTTGTAGGAAGGATTCATCCTAGGACATAATGTAATCAGATGATTGATATGGGACTATTTGGGTGATGGACTATCGACACAAAGAATTGACCAACTTGTTTACGTATTGACTTAGACTTGAGACTTGACATTTTTGAGTTGTACTTTTAAGCTACTAGACTTGTTTCTAACTGGTTCACCAAAGGTTGAGGGTGACGATTAGTTTATTATGGATGGTGTTTATTGCGGGTGCAAGTGAGATGAGACAGATGGATTTTTTTAAATATTTGAATGTTTTTGATGTTTTGCAATGTTTTGAGGCTATTTTTGGTATTTTTTGAGGTTTTACAAATGTTTTGATTTTTGAGTGTTTGAATGTTTTTAGGATTTTCTGAGATTTTTACCAAGAGACTAACCTAAAGACCTATCCTAGGGGCCTCAGGGGTTGATCAACAAATTAGCCTTGCCTATGTTATACACACAGAGACCAAGTAGTTCGACTGATGACTTGACCAATTTACAGATGGAGATATACATATGAGATGTCAGCTTATTATGACTGACTCCTAAGGACTGACCTAAGTGTCTCAAGGGATGATCAAAGATCAACCTTACCTACGTTCAAGCTCAGAGACAATGTAGTTTGACCGATGACTTTTTTTTTGACTTTTTAATTGACTTTTTGACCTATTTTTGGATTTTTTTGATGTTTTTAGATTTTTGATTTTATGATGTTTTTAGATTTTTTGATTTTCTAATTTTTTGGATTTTCTGAAATTTAGGACTTTAAGAGTATACATGAATCTGATCCGATAAGAACATGCCCCCAGTGTGATGCAATAGACTACTCCAATAAAGGTAGGACAAATTAACCTTGAGGATGGGCCAAGTAGTACTAGGAGGGATCATGATACGAAAATAGGACCAAGCTATGGTCCAGATGCGAGTGGATGAGTGATGGATGGAAACCTAAATGCAATGGATGAATGATGCTGAACAAACCATAAAGATCCTGGTGGACAGAAAGTGATTATGTATGCAAGGCACCTGTTTGCCAGATTTTCACCAAGGTACTTGCCCAAAGTGCCACCAAAGTGGTATTCACTAGAGGACAATTTTTCTCTTTACTATTTTTTTTATCTCTTTTCTTTTATTTTTTATTTTTTTAATTTTTTTTTCTTTTTTGATTTTTTTGTTGTCACCAAGATGCCTGTTTGCCAGGTTTTTGCCAAAGTAACCATTCTTTTAGGACATTTTCTAATTTTTTTGGATTTTTTGGTTCTATACTTTGAAAGACTTAGGCATAAATTTTTTTGAGATGAGAGCTATTCATGGGCTCTTGCAGAGGTTCCCCTTCAGGTGTTGATAACTAATATGCCCCTGATTTGTAACTTGTTGTGATGACGAATGGTCCCAGCCAATTAGGTTCAAACTTACCTTTGCTGCTTGGGTTTGGGACATTCTTCTGATTTTCTTTTAAGACCAGTTCTTCAACTTGGAATGTCTTGCTTTTGATTTTCTTATTGTAGCTCCTTTTGAGTCTATTTTGATAGACTTGCAAATGATTCAAAGCATCTATACATCGCTCATCTAGTAGCTCCAACTCATTCAATCTTGACACTCAGTAGTCTTTATCAATGATGAGGTTTTGCAGTGATATCCTGAGGGATGGGAGCTTGATCTCAATGGGGAGTATCGCTTCTGATTCGTAGAACAAGGAGAAGGGGGTGGCGCTAGTGGGTGTGTGGATGCTAGTTTGATAGGCCTAGAGGGTAGGATTAAGCTATAGGTGCCAGTCATGACCTGCGTCATTGACTATTTTCTTAAGGATTTTCATAATGGTCTTGTTTGTAGCTTCTGCTTGGCCATTGCCTTGGGAATAGTATGGGGTAGAGAAGTGATGTTGGATTTTGAATTTCTCGCACAAATCATGGACATCCTAATTCTTGAATGGTGTCCCATTATCTGAGATAATGGCTTGTGGAACAACATATTGGCAAATGAGATAGTTTAGGATGAACTTTGAAATCTACTTCCCAATTATGTACATCATGGGTATGGCCTCCACCCACATAGGAAAGTACTCAGTTGTGGTTATGATGAATTTGTGGCCGTTAGATGAGGTGGGTGTGATTTTCCCAATGAGATCAAGTCCCCACTGTGAAAAGGGACATGGTGTGATGATAGGATGAAGCTCTTGAGCTGGAGCATGGATGAGGTCCCCATGCTGCTGACATTGTAGACACTTTATAGCATGATCATGTGCTTCTCTTTCCATTGTGGGCCAATAATACCCCATCCTTAGCAGTTTCTTAGCTATGGTCATTCCACTCAAGTGTGAACCACATATACCATTATGTACTTCAGTTAGAGTGGTTAATGCCTCCTCAACATTTAAGTAGCGTAGTAGGGTTCCTTCTATGCTCCTACGGTATAGAGTATCTCCTAGGATGACAAATCTAGATGCCTTTTTAAAAAAGGTTTGTTTTAGGTTTGATGGTAGGTTTGTGGGTATGACTCCTATTCAAAGGTATGTATAAATGTCATGATACCAAGGATCACCAGGACCAATGATTTCACACATGAATTCTGATTCTGGTACCTTGAATGTGGGCATGAGAAGCTACTTTATCAAGAATTCATATTTTGGAACATTGTTGGGGATGTCCAGTAGGAACCCAATTATTGCCATGGCATCTATTGCTCTGTTGTTAGCTCTAGGAATATGCTCAAATGTAATTTTGATGAAGGATTCTTTGAGAGTCTCCACCAATTTCTTGTATGGAGTGAGCTTGTCGTCCTTCATCTGATATTCATTGTTCACTTGATTTATGATCAATTGGGAGTCTCCATACACTTTGAGAGCTATGATATTCCATTATACTGCTATTCTGAGACCTATAGTCAAAGCCTCGTATTCCGCAATATTAATAGTGCAAGGAAATGCCAATTTATAGGACCTTGGTATGCAATCCCCTTGTGGGGTGATGAAGAAGACACCAGCTCCTGATCCATGTTGCGTGTATGAGCCAACGAAGTATAGTTTCCAGTGGTCAGCTACGTTGAGGTTAAAAATAGATTCATCTAGAAACTCTGAGACAAGAGGATTCTCATAATATATAGGTGCTTCTGCAGTTGGTCTGCGATGACTTGTCCCTTGATTTCTTTCCTCTCCATGTATTCAATGTCGTATTTTGACATTATCATCACCCATTTTTCCATTCTTCCCATGAGCATTGCCTTTGATAGTAGATACTTGAGAGGATCAATTTTGGCAACGAGTTTTATTTTATGTGCCAACATGTAATGTCTGAATTTTTGTAATGCAAACACTACTGTGAGGCATGCTTTCTCAATGAATGAATAGTTTAGCTCATGCCCAACCATTGTCTTGTTGATATAGTAGATAGCCCTTTCCATTCCATTTTCGTCATGCTAAGCTAAGAGAGCTCCAAGGGCTGTTGTTGTTGCTGATATGTATAAGATCAATGGTTTCTTTGGGATGGGTGGAATTAAGATTGGTGGTGTTAGTAGATATTCTTTGATTTTGTTAAATGCCCCTTCACACTTAGTATCCCATTTGTACGCTACTCCTTTGTGGACTAGGTGAGAGTATGGGTTCTGTTTGTCTGCCAATTGTGCTATGAATCGTCAGATGGACTAGAGTCTGCCTTTGAGACCTCTCAATTGTTTTAATGTCCTTGGTGCTTCCTTTTCAAGGATTTCTTTCACTTTTGCTGGATCCACCTCGATACCCCTCATTGATACTATATATCCTAGCAATTTACCTGATTATACTTCCAAGATGCACTTCTTGGGATTTAGTCTAACTTTGTACTCCTGCAATCTATCAAAAATAGCACTTAGGGTTTCTATGTGATCTTTTGTTTTTCTAGATTTAGCTAGGATGTCGTCGACATAGTCATAGTCTTTGACCATCTTATGAATCATGTCATGGAATATCAATGTCATGGCCCTTTGATATGTTGGTCTTGCATTCTTTAGGCTGAATGGCATCATGTTCCAACAGTGAGTCCCCCATGCGCAAGTGAAGGTTGTCATGTTGATCATCTTTTGCTATCATGATTTTATTGTATCCTGAAAATCCATCCATTAATGATAGCATCTCATGTCCTGCTGTCATATCTACTATCATGTCAATATTTTGAAGCAGGAAGTCATCTTTCTAGATAATATATTGGTCATGTGAATCCTGCATGTAGTAGCCTTTTTAGTTCCATTTTGACCAATAAGGCGATCTAAGGGTGCATTTTTCAAAGCTTTTGTCTGAGAGGCTTTGCTTCTGGATACACTGCTAAGTGGTGAACCACAATCTTTGGATCAAGTCCTAGCATGTCAGCATAACTCCATGCAAAGTTTATTTATCTTTCCCTTAGGAATGCTGCTAGGAGTTCTTGCTCTTCTGATAGTAGTGATTCTGCGTAGAATGTGATATGTGGGGTTGCCTCTATTCCTAGGTTGACTGGATTGCATTTTTTGGCCAAGAATGTTGACTTCTCCTGATGAATAGCTCTTAAAGGAAGATTGAATCCTTCATCCTCGGGCACCTCAAAGAGGTTTTCACCATTGGATACATCCTTTCTTTTTACTTTTTTCTTTTTAGAGAGTGCCACAGTGTGGTTTTCACTCAAGGACTTGGATATTATTCTTAGTTTCTCACTTTTGTGACTGAAGGATTCAATCATTTCCCCATAATAGGCATGTGTGTCCAACTCCATTATAAACCCTGCTTTGTGATCCCCATCTTGAATGTTATGCCGCAATCCCATGAATTCTAAGAGTGCTTCATCATTTTTGAATGTATCAAGAATTGGTGGTCCTCGTTGGTCATAGTCGATGAGTTGGGGATATACTAGGTGGATCTCATGATTTTGATGGTCTGTTTCAAAGGAGAGAGTGCTAATCATGTAAAGGGTGGTATCCTCAAATAACCTAGGTAGATTGGTCATGGTATCCTCATCATCACTACTATTATAAATGTCAGTTATAAAGTTATGTATGTCTCTACTTGTGGATATTTGTAAGCATACTTCTGCTGCAGTTGGCTGAGCAGGAATATTAACCATTCTAACTGGAGGACTTCGGCCACGTATGGTTATACTCGGAGGTGTACATCCAAGGCCACGGTTTTTTATCAGCCACGTCTCTGGCATGATAGGTATTATGAGCCCATTTTCATTTTGTACCAATCTTTGATTTCTGTCGTAGCCCATTGCGAGCATCATTTGCAGACCCTTGCTTTCATTATCCATTGGTAAATCCGGCACTGGTATTTCATCTTGATATAGCATATGTGATGGATCCTCCTTAATAACCTCCTAGCCAAGGTCTCCCCAGCTTGTGAATTCGAGATAGTCTTCAAGAGACGTTTGTGATGTGGAAGCTTGATTTTCTTGTGGATGTCCCCATGATCTAGGAGATTGTGGTAACTCTCCTACCACAAAATTATTGTTAGGGAGCTTGTAGCTTCCACAACCGTCATCCTGGATGATGAGTTTGATGTCAAAGATGGTGGGAATGGTGGGAGTAGCGGGTGTCTTTGTCGCAGAAGTGGACACTAGAGTGACAGGGTCGATGTATGGTGTGGATGGACCCTCATCATTTTTTGGTACTTGGGGGATTTTGTAATACTTTGCTTCAAGATTTTTTCAATATGAGAAAGGTTTGGGATCTCCATGGATGGTAACTTCTTGTCCATTATGTGTAAATTTCACACATTGGTGGATGGTTGATGCTACTGCTTTCATCGCATGGATCCATGTACGCCCTAGGAGGATATTATACGACAAGTCAAGGTCCAAGACCTGACAAGTGGTTTTCATGATGGTGGGCCCTACTTGAATAGGGAGTTTGATTGTGCCCTGAGACACTCTTTCTTGGTCATCATATGCTCTTATCGTGATACCCTTCCCTTTGTCGATAGAATCTTTTGATATTTTCAACTCCTTGATGAGGCTGAGAGAACATATATTCAAACCCGCACCTCCATCCACCAAGACCCTTTTGATTTTTATCTTATGTACTATGGCTTCGAAGTGAAGTGCACGGTTGTGAGATGGTTGGGTGGGGAAATCTTGGTCAGAGAATGTAAGAAGATTAGGTGTAATGATATTTCTAATGATAGCTTGGAATTGTTCTGCATCAAGATTTGCGGGGACAGTGGATGAGGCCAATGCTTCTTCCAAAATTTTCCTATGGGCAGATGATATTTTTAGCAACTCCATGATGGAGATTTGTGTTGGCATTCTCTTGAGTTGATCCAAGACATTATAGCCATTATGGATAGGTCTAGATGTAGGGACTTTGTCTGGCTGGGATGATCCCGTGATGGATACTTTGCTGCCTCTTGTGGTGACTCCATAATCTTCAGCATAGGCACCCTTGATATTAATGACCATGCAGTTTTCATCTAGGGAGGTGATGACTGTTTCATACACATGATTTACATTTGAGTGGGTGCCTATAACGTAAAGAAAAAGATAAGCATATGAGGATTAAGTAAGTTTATTTTAAGCATTGATAGTAGAATGATTCTAAATAGAAGACAAAGCAAAGACCAACATAATCCTTTTTAGCAGTAAGGATTTTTGATTTACACTTAATTAGTCTTGCATAGAATCATTAAATAAGAAATATCAATCAACAAGGATATACATAAAATTGTAAATGGTGTGACTTTAAGACATAAAGTTTTTGGCATTTAAAGTGATATCTATGCATTGACTTCATTAATGATCTACTCATTCGAATATCCAAGGATACACATATATTAGATTTGAACAATATGGATGAGTATCAAAGGCAGGGTAATAAGCTTGAAGGATTTCAAGAAAAACTCGATGTCAACCAAGATTTTATTCATTAAAAGCATAAATCAAAACTTAAGGCTTAAGTCTACATTTAATGAACCAATTATTCTAAAAATGTGAGAGATGCCATGATATTTATGACAAGACCTTTTAATCCAAGTGCTCCTTTATGTCATTCGCCACTCTTCCCAGGCAACCAAAATAAGGGGCATGATTTTCTACCACAAAGTCTCATAGACCATGTGCTGGAGGACATTTATTAAATGCCCCCCTCCCATATAAAATGCCTCCACCAACTACCCTTCTGCCTATATCAAAAAGGCATCTAACAAAGAGGTTTTGTGCAAATATGTTTACTGTAGTGTTTAATGATTATGCCTGCAGCAAAATTAGGATTCAAAAAGAAAGGTGCACCAAGCCCAGACAAGAGGGAACTTTCAAGTTTAAAGTTTCCATTCATTTAAATGCTAGACTACCATTTATTAATTAATCTTCCTCACTTCCCCAGCCAGAGCTTACATCGCGTAGGATATTATTTTGAAGCAAGGACAGGGATGAAGGCGCATGGATTTGAATTCACCACAATGCACATATAACTAAGTGTGAAGGACATGGCAGAGTAGGAATGAAATGGAGTCAAAATTTCTAAGTTATTCAATAAAAATAAGATTCACGTTGAAGTAAAGATACTTAAAAATTCACTGTAGTACACATGCAAGTTTGACAGGGATTGATCTGCAATGGCCATTGCCATTTATGTTTGGAATTTTGCACCCTTTGTTGAATAGAATCTTGAATATTTTATCTCTGAAATTTGTGTTAAACAGTAAGATTTAATGACAAAATAAAAAATTACAACTTGTTGAGTTCGGTTGTGACATTGACTGATATTCACCCACTGTTGTAGATTTTGAGAAGGAAATTGATTATGACCCTTGAAAAAAGATAGAAGTTGACTACCATTAGATGACATAGGAAATTTCATAATGCCTCACTTGGAAGATTGTTTTCTGTGGATCAGTAGACATTGCAAAGGTGTGTTAACTTTTTGACAAAATGCACCAAAAAAAAGAAGCAAGAATAACATGATCTTAAGGAATGCCACAATTGCAAGGTTCATGCGAAATGGGTTTGTTGCAGGACTTTAGATACTTTCAAGCAACTAAATCGACATGAATGCACAGGCCTGAGATTTGGAAATGCACAGTTTGCTTACTTTTATTCCTATGAAATGAGTGAATGATGTGCCTTTACTATGAAATAGATCAGCTGTACATTATATTGATAAGACAACAATGCCCTTGATGATGAAAAGCCAGTGATATTGATAGAAAAACATTGTAACATTTACTGATAGCCCTGTCTCATTAAAAAAAATAGAGTTCCCTATCTGTTTCCTTCTAACATACGTGGCTAAATAAATAAAGAAAGGCAAAACCCGAAGCTAATGAACTACGATGCAGAGAATGAATAGATAGAAAGATATCA
The DNA here is from genome assembly GCA_007258455.2 of Sequoia sempervirens. NCBI lineage: Eukaryota > Viridiplantae > Streptophyta > Pinopsida > Cupressales > Cupressaceae > Sequoia > Sequoia sempervirens. The sequence goes on from VDFB02000008.1 coordinate 122,332,634, forward strand.
ATCTACGTAGGATGAAGAAAGTTCACACCAATTTGAACCAACCTGCGGATAGTAATAAACTTGGTATAAATCTAAGTTAATTATTAAAATAGACTACATAAGACAATCAACCAACAAGTGTCCTTCTAGCGCCACAATGAAGTACTTAAAAATTTGCAAATGAACCATCTCAAACACTCATTAGGAAGGTTAGTTTACACATGCAAATCTACAAATACCTCTATGGAATAACATATCAATGTTTAAGAAATGAAACAATAATAAGGATCCAAAGACATTCAAAAACATGACATATACCTATTCCATATTGGATTGGTGTCAAATATGCAAATGACCCTTTCCCAATCCTTGCTCAAAAATTGAAATGATGATATACAATGGAGATGAAGAGAAAGATTAGTTCTCAAACCAAGAGAGTAACTTTGCATGAAGATGTAGGGTGGATTTGATGAAGAATGAGGACTTTATTTATAGATTTTCTTTATCAGAGATTGGCCAAATGGATGAATGTGGGATAAAGATTCAACCAATGAGATGAGGCCACTTGTCAACTTGCCATAGGTTGAGGGATGTGCAAGTTTTGGCCAATGTTCCCAAGAGAGGGAGTTTCAAATTCAAATTTGTGAAATAAATGTTGAGAGGGGGACATGAAAATGAGAAGTTAATGCAATGTTGGAGGGGACAAGTCATCTTGTCATCATTTTCAAACTTGAGGGAATATTCTATTTTTTATGCCAAGTTGAAAGAAAATAAGGATTTTAATAAATCAATAAATTGATTTATTTGTGCAAGTTGGAATATCTAGAGGATGTGATGGGTCGTTAGGTTAGTTTAATCAGGATTATACTAGCTTAATGATGATTAGGATGAGTTTGACCATTATGACTTAAATATTTGATTTATTTAAATTAGAAAAGGATGGAATATGCATTTGGATTTCAATTTAATAAAGTTTGGTTTATTTAATTAAAAGGTTGATGTTTGATTTATTTAATTTAAATGAATAACCTTAGGAATGAACTTAATGAGTTTAATTTACCAGATGAATGGATGAATGTGAACTTGATTAATTTAATGAGTGGATGAATGTGAAACCTGGTTTACTTGATGAATGGACCTAATTGAATGCATAATTCTAATTTTTCATGTATACATTTTCCCCCTCTTTGAAGCAATGTACTTGTTGTGTTGTTTCAAAGAATAAACTTGCCGCGATCAAAATTGAAAATTTTTATGATTTTTTCGGTTGCCCCAATGGAAGGAAGTACACTAGTACATCAGCAATTCCAAAATCTATCGTTAAGAGTGGATACAATCATAGAGGAGAACTTAAATGATTTATTCTTGGGGAGTCTCAAGGATCACATTCAACATGATGTATGTATGTTTAGCCCTAGCTCTATATAAATGAGTCTTTTATCTTAGCATGTAGGGTAGAGGAGAAGTGTTTGATCCCTAAGAAGCAAGGAGCTAATATGAAAAGAGAGAGGATATTCAACACAACCTACTAGGTTGAATCCACAACAAATTGAGGAGAAAAGAGAAAAAGGGTTTTGTTTCAATTGTGATAGCAAATACAATCGAGGACATAAATGCAGTAAAAATAAATTGTTCTATATTGAAGGTCCAAGTGAGTAAGAAGAGGAGGAACCCATACAAGAGGATGAAAGGGAGTCAAATGAGGAATCAAATGATTCCCAACCAATCATTTATTGTCATGAACTCTTAGGTTTTAGTGCTCCACAAACTCTCAAGGTGGTGGGGTTCTTAAAGAAGTAGAAGATAATAGTGTTGATCGACTCAGGTAGTACTCATAATTTCATCAACAAAACATTAGCTACTCGTCTAAATTTTTTTATATATCCAACTCCAAAGTTTCAGGTTTCGATTGTAGATGGTGGTACAGTTAGTTTTCTAGGGAAGTGTCATAGCATTAAATTATCCATAGGAGATTATCAACTTGATTCCCCAATGTATGCAATATCTATGGGTGCAACATATATTGTTTTGGGAGTACAATGGATTACTACATTGGGAATGATTGAGATGAACTTCCAAGAACTATTGATGAGATTTCAATCAGAAGGAAGGGTAGTAGAGCTAAGGGGATTGAAGGAAAAATCCCCACAAATGGTAAGCTCTCATCAAATGCAAAATTTTCTTAAGAAATGAGTGGATGGATTTGTGGCCCAACTATGTTCATTAGAAGTCTCTCAATCTAATGCTCTTACTCATCTAGATTTGCAAGCTATAATTGATCATCACTCAATTGTTCTTGGAGATATGCCTAAAGTACTTCCTCCTAAGAGTGATCATGATCACACCATACAGTTAGTTCCAAGAATCCAACCACCGAACATTTTGTCTTACAGGTATCCACACATACAAAAGAGTGAGATAGAAAAAAATGTTGAGGAGATGATAGAGGCAGGAATTATCAGGCATAGCCAAAGTGCTTACTCCTCCCCTATGGTGATGGTACATAAGAAGGATGACACTTGGCACATGTGTCTCTAAGATTATAGAGTGCTTAGTTCATGTACACCATTAAAGATAAGTTTCCTATTCCAGTCATTGATGATTTGCTAGATGAATTGAATGGAGCTATGTACTTTACCAAGTTAGATCTTAGATCTGGTTATCACCAAATTCAGATTAAGGAGGAAGATATTTGTAATACAACATTCTGAACTCATGAGGGTCATTATGAATTTTTGGTGATGCCATTCAGTCTTACCAATGCACCATCTACATTCCAAAGTCTAATGAATTCCATTTTTAAGAAGTTATTGAGGAAGTTTGTGTTAGTATTCTTTGATGATATATTGATTTATAGCAAGACTTGGGAAGAACATTTGCAACATGTGGATCAAGCATTGCAAATACTTGAAGATCATCAACTCTATGCTAAGCCATCCAAGTGTGCTTTTGGTCTTAAGGAGGTGGAGTATTTGGCACACATAGTTTCCCATGAAGGAGTAAAGGTGGACCCTAACAAAATTAAGGCTATCATGGAATGGCCTATTCCAAAAACCATTAATAAACTAAGGGGTTTCTTGGGATTGATAGGGTACTATAGAAGATTTGTAAAGATTTATGGTCATATAGCAGCACCCCTCACCACTCTATTGAAGAAGAATTCTTTTCATTGGAACGAGTTTGCTAATATAGCATTGTAGAGATTGAAGGAGGCTATGTGTACAACTCCAGTGTTTTCCACTCCTGACTTCACCAAGGAATTCATTGTGGAATGTGATGCTTCATGAAATGGGATAGGAGCAGTTCTTATGTAAGAAGGTAAACCAATTGCTTTTGAGAGTCGTCAATTAAAGGGTAAGAATTAGTTAAAACCTGTTTATGAGAAGGAAATGCTAGCAATCCTTCATCCAGTTAAACAATGGAGGCCTTATCTAATGGGTAGATGCTTCAAGGTTAAGACAAATCATGATAGCCTAAAATAATTTTTGGAACAAAGACTATCTTCTGAAGAGCAACAAAAATGTGTCACTAAGATGTTGGGATATGACTTTGATATTGTATATAAGAAAGGGAAGGAAAATATTGTAGTAGATGCACTTTCAAGGAAGGATGAGAAAGAAGAAGCCTTATTGTGTGCCCTTTCAATATTACAAGCAAATTGGGTGGAGGAAGCCAAAGCAGAGTGCAAAAATGATGTTGCAAAAAGTAATCTCATCCAACAATTAAAAAGTGATCGTAGTAGTTCAGATAAGTTTTGTTGCAAGGGGGATACTGTTTGGTATAAAGAGCACTTGTATCTTTGCAAGAATTCCACCCTTAAACAGAAGATTCTCATAGAGTTGCATGAGTCTCTAGTTGGTGGTCATTTAGGATTTTTGAAGACATATCATCGAGTCAAGCAAATTTTTTTTTGGGAAGGGCTAAAAGTTGATGTTCAAATTTTTTTGGCTGAATGTTTGGTTTGTCAAAGGAATAAAGGGGAGACAATTAATACACCAGGTCTATTGCAACCCTTATCTATTCCTAGCCAACATTGGGAATCTGAGGTATCCATGTACTTCATCACAGGGCTTCCAAAATCTAAAGGTCATAATGTCATCATGGTAGTAGTTGATCGCCTCACTAAATATGCACATTTCATTGCATTATCACATGCTTTCACAATAAGTGTAGTGGCAAGAGCTTATTTGGAGAATATCCAAAAGCTACATGGTACACCCAAGGTTATTGTTAGTGATCATGATCCTATCTTGACTAGTCACTTTTGGAAAGATTTATTCTCATGTTTGGGTACTCAATTGGATCATAGCTCTTCATACCACCCTTAATCAAATGGGAAAACAAAGGTTGTTAATAAATGTTTGGAAGGATATCTACATTGTTTCACTTCAAAGAAATAGTCTCAATGGGTAGATTGGCTACCACTTGCAGAATGGTGGTATAACACTTCTTTTCATAGCTCATAAAAAATGTCTCCATTTTTGGCACTTGATGGATATCATCATCCTTCCATCACATCACCAATAAAGGTATCACCAAGAATTTAGGTAGTAGAGGACCACTTGCTTCATCAACAACATGTACTTTCAAGACTCAAGGAGAATTTAGCCATGGCACAAAATTGAATGAAACAACATGCATACCAACATTGTAGTGAAAGAAGTTTTGAATTTGGGGATTGGGTCTTCTTGAGATTGCAGCCTTATAAGCAAATCTCACTTAAGCAACAAAAAAAGAATAATAAGTTGTCTCCAAGGTATTATGGACCATACCAAATCATGCAAAAGATTGGTAGTGTTTCCTACAAGCGAGAGTTGCCACCACCAACAAAGATACATCCAATTTTTCATGTTTCTTGTTTGAACAAGGTAATTGGGCATAATATTCCAACTCAAACAACACTACCAGAGCTCGATGAAGAAGGTAGAATCATTTTGGAACTAGAGTGCATTTGTCAAACATGCAGAAGGAAGTTGGGGAATAGAACTCTCACTGAGTATCTCATCCAATGGAAGAATTTACCAGTTGAAGATGCCACATGGGAGGACGAGAAGCTCATTCAAAAGAATCCAAACTTGACTAGCATTGAGGACAATGCTTCTTTGAAAAATGGGGGCATGCTACACCCTTAATATTGGTGTACATCGGGTTATGAATAGTCGGCTTGTGGCTATCATAACTCCTAATTAAGTCATGTTATCATTATTATATTATTATTTAGTTGGTTGGGCCTATGTCTTATTTAGGGGTGTCTAAGTCGGCCTAGGTGATATCCTAGGCATAAATAGGTATATATAGGAGGTAGAGAGTCTCATTTCATCATGAATTTGTGAATTTTTTTCTCATTAGAGATATTTGGAGGTTTTCCCCCTTGAAGTGGCTTGTTATTCTCAATTATTATCAAGTATTTGTAGCATATTTCATATCATATTCTTCTATTGTGCAAGTTATTTCATAACAATTTATATGTAGCATGATCCATATCATTACAAAAAAATTCCCTCTCCACAACTAGCCTTCAACACCTTTCCTATGCATGAAAGAGACTCAATAAAAGGGAGGTGCAAGAAGTTGGGTCCACAAATTGTTAAAAAAGTTGAACTGTTTTTTCTGATTTTTAGAATTTGACACAATTGGACTTAAAATTTGAAGGACCTACACACTAAATCTTTAAAAAGTTTAGTAATATGAAATTTAGTATTTTGAGTTTAGTTTTCAAATATGTAATTTATTCTAATACCCAGATGATATAAAATAAATTCTAGTACACATGTATAAAAACTGCTTTTAAAAGTCATTTTTTTTGGACCATACCATGCACATGTACATACACCCTAATTTAACATAACTAAAAGTATTTTTCTAATTCCTTTTGGAGAAAGATGTATTTTATAATGAATATTGATGAGGATTTTTTTTAATAATTTTTTTCATAATAATTTTTATTGGCCCTAATTTCTAGTTTCTAAAACCCTTGTGTACGGACACCATAACTTGACCTAAACTTATCATTTTTTTAATTTTATTTTTCTCATTATGTAAATAATTGTTTATAGATTGATGCCATGTAATTTTTTAACAAGACAATTAACCAATTAAAATTTATTAAATAAAATATGAAAACCTGATATTTTGAGTTTATGGAAGTTTGTTTCCTCATAAATTAATTAAAAAATAGAAAAAATACTCAAATCATAAAAAATATTACATGTTTGAAAACTAGAAATTTCCACATATAATGAATTTTAATTTCATAAAATAATTAAAACAAAACTCATTAGCTATATTGCCAAAGTTTTTTCTCTTTAAATTGCCATGACCTTGTACTTGCAGGTCTAAGCCTATGTGTTTGGTTACCATGCATTTTTCCACCCTAAATTGAAATGAAAAACATGTCTTGTGAGTTTCAAACCTTTTGGAACAATTACCCACTAGTTGAAAATAGGTACCTATTCTTAAAAATGAATGGGCATTTGTTTTAAAGCTGAAAAATGACACTTCCCCTAAATGTGGACCCAACTTCTTGCAGTTACCCAAAAGAATACACATTTCCTAATACATCCCTTCCTAAAAAAGGGAAAGGCATGATGTTAGAAGATCCAACTACTAACCATAATCACAATCACACTTATCTCAATAGGAAAGTTTCTTTATTCCACAAGATCATTGAACAAAAGACCAACCAATGCCTCATAATGATCCTAGGGTTATCTTAGATCCTTCACCTTCAAATCAATCAAATATCAAACCAAAGAAGAAAACACATCAACTTTAAAAAACCAAGAAATAAAAGAAGTTTGATCCTATTGAGGGCCTCTTGAAGATATCCAAGACTAAGAATGATTTCTACACTCTTTTACATTGGGGATTAATTAAGCTACCACCTAACCCCGAATAATTAACACCACAACAAAGTGATCAAAATGAAACATATTGTGCCTATCATATCTATTTTTTGGACATCACATATATAATTGTCATGGTTTAAAGGAATTATTGAATAAATTTAAATCCCCTAGGGATCCAAATTAACTACATTACATTAATTTTTCTCCTTGCCATGTAATAGTTGTAGGATCATAGCATACTCGCTATTGCATGCTTTACATTCATTGCAAATAATTTCCTTTATTGCATGAAGATCATTCTCATCAATCATCTCGACTCATCCTTTCCTTGCACTTAGTGGGGGAAAGGGGTTAGATAGCCTTGTCCTAGTTTTTCACTTGATGTTTCCCTTTTGGCTAGTTGCCCTCCTTCTGTATATACTAAACAATATTGGGACACAAATGACCTGCTATAGGTTTACTCACATGTGCCTTACTAGTCTGGTTTTTTTTTCCTTTTCATTATCTTTATGTGATTGTATGTGCATAATACGATCTCCCCATACTGTGTTGTTTGATGTATCCCTTAATGTGCATTCCTCTGTGGGTAAGTGCATGGATCTATGACACAATTTTGGTGTCAAATTGCAAAGAAACCCCATAATAGACCATATTGCACTCGCCAAATTTGGTGCTCTCCAAATGGCTTTACCATTTGGCGAGTGCCAAATTTGGTGCTCGCCAAATGGATTGAATTTTGCAATGAATTAACTTGTGAACTCTTTCTTTTTGTAATGACTTTTGGAATGCATTTTTCTAAACTCTTTCATTTTCTCTTTCTCTACTAGGGAAACTATATACATGAAATAAACATTTAAGTATAAGTTGACATTTACATATGGAATTTACTTTCTTATACTTTAAGTTATATTTCATGTATATAGTTTTAGGATGTTTGAGAGTGGTTTCAGATCTCTAGGAGTTATAATGCAAATTCTAGTTTTTGGAAGATCTTAAAAATGTTAGACTTAGTCAAATTTTAGTAATCAGGAGGTCAAATTTTAGTAGTCAACAAGTTGTATCATCTTTCTCTGTCACTCTCTCCTTCTCTATACTCTCTATCTCTCCACTCCTCTCTATCCCTTCATCCCTCTCTCCCCTCTATCTCTCACACACCCCTTTATCTCCTCCCTACATCTACCTCCCTCCCTCCCCTCTCTACTTCTCTCTATCTCTTCTCTCTCTACATCTCTTCCCTCTCTACTCATCTTTATCTACCCTCTCTACTTCTCTCTAGCTCTTCTCTCTCTACATCTCCTTCCCTCTCTACTTATCTTTATCTCCCCTCTTTCTCTCTCTTTACCTACCTCTCCCTCCATCACTTTGAATCTCACCTATGTCTCCTTCCCTACCTCTTTCCCTCTCTACTCTATATCTCTCCTCTCCCTCCCTCTACCTACATCTCTCTCACTCTCTATCCCTCTTTTCCCCTCTCTCTCTAACTCTCTCCTCTCTATCTCATAATTCTCTCTCCCTCCCTCTCACCACTCTCTTTATCTCTCTCTCTCACAAAAACCTCTCCCTCCCTCCCTCATTCCCTCTCTACTTCTCTCTATCTCTCCTCTCCCTCCCTCTCTCAACCTCACCCTCCCTCCACTTTTTTTTGTCTCTCCTCCCAATCTCTCTCACTATTGTCCCTCCCTGCCTCCCCCCTCTTTCTCTCTCAATTTCTCCTTTTCTCTATCTCACCATTCTCTCTCTCTCACTCTCTCTCTCTCTCTCACACACACACACCTCTATCTCCCTCCCTACGTATCCTTCCCTCCCTCCCCTTTCTACTCTCTATCTTTCCTCTCTCTTTCCCTCTCTATAGCTACCTCTCCCTCAATCACTCTCTCTCTCTCCATCCCTCTCTATCTCACCTATGTCTCCTCCCCTACCTCTTTCCCTCTATACTCTATTTTTCCTCTGTTAGAAACCAAGATCAGACATGCAAACCAAAAAACCTTCCACATAAGAGAAAATCAAAAAAAGCAAGAGCTATAGCAAAATGATGTGCAAAATATTATTATTCAGGAATTCATAATTACATGAGATTATTTTCTTTATAAAAGTAAAGTATGCATAACCCTAATCTTATCTTGAGCAAAAGAAATAGCTCAACAAGATAAGAATGAGAATAATTAACCTAGGAATTAAAATATTACCTAAGTAAAGTTATGCAAATGTAATAATTAATTAATTACACTAACACCCCCCATAAGTGCAACTTAGGGAGACTAACAAAGCATGCACCTAAAAATAAGATGAATGCAAGAAAGTATAAATGAGTCTCGACAACAAGGCCTGATTAGGTACCTTTGTACAAATGCAATAATGAGGTAGAGAAGGAAAACCTAGTGGGACAAAACCCCCCTACAATAAGATGATTGTTGTAAAGAAGCACTGGAAGAACACTCTAGAGTAATAATGGAACCACAATCTAAAAATCAAGGAAAGATACTTCTATCTACAAGAAACCAAAGTGGAATCATAATAATGCAACAACAGACCTGATGCCATAGAATACTAGAAAAATCACAAATTGGAGCAACCCTGGAATCTGTGAAGCAACAATAGATGAAATGATGATAGAATCTAGAAACTGTGTATCTCAATGCTGATGCAAAACTGAAACTAAAACTCTTCCATGGGAACAAGTACCATAAAGACTAGATAGAACATTAACCATAAAAACATGGCCCTTAAACTAAGAAGGAACTGAACCAATGTGGATCAATAACCATAAACTCCCAATCTAAAGTGTGAATCAATATGAATCTGATGTGTCAAACTAAGACAAGATGTGGCCAAAAAAAACTAAGAAACCATATATAACCCATGCGAGCTGTCAACAAATCAATATGGAGATGGAGATCAAAGTGCATGCACACTCTAATCGGATTATTATGCAAGAAACCCCCTGATGGAACTTTATCTCAGTTCATTTATTACAATAACCCAACAATTGTAAAAGGAGAGAATGCAAGCATGCATAAATAGAAAATAAAAATAGACCTCAGATCTGTGTAGAGGACTGAACCAGCTTTCCAACGTCTCAAGAATGGTGAAAAAAGGATCACTGAGTCAAAAGATATTCCCTCTGAAGAAAAAAACATTCATCTGAGTTAAAATTTGGTAAGAAAACCTTCACCACTAGATTTTTGTCAGAATGAGCTTTCCAATGGTATCTAGTTTATGGAAAATGGACACTGTATGCAAAAAATAAACCCGATTTAGTGAAAGTTGCTCCAAAATGGCCAATAAGGCTTGCAGGCAGCCCAAGGGGCTAAAAAAAATAAGCCCCTGGTCCTATGCACGACCAAGGGTTGGCAGACTAGGGGCTGGGGTGGAGCCCCTAGTCCTCCATAGGACCGCAAGTTTGATCTGAGGGGCCGACCGGGGCTGAGCACCTAGCTCTTGGTCCTCCAAAGGACTGGCGTAGGGGCTAGGGCTATCCGAGGGTTGGGTGAATAGCGCCTAGTCCCCCATATGACCAGGGCCGATGGAGGAGGAGCCTGTGGGGGCTATGTGGCCAAGTAGCATTTGGGTGGTGGAGATTGGCGGCGGCGGTAGACCAGTGGCCACCTAGTGGCTACCGGGCGGGGGAAAGGTTTTGAACTGCAGAGGACTGCATAGTCCCTGAAAAGGCACTTTTAAAAAAAAAATTCAATTTTTGTGCCTATGGGAGCATGTTGGGTAAGCCGTACGACCTCCATAGCAAATTTTTTTCCCTTCCTAACCAACTTCTCTAAAATTGAAAAAATGAAGGGCGGTCTTAGTTTTTTTGGTTGTTGCGAATGTGATGGTGACCTCCGTTTGTGCCCAAAATGCTTTGAAAAATCAGCTACCTCCAGAGCTTGCAAAAAATCTCCAAGCTTGAAACCCCATAGATCTGGAAAACGATGACCAAAATATGCAAAATAAAAGCCAATCTTGACTTTTTCCAATGCTCTAAATCCAATGGTGAAGCCCGATTTGATCCAAAACATTGCATAGATGAACTCAAGGCATGATACCTTCGAGGAATCCTGAACGAACTCTACAATGATTTTCTCAAAAATTTGAGAAGGGGTTGCAAATCAAGGCTCTGATACCATGTTAGAAACAAAGATCAGACATGCAAACCAAAAAACCTTCCACAGAAGAGAAAATCAGAAAAAGAAAGAGCTATTGCAAAAGGATGTGCAAAATATTATTATTCAGGAATTCATAATTACATGAGACGATTTGCTTTATAAATGCAAACTATGCATAACCCTAATCTTATCTTGAGCAACAAGATAGCTCAATAAGATAAGGATGAGAATAATTAACCTAGGAATTAAAATATTACCTAAGTAAAGTTATGCAAGCCTAATAATTAATTAATTACACTAACACCCCCCCATAAGTGCAACTTACGAAGACTAAAAAAGCATGCACCTAAAACTGAGATGAATGCAAGAAAGCATAAATGGGTCCCGACAACAAGGCCTAATCAGGTACCCATGTACAAATGCAATAATGAGGGGTTGAAAATCAAGGCTTTGATACCATGTTAGAAACCAAGATTAGACATGCAAACCAAAAAACCTTCCATAGTAGAGAAAATTAGAAAGGGCAAGAGCTATTACAAAAAGATGTGCAAAATATTATTATTCAGGAATTCATAATTACATGAGATGATTTACTTTATAAAAGAAAAGTATGTATTTAACCCTAATCTTGTCTTGAGGGTTTCTTTTCCCTACTATCTTCTCTATTCTTTGAGAAAAATTCTGGATGACCACAAGAAAAATCCAAAAAGATTTCCTATTTTGCATATTGGTTTGATTAGGTTAATTGTTGAACATTACCAAAATATGCTAGCCCCTGCTAATTTGGATGCCCCTCCTGATTCTGAGGAGGATGATACTGAACCCAGCTGTTCAGGGAATTTACCTAATTTGAGCCCAGTTAGGGTGGTCCTTAGCCCTTCCTCTGTCCAAATTGGTAAGAAAAGCCTTAACCCCCATTTTGTGAAAGCCTTCTCTATGCCTAAGCCAGGAAGTCCTACCCTTAAAACCAAAAGTGTTGGTAAGAAGCTACTGGGTAAAAACTTTGTGTCGTACTCTAAAGACTCTCATGAGTCTGAGGACTCTAGAGCTAACAATACTTCTTCCTTTTTTGGCCTGTCGTTGGACAGAGATGCTAGAATTGGTTCCCTTATTACCCTTGACCCTGCTAAGACTTGCTTCAACCCTGAAAGGGAACCCACTGTGGATGTCATGGGTTTAGCTAGGAATAATATTGTTGACCATTTCAGGATTTTGAAATGGATCTTTCATGAAATCAATGAGATTAAAATAAAAAACTAGGCCCTTCAAAGTAAACTAAAAGAAATGAGTGTCAAGGTTACTACGCTTGGCAAGAATGAGGCAGAGCGAAAAGATCATGGTGCCAGAAAAGAAACCCAGAACCAAGCAGGCATGGACAAAAGAGTTGAAACTGAGGTGGAAAAAATGAAAAATACTATTAAAAATATAGTCAAGCAGAACAACAGGATGGCAAGACACAATACCATCATCATCAATGCCATTATAGAAAAATTGGACAAAGCTCAATAGGTGTCTTTGGTGGTTTATCTGGAAGAGGTCAATGATAAAAACCAGGATGAGGATGTTGGTAATTCTAAGAGGACCAGGGATAATTTGAAGAGGAAGGCCCCTCCTATGTTGCAGATGATTCAAACCTTCAAGAAGGGTGTTCAGGACATGCAAAACTTGGATGCTGAAACTGAGTATGTTCTGAAGACTCTAGGTTAGTTGCGGCTGGTCTTTTTGTTGGCTTCTCAGCTGGTTTTTTGTCTGACCCTCCTAGTCTTTTGCAGGTGGCTACTACTTTTTCTAGTTTTTTCTTTTGAGTAGCCTATTTTTTCTATCAGACTGTTTGTCCTTTCTCTTTTGTTGTAAACATGGTGGTTTCAGGTCCCTGTAAAACCTGTTTTACCCTTTATCCAAAACAAGATAGCTCAACAAGATAAGGATGAGAATAATTAACCTAGGAATTAAAATATTACCTAAGTAAAGTTATGAAAGTGTAATAATTAATTAATTACACTAACATCCTCTCCCTCCCTCTACCTACATCTCTCTCTCACTCTCTATCCCTCTCTTCCCCCTCTTTCTCTCTAACTCTCTCCTCTCTATCTCATAATTCTCTCTCCCTCCATCTTACCACTCTCTTTATCTCTCTCTCTCTCTCACAAACCTCTACCTCCCTCGCTAACACTCACTCCCTCCCTCCTTCCCTCTCTAATTCTCTCTATCTCTCTTCTCCCTCCCTCTCTTTACCTCACCCTCCATCCACTTCTTTTTGTCTCTCCTCCTAATCTCTCTCACTATTGTCCCTCCCTGCCTCCCCCCTCTTTCTCTCTCAATTTCTCATTTTCTCTATCTCACCTTTCTCTCTCTCTATCATTCACGCACACACCTCTATCTCCCTCCTTACCTCTCCATCCCTCCCTCCCTCCCTCCCCTCTCTACTCACTATCTTTCCCCTCTCTATACCTACCTCTCCCTCCATCACTATCTCTCTCCATCCCTCTCTATCTCACCTATGTCTCCTTCCCTACCTCTTCCCCTCTCTAATCCATATCTCTTCTATCCCTTCCTCTACATACCTCTCTCTCTATCTCTCCATCCCTCTCTTTCTCTCTCACTATCTCCTCTCTATCTCACCATTATCTCTATCCCTACCTCTCACCCCCTCCTCTCTAAATCACCATTCTCTCTCCCACTTTCCCTCCTTCCCTCTCACTCCCTCTCTAAATCACCATTCTCTCTCTATCCCACTTTCCCTCCTTCCATCTCTATGTCTCACTTATCCCTTTCTACATCTCCCTCCCTCCTACCTCCCTCTCTCTCTTTATCTCTATTTCTCATTATCTCCTTACCTCTCTACTTTGTATCTCACCACTCTCTGCATATCACACTCCCTCCTTCCCTCTCTCCCTCCTATCCCTCCCTCTCTCCTCTTTCTACCTACCTCTCTCTCCACTACCTACCACTCTCTACCTCTCTCTCCCTCCCCCTATTTCTCTCTTACTATCTCCTTCCCTCTCTACTCTTTATCTCTCCCCCTTCCCTCTCTACTCTCTTTCTCTCTCTCCCCCTTCCTCTCTCCCCTCATTTTCTCTCCTCTCACTCTCTATCCATCTCACACACACTCACCTCTATCTCCTCCTTTCCTCTCCCGCCATCCCTCCACTCTCTACTTCTCTCTATCTATCACCTCTCTCCATATCTCCTTCCCTCTCTATTTATCTTTATCTCCCTTATCCCTCTACCCACCTCTCCGTCCATCACTCTATATCTCAACTATGTCTCCTCCCTACCTCTTTCCCTCTCTACTCTCTATCTCTCCTCTCCCTCCCTCTACCTCTCTCTCTACCCCTTCTCTCTTTCTCTATCTCTCTCACACACACACACACACACACACACACACACACTCATCTCTATCTCCTCCCTACATGTCCCTCCCTCCCATCTCTACTTCTCTCTATCTCCCATCTCTATATATCTCCTTCCCTCTATACCTATATTTATCTCCCCAATCCCTTTGTTTACCTACCTCTCTCTTCATCACTTTGTATCTCACCTATATTTCCCTACCTACCTAGGGTTGAGGGATTAAGGGTTGAGGGTTTAATGTATATGGTAGATGGTAGAGGGTTTAAGGGTTTAGGGTTTAAGGGTTGAGGGTTGAGGGTTTAAGGTTAAGGGTAGAGGGTTGATGGTATAGGGTTGAGGGATTAGGGTTGAGGGTCCAATGTATAGGATAGAGGGTATAGGGGTTAAGGGATTAGGGTTTAAAGGTTGAGGGTTGAGGGTAGAGGGTAGAGGGTAGAGGGTATAGGGTTGAGGGATTAAGGGTTGAGGGTATAGGGTTGATGGTAGAGGGTATTGGGTTGAGGGTAAAGGGTAGAGGGTTTAAGGGTTGAGGTTTTAAGGGTTAAGGGTTGAGGGTTGAGGTTTGAGGGTTTAAGTGTTAAGGGTTGAGGGTTTAGGGTATTGGGTTGAGGGTATAGGGTTGATGGATTATGGTTGAGGGTTTAATGGTTAAGGGTTTAAGGGTTAAGGGTTTAGGGTTAAGGGTAGAGAGGAGAGAGACCTAAGAGAGGTTTTAATGGTTAAGGGTAGAGGGCTAAGGGTATATGGGAGAGACATAGGAGTGAGTGATTGAGTGAGAGAGACTTGAGAGAGGGAGAGGTGGCAAGAGGGAGAGACTTGAGAGAAAGAGGGTAGAGGGTTGATGGTAGAGCATAGAGGGTTTTAAGGGTTTATGGTTTAAGGGTGAAGGGTTAAGCATTAAGGATTAAGGGTTTAGGGTTAAGGGTAGAGGGGAGAGAGATAGAGGGAGTGATTGAGAGAGAGAGAGGGAGGGAGTGGGAGAGAGCTAGAGGGTAGAAGGTTAAGCATATAGGGTAGAGGGTAGAGGGTAAGGGTAGAGGGGAGAGAGATAGGAGTGAGTGAGTGAATGAGAGAGAGACCTGAGAGAGGGAGATGGGGTAGGAGGAAGATATTTGAGAGAGAGAGAGAGAGGAGTGGGAGAGAGATAGAGGGTAGATTGTTAAGCATAGAGGGTTTAAGGGTTAAGGGTTAAGGGTTAAGGGTTTATGCTTTAGGGTTAAGGGTAGAGGGGAGAGAGATAGAGGGAGTGAGTGAGAGAGGGAGAGACCTGAGAGAGGGAGAGGGGTAGGAGGGAGAGTCTTGAGAGAGAGAGGGAAGGAGTGGGAGAGAAATAGAGGGGTATGTGCAAGATCATCATGGAAAAAACAAGGCCCTTAAGTGGCAAAAAATTTAGAAAAATCAATGTTAGGCAACTTTACGTAAAAATTTGAATAAGTTATCTATATTATTTCAAAAATATGTAACAATAGAATCTGTAGAAAATTGAATGTAGTTTCTAAACTACTAGGTTTATTTAAAAATAAATAAAATCTATTTGGTGAAAATTTGAAATTTCAATGCGGTAGTACTTAAATTTTAGGGAAAAAATAAGTAGGTGTTTGTCAAACCACCCTAACCATAATAAAATGATAATATTTTTTTATAATATTTTATATATAAGTAGAGGACTCATGTCTAGATGTGATGCTTTTTTTAATTTGTTTCAAGTAAATAATTAATTATGATTTTTTATTACAACTTTTAAAAACATAAAAACTGTATGTCTAACCACCTTAACTTTCAAAACTTCATGAAATTTAATTTTTCTTTTTTTAATCCTAGTATGTGAAGCATAGAATGTGATGCATGTTTTGGATTCAAAAAATGTGATATCGTTTGAAAGTTATAGATGTTTTTCAACCAGCCTATCGATCAGACTTTAGTCGTAATTCTAATAGAAAATAAATAATAATTATTTATTAAATTCAAATTAAATCATAATTTATATTGGTGGAAAGCTAAGAATCTCCTCTAAAACCCTTTTCGTTTCATCAATTTTGATTAAAAAAAGTCATCAGCCACATACCCTACAAATACCCATAATATTGCCACTTTTTGGCCCATCATTATCTGCACATACCCAGAGGGTAGATGGTTTAAGGTTTTATGGTTAAAGGGTTGAGGATTTAAGGTTGAGGTTAGAGGTTGAGGTAGAGGGTTGGGTATAGGGTTGAGGGATTAGTGTTGAGGGTTAAGGGTTTAAGGGTTAAAGGTATAGTGTAAAGGTTAAGGGTAGAGGAGATAGATAGAGTGAAGAGAGAGAGAGAGAGAGAGAGAGAGAGACCTTAGAGAGGGAGTGTCACTAGGAGGGAGAGACTTAAGAGAGAGAGAGGAGGAGTGGGAGAGAGATAGAGGGAGACAGGGTTAAGGGTAGACAGTAGAGGGTTTAAGCGTTAGGGGTTTAGGGTTAAGGGTAGATGGGAGAGAGATAGAGGGATTGAATGAGAGAGAGAGAGAGACCTAAGAGAGGGAGAGGGGGTAGAAGGGAGAGAATTGATAGAAAGAGAGGGTAGAGGGTTTTAAGGGTTTAGGGTTTAAGAGTTAAGGGTTTAGGGTTTAGGGTTAAGGGTAGAGGGGAGAGAGATAGAGGGATTCAATGAGAGAGAGGGAGTGGGAGATAGATAGAGGGTGGAGGGTTAAGGGTAGAGTGTAGAGGGTAGTGGGGAGAGAGATAGGTGTGAGTGAGTGGGTGAGAGAAATGGGATAGGGAGAGTGGGTAGGAGGGAGAGAGGGAGTGGGAGATAGATAGACGGTAGAGAGATAGAGGGAGGGAGGGTAGAGGGTAGAGGGTAGAGGGTTTAAGGTTTAGTGTTTAAGTGTTAAGGGCTTAGGATTTAGGGTTAAGGGTAGAGGGGAGAGAGATAGAGGGAGTAATTGAGAGAGAGAGAAACCTAAGAGAGGGAGAGGGGGTAGGAGGGACAAATTTGAGAGAGAGAGAGGAGTGGGAGATAGATAGAGGGTAGAGGGTTTAAGGATTCAAGGGTTAAGGGTAAAAGGTAAAGGGTTAAGGATAGAGGGGAGAGAGATAGGAGTGAGTGGTGTTGGGGCTACCTTGCATTTAACCATATTGAATCTCTTCAAAATTTCACTTGCATAGGAAAAATATTAAAAGGGAGGTCTAGAGAAAAAAATATATTCTAATAAAAAAACATGAGGAATTAGGATTTGTGGTTGGTTACTTTTGTGTTGCATAGGAGTGTATTTTTCTATTTTTTCATGTCCTTGGAGTTTGAATAACAAGAAGGTATATTGCTTTCTCCACTCTTATGCATCCTCCTTCATCCCTTCCTTATCCATGGTTGATAAGGTTAGTTTCGACATTCTCAAAAGTAAGTTGCCTCCAAAAATTAGTACCTTTAATAGTTTGATCTTTCATCAACCTTCCCCAATTGTCTTGAATCTTTCATACCTTGGATGGAATCTACACCGAGAGTTGAAGTTCCTCTAGAAAATGTGTTGCACTCAATTACCGTTCTATTAGATTGTGCTCTAGAAAATTAAAGACCTAATTTTGAATGGTAGAATTTAGATTAGCAGTATTTTTTAGTACCCTATGAATGCATGTGCTATGTCATTATTTTATTAAGTAAATCCATCAAGGAAAATTTGGGAGATACAAACCTCTTAGAGCATTACAGCTAGCTCTAGTGATACCTATGGTGCTCCTAATGGCACTAGAATCCCCTTAAGGTGCTCCTATCCAATAAATTTTGACATACTTAAGGCCTACACATACACTCATTCAATCAAGAATTATCCAACAAAACATTCATGAAGTAAAAATATAATTTTAAGAGATTCGATTATTCATGAAATTTCTATTGGTTACTCAAATGTTTTAATCCATTCAATAATTATTTTTCCCAACATCATACACTTTTAATATTGTTTATAGTTTCCATAATGATTCCATAGAGTACATAGTGTTCATCCATTTTAATAAAATTTGAGTGAAGAGAATACTTTTCTTTTATGTCATAAATGTGAGCAAATCAAAATCCACTAGGTAACGAAAAGAGAAAGAGAGCTACCTCTCAATTTTATTAACATCATTAAGCATCAATGGAGGTCTGTGACACTCTAGTCAAACCCTAAGTTAGAAAGAAGAAACCATAGGTTTGGAACACCTAAGTTTTACTTTAAAGCACACTCAAAGGTATACAAAAATACATAAGAATCTAGTCAAGGTCCATCACAATACTCACAAAATAATTTCTAATTTTTCTTACAAGATCCTCACAAGACTCTCAGAAACAAACTACTCTTAAGTTACCAAAAAGGTAAGAAGAAGCACTTTTACACAATGGAGTTATTACAAATTCTTCATTAGTGATGCACATGCTTATACCAAGAGAGCTCAACAAAAAATGGTAAAAAAATTAAACAAGTGTTTGAAAAAAAATGGTTTAACAAAATGTCCAAACAAGGTCAATAAGGGTTTAAATAGAGACAAAGCCAAAATGATCAACATAATATTTTTGTAAGAAAAGGAAGAAATGATATTAACAAGATGGAAAATGTATAAATATATACTACATAAGCTAGCAATGAAGGAATCACACACCTCATTTCAATTCATATTTTCTTATAAAGATAATAAGGATAAAGAAGAGACATAGTTATTCAATCCTTTCAAGCCTTTAAAGAATTTCCACAAATCACCATATGAGCTCATTCAAGCTCTAAATTGTCCCTAAAGAGGAAAGCATTTATTAATCACCAAACAGAGCTCCTAGAAGCTTCAAAAATCCATTCACAAATATATGAGAATCATCTCCAACCATTGGAAGAGTACCTATGTAATAATTAGAATAAAAACCCACAAAGGATTAAAATTTCAATGTTCTCATGAAATTTCAATCCCTCCAGAAATTTCATTAAAGCTCTTCCCATGATTTTTCTCCCAAAATTATATTCCTAAAATGAATTAATGAAACAAAGAGAGGAACACCCCTCAAGATAAAACCAAGAAAACATGTTAACTAACTCAACCCTAATACTTACATGTCCTTTCCAAATAATTCATGGCATGCATCTATTTTATCTCAAGGAAACTCAGGAAAAAAAGAAACTTAAAATACAACTATCAAGTGAGCACAAAATACACACACACACACACACACACACACACACACACACACACACACATTATAGTTAACATTACCTTAAATAACCAAAATCCAACTCAACAATAGGATGAATAAAATTAATTTTAAAAATAAATTATTTTCAACAAGCCTTGTGAATACACATAGATAAATGTTTAACAATATGGGGGTTAATAGAACTCAAACTCAAAAATCTAAAGTAAAGGAAATAAAATTAAATTGAAAAAGAGAATAAAATTCCACTACTAAACTATACTGAATCAAATCAAAGCACATGAATTCTAACCCTTTTAATGTATGTGAAATTCAAAAGAACATTAAAAATTAAGATAACTAAACTATGAAGATACAACCACAAGTGATCACAAGCATGATAATAGTATCATTCATCCACAAGGTGGAATGAGATGGTACAAAAGGTGATCCATTGTAATACCTTCTCTACTTGCCTTTTGTTGTCCAATACTTACTAATTTTTTGTACACTCAATGTGCACACCAAATATCATCTAAAATATATAGTTGAAGTAATATCGGGTTAAATTGATACATCAACATATAATTAACGACATGTAAGATATCACATAATTTTTTATTCAATAAATAAATAGTCACATTATGGTTCATGATCATACCACATCATCTATGTGTTGATTAGATTAAAGATGGGAAGGCACCACACTCATTACAAAACAACCATACATACCTAATGAGGGGGCTAATGAGAGATGAGACACCCAAAAAAAATGGAATAGAAACTAACAGAATAGTCAAAAAACCAAAAGCAAAGAACAGTAAGAAACTAGCTCATGGGACTATACCAGCTACTAGTCTCCCAAAAGCTTAAGACCACTAATGGCCTACCACTCCTTAGCCAAGAAGTGGAGTTTCTCATCTAAGGAAATGGGCCCCTTGTGCGTAGGTTGGATCTCCTCACTACTGAGTAGAGAATAACTACCTTCTTTCTTGACTTTATTTTTTGAGTGACTAAAATCATGACTATCCTTTGAGTCTCTTTTACCATGAGTGTTGCAAAGTACTTGTTGAAAGAACTGTATAGTGACCATGGTATTCTTGATAGTCTCCTTGCTTTAATTCATAATTTCTTTTACACACTTTAGGTTTTTATCCTAGATGTTGTGCATGGTGGAAATTTCATCCTACAAGTTCATCTTATCATCCTCTATACCCACTAACACTTTGATTTTTTTCACCTCACTTTCCTAATTTGTCCATTTATCAAAGGACTTAGTGAGGCAGGATAATAGATCCTGAATACCCATCATCCTTGACCTCACCCAACAAGTTCACCTTGAGGTTGAGCACCTTCTCCTTTGGATTTTTTCCTTGGTTTTAATAAGTTGGGTTAGTAACCACTTAAGAATATCATTCTGAATATTGATGACTATTGAGATATCATTCAACTTTTTCTTCAAGGAAACATACGAAGCACATACATCATTATCCAAATTGGGATATTTGGAGGCACCATCCAAGTTAACACATAAGTTGGGGGATCTTTGAGGGTTGGGAGGATTAATGGGCAGGGGGATTTGGAAACCTTAAACACATCTTCGTGTGTAGGGGAGCTAGTAGCGGAGTTGTCAAGGGTAGGTTTCCAAGAATCATTATCTAAGTTCTTCAAGTTTTTTGAGTTTTCAAAACTAGAGGTAGATAAAGGGGTGGGGTGAGAGAAATAAACACATTTTTTAGAGTTAGGAGTGGGGTCCTAAGTAATAGGGGCTTTGCCACACACCCTAGTATTTTGTGAGTGGAGGGAGGAGTCACCTTAGGTCAAGTGGTGGAAAGGGTTATCTCCAAGGGATTGGCATGGTTTCTAATGACAAGGGAGTTATTTTTAATAGAGACTAATGAAGGAGATAGAGCATCCTGGTGGTGACATAAATGAAATACTAGCCCTGGGTGGATGTGAATGGTTTTACTTATACCCTACACAATATTTATAGACTATTCCAGAGAAGAGAGAACCCAAAAAGAAAAGTTCATTTTGACATTATATCAAAAATTATTTATCATGGGAAAGAGGCAGACATAGAAACATCAAAACCGACCCTCCAAAGTAATATACCTCATTAACACCTCCATAATCCTTCTCCACACCCCAAGAAGGTCAACTCTATTGAAACCATTCTACAACCGATTATTTTTTTACCCTTCTTTAGGAACCTATCCATGTTCTTTTGGTAATTCCCCTTTGACTTCTGAGGAAAGTAGTTCCCATCCAAGGAAAGCTAAATGGCATCAATATTAATCTCTATGTTAAAATGGAAGGTGTATTCACCAATGGTGAAATTTGCCTCATTTTAGGAACTAGCAAATTCTATCAATTTATTGGGGTCTTGTCCAATCATTCCCTCAACATATGAGCCCTATTTTCCTCTTTGGATTATTGTCCATACATCTCTGCCATTTTTCCATATGTCATAGGAGGAGGTTTCATCTCGCACATGATCACCACCCATGGAGTAATTTGCAACCAATAGAGCAAGTGACAAAATTTATATAAGCATCCAAAAGAATTCCTAATCTAGGAATGAAAAATATTATGAAAATACTAGCCAGACAAGGTAGATCACCATAAATGCAATTCATTCCAGTTGTTTATAGGAGCTAACAAAGAGTTCAACTGAATCTCAATGGTGTTGTATGTTAACAATATTAGATATTAAGTCACAAAAATGTTTGAGGATGAGAGAGATATTTTTCCAAATAATAATTTTGGAAGTGAGAGCTCCTAAGTTGGTGAAAGCATCTGCCCCTTTATTGCCATTTCTATACACATGGGAAGATCTGAAACTTTCAAGATTCACCATGAATTTTTGTGCTAAAAGGATGGGGTCTTGGAGGGACCAACAAGGTTTCAGCATCCCAGTTAGGATCATAATTGTATTTCTAGAGAATCCTTTGATATCCAAGTTGGAGATACCTACATTTGTGGAAATACATGATACCATGGTAAGGTGTCACCACCTCCACAAAATTTGAGGTTTGAACTCAAATATTTACCACATATTCCAAGAACATTTTCCCATTGTGGTCTCTGATGACACCACCCCCACTTACCTGACCTGGTTTACCTTTGACCAAGCTATCAAAATTGAGCTTAAGCCAACTAGGCTTGGGGGGAGGGGGGTACAGACCTATCACATCATCTATGTTAACTTGTAATAATCTTTAATTAAATCTTAGAGTAGCTACAATGAGTGAAGGTGTGGCCATAGTGACGCTCAACCACAAATCATTTAATTGCTACTCCCTTAGCTCTCGTCCCTATATGTAAATAAAGAATCAAATACTTGAGTGTGTAGATAAACTAAAGGAACTCACAAATTGTAGGTAGAGGCATCTATCATATTAACATGTACTTCACCTTTAACTAGATACACTTGCATATCATATTTTGTATGGAATTTTATGGAACAATTCCTTTCTTACAACTTGAAGCGAATAAGGTTTCGATCAAGTCACTTCTTGGTTGTTCCTATTTGACCTGAAATCAAAGGATCTAGCCATGGGCAGGTTGAGAAGAACCTTCCCTTGCAGACACTCTCCATTCATATGTTACCCAAAGTATAAGGGTTGGTAGAAGGTACTAATGCTTTCATCCATGTTAATTGGTTAATCTTTAAGAATAAAGTTTTCCAATTGGAATCTAAATTTCATTACATAGATCTGATCTTTAATAATTTACTAATGAGCAAACAAAAGTTCCTACACAATGTGTACACTTTTAGATAATTCACCTACAAAACCAATTTATGCAGTCCTTATTACTTATTGGTGTTCATACTTATAAGTACTTTATATCCAAGCTTTAATTTTTTGAAAAATTGCCTCCATTTTAAAAATTACTATTACTCCAACATATATTTTCTATCATAAACAATTTCTCATGCATGCAGATGAGAAAAAATTATCTGATGAGTATGTTCTTTCCAAAATCAATATGTTACAATTTCTTGAAATTATTTGAATAAAATAATCATTCATGCGATATATCAAAGAAGCCTTTGTTATTCTTTTTTCAAAATTTGGAAATTTGTTGTTAGCCATTTAAGAGACCAAAATTTATCATTTACTTAAGTGTCCCTTGTTTAATACACACTCTCCTTGTTTAATACACACTCTCCTCTATACATAGGAGCTGATCTCTCTTCAGATATCTACTCAACCTTGGGTCATGACTAGTCCTTTGGTATTCATTTAAATTCTTTCCTTACCCTAAGAAGATATAAATAATTGTGCAAAAAAGGTGGATTGAAGGGCTGATAAAATGGATTTTAGGAGTACATAAATAAGCAAAATGTGCCAAAATTTTGGAAAAATGATTTATAATATCCTTAGACCACCTTGTTGTTTTTATGTAGGCTTCTTGGAAACTCAAGGAAAATTATTTCTAGCTATATGATTTGATTGATTTTGTTGATCATTTTTTCATCTATATGTTTCATATGTTGAAGGATTTAGTAAATTGAAAAATCTCACGCAGATTTTTAGTCCTTAGCAGACTACTTCTATAGATTTAAGATTTACTATATTTTTTCCTACATGGAGTTTTAGGATCCTTAATAAATATTTTACTAATTGTTAAGTATTGTATTTCACATACAAATAAGAGGTAGGATACCAATTTTGTTGACATGCATTACTGAATATAATTGGTAAATAGTACTAGCATATATATCTTAAATTTAAGATATATAAATTACACTGAGATATATCGAGTTGTTTAATTTTTCATCATTCAACTTTAATATACATATATTAAATTGAAAAATTAAACACCTCGATATATCTCAACTTAATTTATATATCCTAATTTTTTTAAAAACCTAACATGAATTAATATATAATTATACTATATTATTTTATTATATTATTAGTTATATTAATAAAAAAAACCCTAACAATAACCCTAACCCTAATACCTATTCATGACGATAAACCTATTCATGATGATAACCCTAACCCTAACCCTAACCCTAACCCTAACCCTAATCCTAACCCTAACTACAATCCTATTTAAGATGAAAAAACCTATTTGTGATGATAAACCTAACCCTAACCCTAACCCTAACTATAATCCCAATTCGTAATGATAAAACTATTTGTGATGCTAACCCTAACCCTAACCCTAACCCTAATTCTAATCCTAACCGTAACCCTAATCCTATTTGTGATGATAAACCTAATCCTAATCCTAACCCTAACACTAACCCTAACCCTAATCCTAACCCTAATCCTAAACCTAATCCTAATCATGATGATTGTGGATGCCAAATCTGCAAATGGTTAAACCTTAACATAATATCATCATGTTAGTCATTTGAAACACATTAGATTAAACATCCTTATGAAATACTTAACCATGCCTAAATATGCAAAACTAAATAGAACCGAATAACTAATTGTAAGCATATAAGAACATGATCAAAACTTTATCTCATATTGGATTGGTGCTATTGTGGAAAATAGCCCTTTCCCAACCCTTGATAATATCAATGATGATGATGCAATGGAAAAAAGTTCTCAAATGAAGAGAGTGACTTTGCATAAGCTTTGTAGATGATTTGAGGAAGAATCGACCCCTTATTTATATATTTTCAAATTGGAAAAATTCTCATAAGAGAGAAATGTGGGATAAATATTGGACAAATGAGATGAGGCCACTTGTCACATTATGATAGGTTGAGGAATGTGCAAGTTTTGGCCAATGTGCCCAAGATAGGGAGATTCAAATTTGAATTTGTGAAATAAATGTTGAGTGGGGGACATGAAATAGAGAAGTTAATGCAATGTTGAAAGGGACAAGTCAACTTGTCTTCATTTTCAAACCTAAGGGAATATTCCAAAAAGGTGCTTTGTTGAGGGAAAATGATGATTTTAATAAATCAATAAATTGATTTATTGGTGCAAGTGGGAAAAGCTACAGGATGTTATAGGCATTAGATTAGATTTAATCAAGATTAGATTAGCTTAAATGATGATTAGGCGATTTTGACCCCTTTGACTTAAATATTTTGATTTATTTTAGTCAAAAGGGATGGAAGGTGATTTCAGATTTAATTAAATAAAGGTTTGATTTATTTAATTAAAAGGATGATGATAGGATCAAGTTGATTTATTTAATTTAAATTGATAACTTTAGGAGATTGATAAATAAACTTCATTTATTTGTTGAATGGATGAATATGACCTAATTGAATGCATGATGTTTACATTTTGCCCCTCTTTGAAGCAATGTACTTGCTAAGTTGGTTCAAAGAATAATCTTACCACGATCAATTTTAAAAAAAAAATTCTGATTTTTCAGATGCCCCAGCAGAAAGAAGTACACTGGTACATGGCCCCCTCGAGAGATCGACCAAAAAGATTCAATTTGAAGGTCGATCTTGCGATAAAGAAGTTAAAAATGGATGGTTATGATGAGATGGTTTTAAGATGCTTAGAATAACCAATCTATATTATCCTAAACAATTAAAATGATGATATGATGTGCCGATGGATGAGATGGATGATGCGATATGCTATGATTATGCAAATGCGTAGATGGATAGATCTATATTATGATGATGATTATGCAATACATGTGAAATGATCGGTGTTTCCTATTATGTATGATATGAATGATATGTGGCATGCTAACGGTTTGTGGATGTAGGATGAATGCATGATGGATGCAGGATGGATGCATGATGGATGCAATGATGGATGCATTGGTGATGTTATGTTAGTGCGGAGAGAAGAAAGAAGAAATGAGATGACGACAAGAGGATCTAACAAGTCCATGATCTGATGAGACTTTATTAGAGATGATGATGATGATGATGATAGATGATGATGATTTGCTTATCAAAGATTAGGATTTTAAAAGAGCTACTTACCTTATGTTTGATAACACATGTAGATACGATGCATCAAGGTATAAAGAAACAGGATGTCGTTGTACCTAGTGTGATGGAATTTGACTCGAAAAACATATAGGAGTATTCTTGTTCACACTTGACATAAGAAAACCTTGCTAGGATGTACCTAACAAAGCAAGTATTCACCAAGTTATATTACAAGAACGTCCAACCAGCACAACAGACAAAAGATAATGATCGTTGCCCCATTCCTATCTCTCTAAATCCCTCGTTTAGATATCATCGAGAGATCCTAAGATAAATCAAAAGAAAAGATCAAGTACACAAACAAGTCAATGTTCTTCATACCTCTAGCCAAAGGGATTTGTGTTGATAGGATAAGAATCCAAGTGATATCCAAAAATGATGCCCATTGTCAGAACGATATATCCTAGGACATGCATTGTATAGGATGATGATGGTTTTATAAGTTGATTGATAGGCTATTGATATAAGTATGACTGACATGTCTGAAAATGATCAAGATTTTCATTTTGTTTTAAAGGTTTGTTGTTTTGATTTTGATTTTACAATTGAAGGTTGCTTTTGCTGACTGCTATGATTGTTTCGGTTTGTGTTGCTAAAGGATGAAGGTGACGATCAGATTATTTTGAGTGAAAGCGAGATGAGACGGATGGATTTTTTCAAATATTTTGATGTTTTTGACATTTTGAAATGTTTTGAGGCTGTTTTTGCTATTTTTGAGATTTTTACAAATGTTTTGATTTTTTTTATTTTTCAAATGTTTTTGGATTTTGTGAGATTTTATGAATGTTTTTGGATTTTGATGTTTTTCCAAATGTTTTTGGATTTTGATGTCTCGGGGGTGATCAAAGATGAGCCTTGCCCACGTTTAAGCTCAGAGACGACGTAGTTCAGATTCCATGATTTTGACATTTTCTATTTTATGAGTGTTTTTGGATTTTTTGATGTTTTGAATGTTTTTGGATTTTCTAATTTTTTGATGTTTTTAAATTTTTGCATGATTTTGATGATTTGGCTATGGACATGTGTGATGATATCAGTGCTCTGTTTGGGATTTTGTTGAAGACCAAGCTAAGGTTGATGGATTTGATTGATGGATTGATGATGATGATAACATTGTTGAGGATACACAACAATGCAAGGATTTGATTGATCATGATTGATGACGACAAAATTGTTGAGGATGTACAACAATGAAAATATTGATTGATCAAGATTGATGATGATAACATTGTTGAGGATGTACAACAATGCAAGGATTGATTGATCAGGATTGATGAAGCTTTATTTGGAACAAAAGTTGTTCAAATGATTTGATGTGACGTTTGGCGTGCAACTTAGATGCAACTGATACTAATTCTTTGGATTGATGTTCGATGAAAGATGAAGCTTGATAAGGCTAATTTTCTCATCAAAATATGCCATGGGCTAGTGATTCGGATTTTGGATTACAGATGCTTGACCAATTTGATTTCATGTTTGTTAATGTTCGGATCGCCACATAAGTTGGAGGATATAGATCAAGATTTATTCCTAAAGCGAGATCTAAATATCCGCCCTCAGTGTCTAGCAGTGTACAGAATGCCATGGATGGATGCTTGGATAGGTGTATGGATGGATGGATATGAAAAGCATGCAAAGGATGCCAAGGATTATCTTGCGATAAGATGAGGTGTTCAGATAACGAATGCTCATTTGGAATATGCTTCATGGCTCAAATAATGTTGGATAGGATAAGATCAATGAAAATGACCCATGTCAAGGTGTTTACCATAAGCAAGCGTAAAGTGTTCCCCAAACTTTCATTAAGATCAAGATAACTTGGATGATGGATGTAGGTGGATGAAAATGGATTGGATAAATGGCTCATGGATGAATGGATTTATTATGGCTGAGATGGATGGAATGTTGGATTTACTACAGATTGGATGAGATGCTTTCTCCTAAAGTAGCACACATAGATGCTTGATTCCACACATGACACCTATTTGCCAGGTTTTCATCATGGTCTTTTCCAAAGCACCACTCATGCGGTTTTCACTAGAGGACAAATTTTTTTCTTTACTGCTTTCAATCCTTTTTCTATTTTTTTTGGATTTTCATATTTTTATTTACTTTTAATGTTTTTGAAAGATTTTAAGCTCATGCTAAATCACAAGGTGTTGTTGATGTAGATGCACTTGTCATAATGTGCCATTGATATCCTGCTTGAAGAAGCTACTTTTCTAAGATACGTTCACTTGAATGCACCTTTTGGGATTCTTGATCTGCTTTATTGATACTAGGGTTAACTTTGTCTTTGTGCACACATCGCAATAGAGTTCCTTTAGAATCCTTATGATGAAGGGTCTTTGCCAATACATGGTCAATGTGAGAATTGGATATCATGCATGGAGGCATGTATGGAGTGTGTTTAGGGATAAAAGATGGATTGGTTAATAGTTTGGAACCTTTGACTCTCCAAACTTGGGAGGATGAGAAATGATGGGTGGATACGAAGGTGTGCATGGAATTAGGACCAAATGATTGATACACTTTGTACGTCGCTTGAAAAGCCTGCTTTTTCTTTTGTGGACATCTTTGATGGATACTTTTCCCTCTTTTATTTTTCCCCATGGTTTCTTTGACTAATGGAGTTTGATAGGGATAATATTTCTTTGTATTTTTTTGTATCCATTTGTATTTGATTTTTCCATTATTCTTTCCAACTATTTTTTCTTTGATAACATTCTTTGTACTTTGATTTAATCCTTTCTTTCAAAGTTGGTCCCAATTCATGGATGGGGTGATGGGTGAAAGAAGATTTATGATGTGACTAGTTGTAGTATTGGCATCGGTTTCATCATAAGGATTCTTCATGCTCCCTATGTTGATGTTTGCTTGAGATGAAGTTTCCCCCAGTATTGTGGAAGTAGTACCTTCATGCTTTGATTCTGCCTATTCTAAGATGTCTTGTTCAATAAACATGCTCTGACAAATGACTACTGTAGATGACACTGTTTCTATTTTCTACTCTGCTAACTCTGGATTATACTGTTTTGTCTGACTTGATTCCTTGAGTGGATAATGTTGGATATCTTTATTCATGATGTCCTTAGTCTAAATTTGTGATATGTATGATACTGTTGTTGACAACTCTGTTTGATTGTAGGAATCAATAACCTGTTCTTTTTGTGTAATAATGTTAGGAGTAAAGGGATTGTTTTCTGAATGAAGATCATCTACGTGTCCATCCACTGAAAGAATCTCATGGGTAGATGGAGGAGTATGTGCATCTTGCATAAATAAGAGAGTGTCCATTAGATCATTGTAGTATCTTGGAGATACAAATTCTTGATTTTGAATGATTTCGAAGTCGCTTTCGACATGCTTTGGATCAAGTTCTTGACATGGGTCAATTTCAAAGGATGGATTGCTTACAAAGGGTTCTTGGATGTCGTCATTAGACATGGTAAGTGGTTCAATATCCTCAAGTGTTGAGTTTAGGGTTCCTTCAATATCTATAACCATGAGGTTGAAGGATGTCAACATGTCTTGGAAAGGACCATTGCTAGACTTTGGTGAAATATTTTGATCATGCTTTGGAATAAACTTTGGGCATATGTCCTCTAACTCATAAGGCGATGTAGGGAAAATTTCAATATGATCATTGGTCGATGGATCATGCATTATGTCAATAGAATCAAATAATTCTAACACTCCTTGAAATAGATCACTAAAAAGTGGCTCTTGATGTATGGTGAGTTGATCATCAAATGAGGTGGAAATGTCTTCAATGTGCTCCTTAATTGAGAGATCTTGAACATTGTTTCAACAATTGTGGCAAAGAGATTGTGAATGTCTTCAACCATAGAGTCAAGTGATGTTGACATTTCTTGAATTGGATCATTGTCAAGTATTGTTGGTGGATTTTGATCATGATTGAAAAGTGACTCTTGACCTATGTTGATTTGATCTTCAGACGAGATAGAAACATCTTCAATGTGATCTTTGATGGATAGATCTTGATCATTGTTTTCAAAAATTGTGGTGGCGAAATTGTCAATGTTATCACCAGTGGTTATCATTTTCTGTGTTTGTGCTTGTGCTTGTTGGGTAGCTTGAGAGGCTTGGACAACTTGAGAGGCTTGTTGCACTTGTTGAGCTCATGTTACTTTTTGAATGGCTAGATATTGTTGGATGGCCTTTTGGTAGGTTTGGTGAGCTTTTAGTGCAATGTTATATTGTCTTGCTATGTTTGGTTTTGGTGGTAGTGGTGGTGGATTTGGAATTGTGTTGGATGTAGTGATAAGTCATTGAGATACATTTGGAGTGATTGTGAGGGTTTGAGATATGATGGGATTGATCGAGGTTATAGGAATGGTCAGAATGACTAAGGTGATAGGCCCTTGGGAGACCATGTTTTGATTTGTTGGGATCAACATTGTTGCTTGATTGAATACCATATGTTGGTGTGATGTCAATGGTATATTTAAAGGATTTGATGTGATGGCTTGATTGGTGTTAAGTGGATTGATTTGGATGGAGTGATTGGTGCTAGGTAAAGGGGGAAGCCCTAAACCAAGGAATGATGTTGATATGGGTAATGGTGGTGGAGATGTCTCTTGGTACAATGAATCAACTATTTTGGTAAGTGTAGCATTTTGATCTCACCAAATTTGATCCTGATTTCAATCTTGACTCCCTTGATATAGCTGATTTGGTTTTTGTTTAAGAAAATTTGGGATGCATACTTGTTTTTTTTGAATGGGATCATGGAAAATTTGATTTTGGATGATGTTCAAATTTGACATGATAGGTTGAAATTGAACATTGTTGATGTTGGGAATCACATTGCCTTGATTTAGGTAGCTTTGATTTTGCATCATGTCACCTTGTCTTGAGGTCGTTAACATCTTGTTTGGACTCTAAACAACATCTGTGCGATTTGCAAACATATTTATCCCAAATTTTTCTAGATTCATGTTTGGAAAACTTGTACTTGGTACATTCTCTTTTGGCATGTAGGGATTCGGTGGGATGACGTTGTTTGTTTGAAGGCTCATGCATTGATTGTTCGGTTGGTGGATTTGTAGGTTTGGACTTAGATTTAAATCTACCATTGGGAAAGGTGTCCCAAACTTTGATTTGGGAATACTCACATTTGTTGTACTATTGACATTTATCGAAGGTAATGATCCCATGTATGGTTTGTATAGATGTGAGTGTTGATAATCAATCGGCGTTGTAAGGCTTTGAAAGTTAAATTGACTTGGTTTACTCATGATGTATGGATCAAGTTTGTATTCCATGTTCTTCTTGTGTTTTGACCTTGTTGCAAAGGTGACCTCTAAGGTTCTTAGGACCAATGATGAGATGAAGGATGAAAGGGGTGAATGATATGAGTGTTGAACATTTAGGAACTTTGGATCAATGCTAGACTTAGGGCTTGATTTTTATTGGTTTGATTTGGGTAATGAACTTGTAAACCCTAAAATGTAATATGTTATCTTAGGATGAACTTGTTCAAAGGATTGCTGATTTAATTAGAGGTATGAGAAAGGATACATTCCCATACTCCTAACTAAACAAGTTGATTTTTGGTTTGATGATTTACCCAAGTCTAGAATGATGTTTTCAAATCTCTAAAGTTGTTTGGTGGGATGGGTTTTGATAGATGTTTGGGATGGATGAATTGTTTGATTTGATCCTAAATGTACCTAGGAAGGACTTGTTTATAAGACCAAGATAGTGAAGAACATTCCTTTCTCTAAGAGTAATTCAAAATCAAAAGACCAATGCTTGCATGAAAATCATATAACCAAAAGATGCCAAGCACATGTGTGGGGTCCAATTGATTTAATCTTTGCTTAATGGATTCTTTTTACCATAAACACACTCTTGATTAGATTTTGAATCTAGATGTCCAATGTCTCAACTTTCCCCTTATCCTGCAAAGTGTATTATGTGGAAACCAAGGAAATTTGAGGCAAGAGTTACCTATTGTTGACCTTGTGGGCATCCATAAAAATCTGCAAATACTAAACTTCAATGATGGGTTAGTATTCTACAAATCTATCAAAATCTCCCTATGAAATAATGCAAAATTCTCTCTAACATGATAACAAAACAAACTAAACTAAAATCATAAGAAATATATAATGCATACCTATTCCATAGTGGATTGGTGTCAAATGTGCAAATGATCCTTTCCCAATCCTTGCTTAAAAGATAAAATGATGAGATGTAAAGGAGATGAAGAGCAAAATTAGTTCTCAAACCAAGAGAGTAACTTTGCATGAAAATGTGGATGAGTTGATGGAGATTAAGGCCTTCATTTATATATTTTCTTGATGAGAGATTGGCCAAATGGGTGAATGTGGGACTAAAGATCCACCAATGAGAAGAGGCCACTTGTCAAGTTGTGATAGGCTAAAGGATGTGCAAGACTTGGGAAATGTGCCCATGAGAGGGAGTTTCAAATTCAAATTTGTGCAATAAATTTTGAGAGGGGGACATGAAATGGAAAATTTATTGCCATGCTAGAGATGACAAGTCAACTTGTCCTCATTTTCAAACTTGAGGGAATATTCCCCATAAATGCCATGTTGAGTGAAAATGATGATTTTAATAAATCAATAAATTGATTTATTTGTGCAAGTGGCATTATCTAGAGGATGTGATGGGTGATTAGGTTAGGCTAATTAGGATTAGGCTAGCTTAATGATGATTAGGATGTTTTTGACTTTTATGACTTAAATATTTGATTTATTTAATTCAGAAAAGGATGGAATATGCATTATGATTTAATTAAATGAATGTTTGATTTATTTGATTAAAAGGTTGATGATAATGTTTATTTAATTTTAAATTAATGACCTTGGGAGATGGAGATTAATGAGATTACCTGATTAATTGATGAATAGACCTAATGTGGAACCTAGTTTACTTGATGAGTGAACCTGATTGAATGCATAATGTTAATTTTGTATGTCTACATTTTGCCCCTCTTTGAAGCAATGTACTTGTTGTGTTGGTTCAAAGAATAACTTTCCATGATCAAAATTAAAAAATTCCTGATTTTTTAGATGCCCCAGTGAAAAAGTACACTGGCACATTGCCCCCTCAAGAGATAGAGTGAAAAAGATTCAATTTGAGGGTCGATCTCGCGATAAAGAGGTTCAAATGGATGGTTATGGATGATGATGAAAATGAGATGATTTTATGATGCTTAGAATAACAAATCTATATTATTTTAAACAAATTAAATGATGATATGATGTGATGATGGATGGCATGGATGATGTAATATTCTATGGTTATGCAATGGATGATTTATGGGATGCTTAGACTAATAGATCTATATTATGATGGCGATATGATGTGATTATGATTTATGCAAATATGATGATTTAGGAGATGCTTAGACTAACAGATCTATATTATGAGGATGATATGAATGCACGATGGATGCATGATGGATGTATTGGTGATGATGATTAACTATTCATGCTGTGATGTGAGTGTGGAAAATGAAGAAATTAGATGATGACAAGAGGATCCAATCAAGCCAACATTATGAGAGATGATGATGAGAAATGATGATGATAGATGGATGATTTGATTATCAAGGATTAGGATTTTAAAAGGGTCACTTACCTTATGTTTGATAACATGCATAAGTATGATGCATCAAGGTATAAAGGACCAGGATGGCATTGTACTTAGTGTGATGGACTTTGAATTGACAAATAGATACGAGTATTCCTGTTCACACTTGACATATGGAAACCTTGCTGGGATACACTTTAGAAGTTTCAAACATCTCATACCAAATCACAGAAAGGTATAACCAATCAATGCAATAGTCAACAAGCTGTCCAAAAAAATCCTCTATACATATCTAACAAAGCAAGTATTCACAAAGTTATTTTACAAGAATGTCCAACAAGCACAATAAACAAAAGAATAATGATCATTGCCCCATTCCTATCTCTCTAAATCCTTCATTCGGATATCATCGAGAGGTCCTTGGACTAAGCGCAATAAAATAAGTCAAAAGAAAAATATAAAGCACACAAACAAGTTGATGTTCTTCAATACCGCTAACCAAAAGGGAATGTGTTTTTAAGGATAAGAACCAAAACTTATTGCCAAAAGATAATGCCCATTGTAGGAAGGATACATCCTAGGACATATTAGTGGATGATGGCACATCATTTCATTTATCCAAAGTGTTCTTTCTGATAAATAATGCCCCTTGTAGGAAGGATTCATCCTATGACATGATGTTATTAGATGATTGATATGGGACTGTTTGGATGATGGACTATTGACACAAAGAATTGACCAACTTGTTTACGTACTGACTTAGACTTGAGACTTGACGCTTTTGAGTTTTTAAGTTTAACCTACTAGACTTGTTTCTAATTGTTTCACCAAAGGTTGAGGATGATGATCAGTTTATTATGAGTGGTGTTTATTGTGGTTGCAAGCGAGATGAGATAGATGGATTTTTTCAAATATTTGGATGTTTTTGATGTTTTGCAATGTTTTGAGGCTATTTTTTGATATTTTTTGAGCTTTTACAAATGTTTTGATTTTTGATTTTTCAATTTTTTTGGGATTTTCTAATATTTTGACCAAGAAACTAACCTAAAGGTCTATCCTAGGGGCCTCAGGGGCTGATCAACAGATTAGACTTGCCTAGATTATACACGCAGAGACCACCTAGTTTGACTGACGTCTTGACCAATTTACAAATGAAGATATACATGACAAATGCCAGTTTATTATGATGGATTCCTATAGGACTGATCTAATTGTCCCGAGGGATGATCAAAGATCAACCTTACCTATGTTCAAGCTCAAAGACGATGTAGTTTGACAAGATGACTCTATTTTTTACTTTTTCTGACTTTTTGACATGTTTTTGGGATTTTGATATGTTTTGATGTTTTTGGATTTTGATATGTTTTGAATGATTTTTTGGATTTTATGATTTGAGGATTTTAAGGATATACACAAATCTAATCCGATTGAGATCATGCCCCCAACGTGATACAATAGACTACTCTGATAAAGGCAGGACAAACTGACATTGAGGATGGGCTGAGTAGTACTAGAAGGGATCATGATACAAAAATAGGACCAAGCTATGGTATAGATGCGAGTGGATGAGTGATGGATGGAGACGTGAATGCGATGGATGATGAAAGTGTGATGGATGATGTTGAACAAGCCATAAAGATCCTGGTGGATGGAAAGTGCTTATTTACGCAAGGTTCCTATTTGCCAAGTTTTCACCAAGGTACTTGCCCAAAGTGCCACCAAAGTTGTTTTCACTATAAGACAATTTTTTTATTACCCTTTTTCTAATTTTTTTGGATTTTTGGCTTTTTTTTAATTTTTTTGTTGTCATTAAGATGCCTGTTTGCAGGTTTTCGTCGAAGTAACCATTTTTTTTAGGACTTTTTTTGATTTTTTGGTTCTATACCTTGAAAGATTTAGGCATAAAACTTTTTGAGATTGGAGCTATTCATGGGCTCCTGCAGAGGTTCCCCTTCGAGTGTTGATAGCTGATATGCCCCTGACTTATAATTTGTTGTGATGATGAAAGGTCCTAGCCAATTAGGTTTGAACTTGCCTTTGCTGCTTGGGTTCGGGACATTCTTCTAATTTTCTTTTAAGACCAGTTCTCTGACTTGGAAAGTCCTACTTCTAATTTTCTTGTTGTAGCTCTGTTTGAGTCTATTTTGATATTCTTGCAAGTGATTTAAAGCATCTAGTCATTTCTCATCTAGTAACTCCAGCTCATTTAGTCTTGATACCTGATATTCTTCATCCGTGATAAGGTTTTGCAATGATATCCTGAGAGATGGGAGCTCGATCTCAATGGGGAGTACGACTTCTAATCTGTAGACCAAGGAGAAGGGGGTGGCACCAGTGGGTGTGCAGATGCTAGTTTGATAAGCCCAGAGGGTGGGATTAAAATGCAAGTACCAGTCACAACTTGCGTCATTGACTATTTTCTTAAGGATTTTGAGGATGGTTTTGTTCGTGGCTTCTACTTGGCCATTGCCTTGGGGATAGTATAGGGTGGAGAAGCGATGTTGGATTTTGAATTTCTTGCACAAGTTACGAACCTCCTAGTTCTTGAATGGTGTCCCTTTATCTGAGATAATGGCTTGTGGGACACTGTAACAATAGATGAGATAGTTCAGGATGAATTTTGAGATCTGCTTCCCAGTGATATACGTCATGGGTATGGCCTCCACCTACTTTGTGAAGTATTTAGTTGCAGTTATGACTAATTTATGGCCATTGGATGAGGTAGGTGTGATTTTCCCAATGAGATCGAGTCCCCATTGCGAAAAGGGCCATGGTGTGATAATCGGGTGAAGCTCTTTAGCTGGAGCATGGATGAGGTCCCCATGCTACTGACATTGTAAACACCTTTTAGCATGATCATGTGCTTCTCTTTCCATTGCGGGCCAGTAATACCCCATCCTTAGCAATTTCTTGGCTATGGTCATTCCACTCAAGTGTGAACCATAGATATCATTATGAACTTTAGTTAAATCAGTTAATGCCTCCTCAACATTTAGACAGCGTAACAAGGTACCTTCTATGGTTCTACGATATAAGGTATCACCTAGGATGAAAAATATGGATGCCTTTTTGACAAAAGTGCATTTTAGGTTTGATGGGAGGTCAGTGGGTATGACTCCTATGCGAAGATATGTGTAGATGTCATGGTACCAAGGATCACTAGGACCAATGATTTCACCCATGAATTTTGATTCTGGTACATCGTGTGTGGGAATGAGAAGCTGCTCAATCAAGAATTCATATTTTGGACCCAATTGTATCCATGGCATCTGCTACTCTATTGTTGGTTCTTGGAATATGTTCAAATGTTATGTCAATGAAGGATTCTCTTAGATTCTCCACCAATTTCTTGTATGGAGTGAGCTTGTCATCCTTGGTCTGATATTTATTATTGACCTGATTTATGATCAACTAAGAGTCTCCATACACTTTGAGAGCTATGATTTTCCATTACACTGCTATCATGAGGCCTATAGTCAAAGCATCGTATTCTGCTATGTTGTTGGTGCAAGGAAATGCCAATTTGTATGACTTTGGTATGCAATCCCCTTGTGGGGTGATGAAGAAGACACCAACTCCTGATCCATGCTATGTGTATGAGCCGTCAAAGTATAGTTTCCAATGGTCAGTTACGTTGAGGTTAAAAATGGATTCATCTGGGAATTATGAGACAAGAGGATTCTCAAAATAAATAGATGCTTTTGTTAGTTGATATGCAATAACTTGTCCCTTGATTGCTTTTCTCTCCACATACTCAATGTCATATTCTGCTAATATCATTACCCATTTTTCCATTCTTCCCATGATCATTTGCTTTGATAGTAAATATTTGAGGGGATCAATTTTGGTGATGAGCTTTATCTTGTGTGCCAACATGTAATGTCTGAATTTTTGTGATGCAAACACTACTGTGAGACATGCTTTCTTGATGAATGATTAGTTTAGCTCATGACCAACAATTATCCTCTGATATAGTAGATAGCCTTCTTCGTTCCATTTTCATCATGCTGACCCAAGAGAGCTCCAAGGGCTGTTGTTGCTGATACATATAAGATCAATGGCTTTTGTGGGATGAGTGGCATTAAGACTAGTGGTGTCAGTAGGTATTCCTTGATTTTGTTAAATGCCTCTTCACATTTTGTGCCCCATTTGTATGCTACCCCCTTGTGGAGTAGGTGAGAATATGGATTCTGCTTGTTTGCCAGTTGTGTTATGAATCGTCAGATGGATTGAAGTCTGCCTTGGAGACCTTTTAGTTGTTTTAATGTCTTTGGCGCTTCCATTTCGAGGACTGCTTTCACTTTTGCTGGATCCACCTCGATACCCCTCATTGATACTACATATCCTAGTAGTTTACCTGATTGTACACCAAAGATACACTTCTTAGGGTTTAGTCTAACTTTGTATTCCTCCAGTCAGTCCAAGATAGTGCATAGGGTTGCTATATGATCTTTTCTTTTTCTTGAATTAGCTAGAATGTTGTCGACATAGTCTTCGACTATTTTATGAATCATGTCATGGAAGATAAATGTCATGGCCTTTTGATATGTTGCTCCTACATTCTTTAGGCCCAATGGCATCATGTTCCAATAGTGTGTCCCCCATGGACAAGTGAAAATAGTCTTGTGTTGATCCCTTTTTGCTATCATGATTTGATTGTATCCTAAAAATTTGTCCATTAGTGATAGCATCTCATGTCCTATTGTCATGTCTACTATCATGTTGATGTTAGGAAGCAGGAAATCATCTTTCAGACATGCTTTGTTCAAATCCCTGAAGTCTATACAGATTCTAAGGGCTCTGTCAGGCTTTGAAACAGGTACCAAGTTTGATACCCATTTTGGATAATCTATTGGTCGTATGAATCCTGCATCTAGTAGCTTTTTGAGCTCCATTTTGACTAACAAAGTGATTTGAGGATGCATTTTTCAAAGCTTTTGTCTGACAGGTTTTGCTTCTGGATACACTGCTAAGTGATGAACCTCAGTCTCTGGATCAAGTCCTGGTATGTTAGCATAACTCCATGCGAAGTTTATTTTTCTTTCCCTTAGGAATGCTGCTAGGAGTTCTTGCTCTTTTGATAGTAGTAATTTCTCATAGAATGTGATATGCAGGTCTCCTTTGTTCCTAGGTTGACTGGATTGCATTTTTTGGCCAAGACTGCTAAATTTTCCTGGTGGATAGCTCTTAAAGGAAGATTGAATCCTTCATCCTCGGGCACCTCATAGAGGTTTTCACCATTGGATATGTCGTTTCTTTTTACTTTTTTCTTGTCTGAGAGTGCCACAGTGTGCTTTTCACACAAGGACTTGGATATGATTCTTAGTTTCTCACTTTTGCAACTAAAGGATTCAATCGTTTCCCCATAATAGGCATGTGTGTCCAACTCCATTATAAACCCTGCCTTGTGATCTCCATCTAGAATGTCATCCCTCAATCCCATGAATTCTGAGAGTGCCTCATCTTTTTTGAATGTATCAAGAATTGGTGGTCCTCATTGGTCATAGTCAATTAGTTGGGGGTAGACTAGGTGGATCTCATGATTTTGATGATTGGATTTGAAAGATAAGGTACTGATCATGCAAAAGGTGGTATCCTCAAATAACCTAGGTAGATCAAGGATATGGGGTCCTCATCATTGCTACTAATATAGGCCTCAGTTATAAAGTTATGTATGTCTCTACCTATGGATATTGATAAGCGTACTTCTGCTGCTATTGGATGAGGAGAAATATTAACCATTCTAACCGGAGGACTTCGGCCACGTATGGTTATACTTAGAGGGGTACATCCAAGGCCAAGATTTGTTATCACTCGCATCTCTGGCATGATAGGTATTATGAGCCCATTGTCATTTTGTCCAAGTCTTTGGTTTTTGTCGTAGCCCATTGCAAGCATCATTTGCAGACCCTTGCTTCTGTTATCCATTGGTAAATCTAGTACTGGTCTTTCATCTTGATAGAGCATGTGTGATGGATCTTCCTCAATAACCTCCTGGCCAAGATCTCCCCAGCTTGTGAATTTGGGATAGTCTTTAGGAGATGTTTGTGATGTGGAAGCTTTATTTTCTTGTGGACAACATCGTGATCTAGGAGATTGAGGTAACTCTCCTACCACAAAAGAATTGTTAGGGATCTTGTAGCTTCCACAACCATCAGCCTAGATGATGAGTTTGATGTCAGAGATGGTGGGAATGGTGGGACTTGCGGGTGTCTTTGTCATAGAAGTGGATGCGAGGGTGGCGAGATCGATGTATTGTGTGGATGGGCCCTCATAATTTTTTGGTACCTGGGGGATTTTGTAATATTTTTCTTCAAGATTTTTGCAGTATCAGAAATGGTTTGGGATCTCCATGGATAGTAACCTCTTGTCCATTATGTGTAAATTTCACACATTGGTGGAAGGTTGATGCTACGACTTTCATCGTATGGATCCATGGGCATCCCAGGAGGATATTATATGGCAAGTCGAGGTCCAAGACCTGACAAGTGATTTCCATGAATGTTGGCCCTACTTGAATAGGGAGTTTAATCATGCCCTGAGATAATCTTTCTTGGTCATCGTCATGCCCTTTCCTTTGTCGATGAAATCTTTTGATATTTTCAACTGCTTGATGAGGTTTAGGGAACATATGTTCAAGCCCGCACCTCCATCCACTAGGACCCTTTTGATTTTTCTCTTATGTACAATGACTTCCAAGTGAAGTGCATGGTTGTGAGATGGTTGGGTGGGAAAATCTTGGTTAGAGAATGTAAGAAGATTAGGCGTAATGATATTTCTGACCATAGCTTGGAATTGCTCCACATTGAGATTTGTGGGGATAGTGGATGAGGCTAGTGCTTCTTCAAGGATCCTTTTGTGAGCTGATGATATTTTTAACAACTCCATGATGGAGATGTGTGATGGCGTTCTCTTGAGTTGATCTAGGAAATTGTAGCCATTAGGAACGGATCTAGATGCATGGACTCTATTTGGTTGGGATGATCCTGCAATGGCTACTTTGCCACCTCTTCTAGTGACTCCACAATCTTCGGCATGGGTGCCTTTGATGGTGATGACCATGCAGTCCTCATTTAGGGAGGCAACGACTATTTCATACACATGATTTATACTGCCCTTCCCTTTATCATTTTTATTGCTTTGGTTACCATGATTCGGCATTAGATTTGTGTATATCTTAAGATCCTGATTTCCCATAGGTTGTTCCACGTTTATGATTTTCTTATCGATGAGATCTTGGATGACGTTTTTGAGTCTCATGCAACTGTTTGTGGTGTGGCCTTTGATTTTATGAAATTCGCAAAGTTGATTCTTGTTATACCAAGGAGGTTTGACATCAGTTTCTTGGTAGTTTTCAAATGTAGGAGGCTTGATGAGTTTTTCATCGATCAAAATTTTCATTATGTCCTCAAGTGGTTCCCACAAAATGGTGTATTTTCATTTGGGATAGCTTTTGCATTGGGGTGGTCCTCTTTGGTCATTGAGATTATTGATGGTTGGTTTTTTGTTTGGATAGTATGTCATTTGATGATTATTTTGGTGTTGTGTTTGGGTTTGCAGTGTGGGTGTATTTTGGATCCAGTGGGCAGTTATTTTGTTGTTTGTGATATGATGTTGATTCCGCAGGTTGGGTCACGAGGGCTCTTTCAATGCTGAGCACTTTGGAGATCAATTGCTCATATGTGGTGATGCCCTGAACCTTGAGATGAAATGCCAAGTGGCCTTCAAGGTTGGCTATGATGGTGCAAACTTGTTGTTCTTGCTCTGATTGGCCTTGGATCACCATCATTGTAGAAATGAGGTGAATGATTCACCCTTTCCTTGTTTTAGAGCTGAGAGTTCTTCGAGACTAACATCCATTGTGATATTGCATGCATAATTTTTAATGAATGTGTCTCTGATTTCTTGGAATGTTCTAATGCCTGAAGGTAAGCAAGAGAACCATTCTATAGCGGGGCCCACCAAGCTCCTAGGAAATAGCTGCATCAGATAAGTATCGTCATATGCAACCTCCATGCAATGAACTTTTAATTCCCTGATGTGATCTTCAGGGTTTCCCATCCCTCAATATTTGTCAAATTTTGGGATTTCAAATCCCTTGGGGAATTGTTTCATGTCTGGGCTCCTATCAAATGGATAGGGACATAAGTTGCTTGTTGTTTTGGTTGTTTGTCCTGATTGAAGGTCGAGCACTTGTTGCAAGAGAAACCTAAGTTGTGTCGTCACATCATTTTGTGAATCAGGGGGTGGGATGAAAGTGTTTTATGGTGTTTGAATCATGGGTTGAGTGGGTGGGTTGGTCGGTGTGTTGTTCGATGGTATCTGTATGTTCTGCCGAGTGAGGTAGGCTTCTACCTACTTTTGTATGAACAATGCTTGTTGCTATCTTGTTGTTGTTGTGCTAAGATTTGTGCTTGTTGTTGTGCTTGTTGTTGTTCCAACAATGCTTGTTGTTGTGCTTACTGCTATTCTAACAATGCTTGTTGTTGGGCTTCCAATTCTGCTACTTCTTATTACTCTTGGTATTGCTTTAATGCTTGTTGATATGCTTGCAATTGCACTACTTGTACAAGAATTTGTGCTTGTGCTTGCGCTTGTTGTGCTTGATATAGCTTGTGCTTGAGCTTGTGCTTGTGCAACTTGTTCTTGTGCTACTTGTTGTTGCAATAGAGCTTGTGCTTGTAATGCTTGTAGTGCTTGAGCGGCTTGAGCAGCTTGTTGTTGTTGTTGTTGTAATAAAGCTTGGGCTTTTGTGGCTTGTTGTGTTTGTAGTGCGGCTTGGGCCACTTGGGTGGCTTGCACAACTTGAGTGGCTTGTTGACCAGCTAGGTATATGGATTTTTGTTTCTGCACTTGTTGGTATCCTCTTTGAAAAGTAGCTTTCAATGCTACATTATATTTACTTGATGTGGTGGAAGTTGGTGGTAGTGGGGGTGGTGGTGGTGAATGGTGATGTCGTATTGATTATTTGATTGGTGGATGGTGTTGTTGGTGTGGTGGTTTGAGTGATGAGTGGTGTCATTGATGTGATTGGTCCTTGAGAGACCATGTTTTGTGATGTTAAGGGGATGTTTGATGATGTTTCCATTTCTTGTGTGTTTGTCATTTTTTGTTGCGATGTCAACAATAAGTTTTGAGCATTTGGAAAAATGCTTTGATTGATGGTTGGGATGTTGTTTTGATCAATACTAGGTAGAGGGGGAAGCCCTAAACCAAGAAGTGGTGTAGATGACAATGGAAATGGTGGGGGAGTTGGAAATGTAAGGGGTGTGAGTCCTTGTGAAAATGCTATGGTGTCGAAGATGCCCCCTGGTCTGAACATGTCTCCCTCTTCTTGTGGATTTGTGAGGAGAGGTGTTTGAGGTGTTGCGTGAAAAAATGATGATGATGGATTGTGATGGAATGTGAGAGTAACATTTTTATGTAGTGGGTTTTGGGGTATGTTTTGTTCCAAGGTGGTGTTTGCATCCAAGTTTTGATTATTAACAAGGGGATGTGATTGAAGAGCATTGAGAAATGTATTTCCCTTGTTAACATTGGGTTGGGTTGGAGCAAACAATGTCATAATTTGTGGAATATTTTGCATGATGTTTTGGGATGGGGGTGTAGATGATATGGGAATGGTGGATGAGATTGGAGGAAATGATGTCTCCACTATGGTACTCATGTCAAAATTTGAAGGTACCCTAGCCCCTTGTTTTGCTAGTTCAAGCATGTATAACGAAGGGTTAAGTCTCATCATGATGTTGATTATTTTATGGTTCTCTAGATTTTGGAGCATTTCAGTTATTTCTTCATGAGACATTCCAAAGGTAAGATCTTGTCCTTGGTTTTCCTCTTGCAGCTTTTGCGATGATGTCTAAAGGTTAACTGTGAGAGTTTCCGAGCCAATGGGATTCATTTCAGGAGTGGTTTCACTTGAAGCAGGTGTTTCTTTGTTGGCTTCCATGCTCTTCTTGTATTGAGATCTAGTTTGAACCATAAAACAAGGATCAATTTTTAAGAATGGGAGATGAATCCCTTGATTTCTTTTGATTGATTTTTATTTTATGCCCCAAAGTGAAAAATTTTAGGATATCTTGCGGATCGAAAGATGATATGATGATGATGTAAAAGATGAATGATGTGGATGTTATGATCTTTTGGTAAATCTTGAAGGAGATACTAGGCTTTTGGAACTTTTGAATATGTTGTGGATTTTGATTTGATTTTGGGATTTTTCCTTGATTGATTTTGATTTTGATTTGGATTTGGATTTTGAACAAACAGACCATAAGATGTTTGGATGATTATCTAAGGGATAGGCTTGATCAAATAATGATAATTTGAATATGTGCAGGAAGAAGGATGCATCTATCCACACCTATCCAAACAAGATGATAGTTTCACTAAGCATATGATGAAGGATTCATCTACATATACTAAGCTAAACAAGGTGATTTTGACTAAGCATATGCAAAAGGATGCATCTACACATACCTAGCCAAAGGTTATTTTGATATTGTTTTCAAGGATTTAGTCTCAATGATTTTGATGATTTTGATTTTTCCAAA
This sequence comes from Sequoia sempervirens, assembly GCA_007258455.2. Taxonomy (NCBI): domain Eukaryota; kingdom Viridiplantae; phylum Streptophyta; class Pinopsida; order Cupressales; family Cupressaceae; genus Sequoia; species Sequoia sempervirens. The sequence goes on from VDFB02000008.1 coordinate 122,377,112, forward strand.
AAGCCTAGCAATAACGATGATTTCATGATCTCCCAAAAGGTGATTGTGAGATGATGGTTGTTTTGATGTTTCAAAGGATGGATGAAAAGGATTTTGATTTGATTTGATCCTAATGATGAACCTAAAAAAGAAACTTTGTTTGCATAGACCTAGGTATTGAAGAACAAGCTTTTCTCTAAACAAGATGTTCAAACTCTCTAAAAAGATTTGGGTTTTGGCAGTAATAGAATGAATACAAACTGATATTTTTCCTTGAAGCCTTCTTGTAAAAGTTGAAAAGCAGTCTTTGTCTGACTTCATATAACATAGAGAGACATTCTTGATGGGCTATCAGACTAAGGGCTTTCACCTTTGGTTTCTTGATCTTGATTTTGCATGAAATCATTGGAGACACATGTGTGGGGTCCAATTGTCTTTAATCTTTGCTTAATGGATTCTTTTTACCACAAAACACTCTTGATTAGCATTCAAACTGAGTGTCCAATGTCTCAACTTCATCTCATTTCACAAGGTATATTATGTGAAAATTTGATGAATTTAAGGCAAGGGTTACCTATTGTTTAACTTTAGTGGGAAAATTGAGATGTAAATTCAAGTGCTTTGAAACCTCTAAGGATGTAATCCCAAGGGAAAGAAATAACACGAGAATTTGGTCAATGGTATTTTCCTCGTAAAGGGTTTGAAATTTTGAGGATCATGCTGAATGTTTGTTTGCAAATGTTTTCGAATAAAGCACTATGTTTTCAAACCAAGTAAAAACCCTGTGGATGTGTAAGACAATATTTGTTGTTCAAATCCTCACTTGGACAAGTCCAGCTACTCTTATCTTTAGTGAATGGTTAGATACTTGACCCCACTGGCTCCCCTCCATGACACACACTTATACGGCACAGCCAAGCAGCAACACCCATGAAACTCCCATGGCATGTTTTCCATTTCTAATAAAGACCGTAAAAGTGTGGGTCGGCTTCAGAACAACCATTCTTGCACCAACAAATAGATTAAGGATTTTGGAAAATTCTAGCACATGGGTTCTAGTAAGTAATTTCCATTTGTGGACATTGACCCATATGGCAAGAGTCCCCTTTCGGATCCATCTTGTCAGAATCAACCGCGTGATACTGGCGTTTCTTCCAATACCCACATTTATATCCTGGCTGGAAATACTCTTGGCTTCAGAGTGTTACCAGTTGAGTCGTTCCCTTGGGTGATTACTTTTTGCCCAAGGTAGGCCCTCTAGGATAAACAAAAGCAAGCAAAGATAAAATTCGTAACTTGATCAATCTTTGACGACTCAAATAAAGAGAATATACACACTGTTGCTCTACTCAAACTTGCACAAGATGTTCAATTTTAAACCCAAATTGAAGTGTGTATGGGAAATTATTTACGCAACTTAATGTCACAAAAATCCTTTTCATTCTCAAGATCACCGTGAGGCATGAGAGAAGCACATACGTCTTTTGATGATATTACTTTGTGTAAATAATTACAAAAAAATAAAGGCACACATTCATTTTATCCTTCAAAGTAATGATTTGATTTGTTTTAAGCACCAAAGGAAAGATGAAGATTGTCTTGTTCAATTTTAGCCCAAATTGAAATCTAGTAGGTGTCTAAGTTTCAATTTTAACCTTTTGCAATGAAAAATTGAAGCATTCTTTTTAAACCCAAACGGAAGTTAGTGTCCTAAAAATGAAAAGATAACAATTCTGTGAAAAAGTGTTTAAACAAACACTAATGTGTTAAAGAACACTATAATCTTCCCAAGACATCATCTTCATTTCTCCTACTTTCGTTTTCCTTCTTCGCTTCACCTTCGCTCTCCTTCATTAGCCTTTGTACCTCATTTTCCTTTGTTTCCTTGTTCACTTTTCCTTTGTTTTGCTTTTGTACCTCATTTTCCTTTGTTTCCTTGTTCACTTTTCCTATGTTTTTCTTTTGTACCATTTAAACAAAAGACACCTATGTGAGGATTAAAATATTGAACTCATTTAGATTATTATCTCCAAAAAATAACATGATTTTAATTTGAAAAAAAACAAATGATTTGGATAATCATAAAAGGAGGATTTATAATTGAATCATAATCCACATTTACTAAAGATATGGAGCCAATGAATCAACCATAAGGCATAATTCTTTCAAAAGTATCATCTTACTCTCAAATGTTAACTATTTCAAAAATAATCAAAATGAAGTGATAAACTATTGCAAGCCTATGAATTTCATCAACCATAAAGAATACAACTTTTGAAAGCACTATCATAAGTTCACATATTGGTTATCTCAAAATGACCATATTGATACAACAATTTATAAATTTAATTTTGAAAGCCAATAAATTGTATCAATAACTTAACCTTAAACAAATAAATCCTTCAAAAGTATCAATCATGTGGCAAGGAAATCATAAAAAGTTAGAGTCCATATTCTGACTGCATTGGATACTTCCTTTTTCCATGCTCACACTTGAGAGATCTAATCCCCTCCAAATTTTAAATCAAATAGTTTGAATTTCAAGCATTAAATTTTCAACAACCTAGCATACTTGGACAAAATCCAATGCCCTTTTCAAATCCTTAAGCAATAAAGAAGATAGTGTAGCATATCTAGATTGCAGCAAGTGTAAGCCAAGATATGAATTTCTAGATAGTCGTAAGGATATCGTATGTTGACAGATTTAATATTGGAAAGGACAGGACAGCTATTTCGGTTGTTTCCCTCCACATGAATACACTCCAACACTTCGTGAGAGGGACTATTACCATTCATGAATTAAAAAAAGGAAGAGGTGGTAGTTGGTATAAAATGACCTTTCATAGCCAAATGAAGGTTGACATGAAGACTTTCACATGATAGAGAATGAGTTAATGCAACCCAAAACATAGGTGGAAGATGCTATAATCTTAGGACCTAAAATCAGCAGCGAATTTGAATCTCAGGACTTTGTTCCTAAACTGGCATAAAATTTACCGGTTGCCCAATAAGTTTTGGTGACTTTCCTATGAGGTTAGAGTCAATGGTGGAGAGATTGGTTTGGGCCCACTGGTGAGAGATCACAGGGTAGATATAGGAAGTGCATGTCAGAATGTAGGTACTAGAATGTGCATGGCAGGCAGAATGTAGATACCAAAAAGTGTGTGGCAGGTAGAATGTAGATACCAGAATGTGCATGACAAGTGATAGGCAATGATCTAGTTGCTTCATGAAAGGGCCAGAACATGAGAGAGGTTGCCAGACTTTAATGTTACATCACACATCTTTCCATCTTTTCCTGCAGCCTCTATACATATGGAAAAAAGAAATAAATTCCTAGCTTAATGCGTTATAAATCTTCTTAGAAAATTTATGCACTAACAAGGAATTTTCACAGTGACTGTAAGTAAGATATGATGCACATGATTTCCCATCCATCCATCAATTCAAACTTCTTACGTACTTTGCTACACATTTAAAATCTACTAGCAGGCAACAACTCCACGTGGGTGAAGGAGATCACATGGGAGGCATTTAATAGAATGTCAAAAAGTCATTGCCCTGGTTTTATCAAGTTAGTATATCTCAATTGTCTTTCCAACGTGAATGCAAACAACATGTGAATACATTAATGAATTTTTTGTACAGTGCCCTTTGTGTAGAAAGCACAAAACTATTCAAAGAAAGGCGTGGCTTGATGAGAAGCCAACAGCCTAAAATTTTTATTGTACTATTGATTAGTTAGCTTCCTTTATCAACAATGAAACCTATAACTTATTTTGAATGAATATAAATATTTTTCAAACTAATATCCTTGGGCAGGTGAAAAAAGAAAAAAAAAGAAGAAACAGAGATTGTGTCCAACAATTGTTTTAAGCAAACAACGTTTCAGCTATATTTCTGATAAGGAAGTTGTGCAATGCGTAGATAAGAAAAATATTGCCAAAAAAAATGAATCTCTACATAGGTATGCAAAATTTTTGTTCATAGTTTCCCTCCTTCTAGTGCCATATGTGGGCATCCATAAAAATATGCAAATACTAAACTTCAATGATGGGTTAGTATTCTGCAAATCTATCAAAATGCCCCTATGAAATAATGCAAAATGTTCTCTAACATGATAACAAAACAAACTAAACTGAAATCATAAGAAATCCATAATGCATACCTATTCCATAGTGGGTTGGTGTCAAATGTGCAAATGACCCTTTCCCAATCCTTGCTCAAAAGCTAAAATGATGAGATGTAATGGAGATGAAGAGAAAAATTAATTCTCAAACCAAGAGAGTAACTTTGCATGAAAATGTGGATGAGTTGATGGAGATTAAGGCCCTCATTTATATATTTTCTTGATGAGAGATTGGCCAAATGGGTGAATGTGGGACTAAAGATCCACCAATGAGAAGAGGCCACTTGTCAAGTTGTGATAGGATAAAGGATGTGCAAGATTTGGGAAATGTGCCCATGAGAGGGAGTTTCAAATTCAAATTTGTGCAATAAATTTTGAGAGGGGGACATGAAATGGAAAATTTATTGCCATTCTAGAGAGCACAAGTCAACTTGTCCTCATTTTCAAACTTGAGTGAATATTCCCCATAAATGCCATGTTGAGTGAAAATGATGATTTTAATAAATCAATAAATTGATTTATTTGTGCAAGTGGCATTATCTAGAGGATGTGATGGGTGATTAGGTTAGGCTAATTCGGATTAGGTTAATTTAATGATGATTAGGATGTTTTTTATTTTTATGACTTAAATATTTGATTTATTTAATTCAGAAAAGGATGGAATATGCATTATGATTTAATTAAATGAATGTTTGATTTATTTGATTAAAAGGTTGATGACAATGTTTATTTAATTTTAAATTAATGACCTTGGGAGATGGAGATTAATGAGATTACATGATTAATTGATGAATAGACCTAATGTGGAACCTAGTTTACATGATGAGTGGACCTAATTGAATGCATAATGTTAATTTTGCATGTCTACAGACCTTAGTAGGAGAAAATTGAGATGAAATCCAAATGTTTAGAAGCCTCTAAGGATATGAATCCCAAGGGAAAGTAATAACATGTGAATTTTTTCAAGGATATTTGCTTCTCCTAAAGGGTTTGAGATTTGATGCTCATGTTGAATGTTGGTTTTCCAATGTTTTTAATCAAAACACTATGTTTTCAAGCTGACTCATAAGCAATAAACACTCTAGCTCAATTGGTAGTTTTTCTTGGTTGGCTTTCCTCATTCCCTTCATAGAAGAAGAGATGATTTTACATGCAACCAAGGAAAAAATATAAAGGTATGTTAAGAATGAAGTGTTAACCTCTATATTTTAACCAAGATCGGACATCGCAAGTAACTTCTTGGAATCTAAGTTCCAATGCACTACTTTGATAAAATCGGTGAATGGGTTAATAGGCCACTACAAACAAGGGTTTTATTTCAGACTTTTCATTCGTGGAGATTGACCCATATGACAAGAGTCCTCTTTCGGATCCATCTCGTTGGAATCAACCACGTGATATTGGTGTTTACTCCAATACCCACATTTATATCCCGGTTGGAAATACTCTTGGCTTTAGAGTGTTATGGGTTGAGTCATTCCCTTGGGTGAGTACTTCTTTCCCAAGGAAGGGCCTATAAGATAGACAAAAGCGAGTAAACATATTCATAGTTCGATCAACCCTTGTTTAGAAACAAAGGGAGAACACATGCAATAAGTTTACTCACACTCACAAAGTGTTTTGTTCAATTTTAGTTTCCAAAATGAAGTGTGGGGGCAATCCTTTATGTAACTTAATGCCACCGAAAATACTTTTGATTCTGAAGGTAGCTGTGAAGCACGAGAGAAGTGCATACACTTTTTTAGATGAGATTATTTTGCATAAAAGATTACAAAGCATAAAAGACACATGTTCGTTTTAGCCTTAAAGCAATGATTTTGATTTGTTTTTAGAGCACCGAAATTGAAGTGTGAGATTTGTTTGTTCAATTCTTTTAGAACCCAAATTGAAAAGTTAGTGAATTTCTAAGTTCAATTTTAGTCCAACTTTGAAAAAGAATCAATGATCTAGTTGGCCTAAAATAGAAAAAGAAGGCAGAAAATGGATGCTCTAAGAATTTAAAAATGCTTTTTCAAGTCTCAAATTCAATATCCACTTTCCAGCTCAATTTTTCTTTTATTTTATCTATTCTGACCTTATCCCCTATGAAAAAAGAAAAAAAAGAAAAAAATAAACAACAAATCAGATTTTCATTTCTTTTACTCAATCACTACTATCAAGTTTAGGTTAAAATACACCAACCAAAATATTGATTCATAAAACTAATGTTGGTAGTCCAAAGGTGAAGTCCCCAAGATTTATGTATTAGCATTCAACCTACACAACAAAAGATCATACATAACATAAAGTACATTTTACAATATTGAAGGATGCGAGGAAACTTCATGCTATAACATGCCCTTTTCTCCAACAAAATGACATTGAGTAAATTGAATGCAGCTAGAAAAAAGTAAATAATGAGCAGATTGAGTGTAATCTGATTTCAAAGCTAATCCCTAAATCTTGAAGTCCACAATTGACCTGTCAAATCTAGTATACACCAATATCAAAGCAAAAATCTACAATTTGGTAGTAGAAATAATTTCCCCAAGTCTTGATAGACACATATGATACCATTTGTGGGAAACAATATTAAAAAGTATTTTGATGTGCTAAATCAATATCAATTGAAAAGACAATACGCCTTCCCAACTCATGGATATCACTCAATCACACGATCATAAGGTCATAGAAAGTATGCCTTTGGTACCATAGTCAACAAACATGTTCAAAGCTAAATTTCTCATTAAATATCATGATGACAACTTACTTGTTGAATATCACCAGTCATGATCTTAAAACAACAATTGTTAAATGTTGTAATAAAATACTCTAGTATTTCCTACACTATGCCATTATACCCCTGGTTGTCGCCATCACAATTGAAATAAAGTTGTCATTCAAGACAATATCTTAGTCATTTTAAAGAGTTACCTGGCACTTGAAACCAACCAAAAAAGAATGCAGGTACCTAAGGCTGCGAAAGACTAGCATATTCAAGGATGTGCGTATGTGAAGCATTTAAGGTAATGCTGCATGATAAGACAAGTAGTAATGGTCATAAATGAGGTGAAAGCTTCTTTTTTTCTTTTTATCTACAGCCAAATAGCGATCTATTGTTTGGGCGAGTGAAATACAACTACCACGTGAAGGCATAGCCAGCCTGCAAGTCTCCTTGCTCACGCCTTTACTCGGATATTAATTTAGGAGGTGAATGAGTGTGCTCTTGTCAATAAATGACACTTTATAGGTCGATGTTACAGTGTAAGGCCCATAGATTCCATGTTGTATTAAAGACTATTTTAAATGCAAGGACGAGGTATTGAAGACTAACCCCGCGCCATGATTATACATCAACTCTATTCAACCAAGCATTCATGACAAACACTACAATATTAATGACAAAAAGGACAACATAAACTTTCAAGCAAACGAAATTGGCAGGTGCAATGCTTCAAATAAATGCAAATGGCAAGTGTAAAGCTATGTTCTCCAGCTTTGTCAGTGTCTTTACTATATGTACCCATCATTAGTTGCTTAAAATGGGGTATGGATATTTATGAAAGGCATACAACACAGAGCAATTTTTTTAGATGCAATACTTAGAAATGCTTTGAGTAGATATGTAAACAAAAAGGATGAGGCATGCAGATTTAGATAGAATGCTTCCAAGAGATGTAGTCTCATAGAATAGGCACGTCGACTAATTTAGGTGAATGTAATTGGCAAGTATAAAGATGAATTCCTCAGCCTATGCTAGCATCGACCCAGCCTGTGCCAAAACAAAAGGATAAAACAACACAAAAAACATTTTGATGACTGCAAGATAGGAGTTGAATGAGAAGGTTTTAAATACTTTGAAAGTGACATTTAATTCAACTACAAAATTTGCTCCAAACCAGAGATAAAAGGACTAGATGTTTTAACAACTATCACCTTTAAAATGAAAGGGTTTGCATTGTAGTATGTACCACACGGTGGAGCAACCCCAAAACTAGTGATAAAAGAAATGTGCATGACAAAATACCAGAAGAAAAGGTTTAAAAAAAAATGGATGAGTGAAAGAAACCACGTGGGCACATAATCCTTCAACAATGATTCTCAGCTGCTAAATATATTTCTAGATGTTGCAACTTTTTGCCTTTATATTTCCATGACTTCTTATGACTCAATATCCTCAGATCCATGATTGCAGATTGCAACAAATGTTGTGCCCAGAACAGTCACCCTCTAGCTACTAAAACTCATAGCTTGGTTCTAATGATGATCGATTCCTTCTCTACTTCACAATGGAAAAGTTTAATGATTTAGTCTTGCATGTATTATTGCCAATCAAAGATTCCAAACTGATGAATATGTAGTAAATTAAGAACCATGATTCTCTTGTAGTTTCTACTTCCAAATTGACAAATATGAACTATAAATATGTTGCGATCTCAATCTAAAAATATCATGATTTCTATGAGCCTATTCTAGCCATCAATAAGCAACTTTAAACAAAAAAAATAAAGACAATTATATCCTCTGCGAAGACTTCAAACTTGTGTTCATCAATAAAATAATTAATTAAAGAACAAACAAAGTCTTGTCTCTATTACTTTACATCCATAAATATAAAGTAAATTTGGCAAGTAAGATGGCAAGATGTCCATAAATATAATGCATTTAGATTTGCAGATCGCGTTCAAAGTCAAAATTGACATTTACCCTTAAAAGAAAAGAAAAAAAGTAGACGTAAGAAAAACTAAGATCCATAAGAGACAAAGCAATGTCAGAATAGTCACAAGCCAAAATTAGTTTACCAGCATTTTGTTTGTCAAATTAAATAATGAAAAGAAAATAACATGGAAGAGAAGAGAATAATGTTAGCATAGCAATGAATGATATTCAAGTATCCAAAACATGATTCAGCCCTCCTTCTAGCGCCATTATGTGGATTCCAAATCTGCAAATGGTTAAACCTTAACATAATATCATCATGTTAGTCATTTGAAACACATTATATTAAACATCCTTATGAAATACTTAAACATGCCTAAATATGCAAAACTAAATAGAACCAAATAACTAATTGTAAGCATATAAGAACATGATCAAAACTTTATCTCATATTCGATTGGTGCTATTGTGGAAAATATCCCTTTCCCAACCCTTGATAATGTCAATGATGATGATGCAATGGACAAAATCAGTTCTCAAATGAAGAGAGTGACTTTGCATAAGCTTTGTAGATGATTTGATGAAGAATCAACCCCTTATTTATAGATTTTCAAATTGGAAGAATTCTCATAAGAGAGCAATGTGGGATAAAGATTGGACAAATGAGATGAGGCCACTTGTCACATTATGATAGGTTGAGGAATGTGCAAGTTTTTGCCAATGTTCCCAAGAGAGGGAGATTCAAATTTGAATTTGTGAAATAAATGTTGAGTGGGGGACATGAAATAGAGAAGTTAATGCAATGTTGGAAGGGACAAGTCAACTTTTCTTCATTTCAAACTTGAGGGAATATTCCAAAAATGTGCTTTGTTGAGGGAAAATGGTGATTTTAATAAATCAATAAATTAATTTATTGGTGTAAGTGGGAAAATCTAGAGGATGTGACATGCATTAGATTAGATTTAATCAGGATTAGATTAGCTTAGATGATGATTAGGTGATTTTGAACCTTTTGACTTAAATATTTTGATTTATTTAATTAAAAGGATGATGATAGGATCAAGTTGATTTATTTAATTTAAATTGATGACTTTAGGAGATTGATAAATAAACTTCATTTATTTGTTGAATAGATGAATATGACCTAATCGAATGCATGATGTCAATTTCACGTGTCTACAATGATAATCCTATTGGTGATGATAAGCATATTCATGATGATAACCCTAACCCTAACCCTAACCCTAACCATAACCATAAACATAACCCTAAAATTAACCCTAATCATAATACTAACCCTAACCCTAAACCTAACCCTAACCCTAACTTGAATCCCTATTCGTGATGATAACCCCAACCCTAATCCCAATTTTAACTGTAACCCTAAACAAATTACTATATTTTATCATTTATAAACCTATCCCTAACCATAACCCTAACCCTAACCCTAACACTAGCCCTAACCCTAATCCTAACCCTTAACCTAACCCTAATCCATATTCATGATGATAAAACTTTTCGTGATGATAACCCCAACCCTAATCCCAATTTTAACTCTAACACTAACCAAATTACTATATTTTATCATTTATAGACCATACCCTAACAATACCCTTAACCCTAGCCCTAATGCTAACCGTAATCCCTATTCGTGATGTTAAACCTATTCAAGATGATAACCCCAACCCTAACGCAAACCCTTACCCTAACCCTAACCCTAACAGTAACCCTAACCCTAACCCTAACCTTAATCCTAACCCTAACCCTAATCCTATTTGTGATGATAAGCCTAACCCTAAAACTAACCCTAACCCTAATCCTATTCATGATGATAATCTTATCCATGATGATAACCCTAACTGTAACCATAACCATAAACATAACCCTAACTCTAACCCTAACCCTAACACTAACCCTAACCCTAATCCCTAACCCTAACCCTAATCCCTATTCATGATAATAACCCCAACCGTAATCCCAATTTTAACTCTAACCCTAACCAAATTATTGTATGTTATCATTTATAAACCTATCCCTAACCATAACCTTCACCTTAACCCTATTCCTAACCCTAACCCTAATTCCTATATGTGATGATAACTCCAACCTTAATACTAACCCTAACCCTAACCCTAACCCTAACAATAACCCAAACACTAACCCTAAGCCTAATACCTGTAGACATACAAAATTAACATTATGCATCTACTCATTAAATTAATCGAACACAACAAATCCATTCACTAGGTAAATTAGGTCTTTATTCCTAAGGTTATTCATTTAAATAAATAAAAGGCTCACATCATCCTTTAATTAAATAAATCAAACTTTATTTAATTAAAATCTCAAAAGTCATTTTCCATCCTTTTCTGATTTAAATAAATCAAATATTTAAGTCAAAAATGTCAAAATCATCCTAATCACATTAAGCTAAGCTAATCCTGATTAACCTAACCTAACCACCCATCACATCCTCTAGATATTCCCACTTGCACCAATAAATCATTTTAATTCATTTTTAAATTTAGCTTTTCCATCAACATGGCATCTTTGAGGAATATTCCCTCAAGTTTGAATTCAAAATCAAGTGGACATGTACATCCAACAAAGCAATTAATGAGCTCTTACATGTCCCTTGCACAAGTCAAACTCAACATTGACTCTCAAATTCAAATTTAAAATTTCTCCCTCTTGGGCACATTTCCCAAATCTTGCACACTTCTCAACCACTCACAAGTTGACAAGTGGCCTCTTTTCATTGGCTTGTTTTTTATCCCACATTGCTCTCTCATAAGCAATCTTTCAACTTGAGAATCTTTAAATAGAGGCTTCATCTTTCAACAAATCCTCCACAACTCCACAATCTCCACAAATCATCTACATCTTGATGCAAAGTTACTCTCTTTGAGAGCTAATTTTTCCCATTTATCATCTTGATCATCAATATATCATTTTCATATCATGGATCTTAACCAAGGATTGGGAAAGGGTTTCTTTCCATAGAAGCACCAATCCAATATGAGATGATTTACTTCATGTTTTTCATGTGCTTATTTAGCTTGCTTTTGTCATTTGTTTGCATTTGAAAGCATTGATGTATCATTTCATATGGATGTTAAAATTTTGCTTTGTTTTAAACTAACTATGCTAATGTGTGTTTTAAGGTTTAACCATTTGCAGATTTCACCATCTACAATACCTATTCATGATGATAACTCTAACCCTAAACCTAACCATAACCCTAACCCTAACCTTAATCCTAACCCTAACCCTAATCCTATTCTTGATGATAAACCTAATCCTAATCCTAACTCCAACCCTATCCCTAACCATAACCATAAACTTAACCCTAACCCTAACCATAACCCTAATCCCTATTCGTGATGATAACCCCAACCTTAATACTAACCCTAACCCTAACACTAACCCTAGTGCTAACCCAAACACTAACCCTAACACTAATCCCTATTCGTGATGATAAACGTATTCATGATGATAACCCTAATCCTAACCCTAACCATAACCCTAACCCTAACCTTAATCCTAACCCTAACCCTAATCCCATTCATGATGATAAACCTAATCCTAATCCTAACCCTAACACTAACTGTAACCCTAATCCTATTTGTGATGATAAGCATAACCCTAACCCTAACCATAACCATAACCATCACCCTAACCCTGACCCTAACCCTAACCCTAACCATAACCACAACCCTAACCCTAACCCTAACCCTAACCCTAACCCTAACCTGAATGCCTATTCATGATGATAACCACAACACTAATCCCAATTTTAACTCTAACCCTAATCAAATTACTATATTTTATCATTTATAAACCTATCCCTAACCATAACCATAACATTAACCCAAACGCTAACCCTAACCTAAAACCTAAGCCTAATCCTAACCCTAACACTAACCCTAACCCTAATCCCTATTCATGATGATAAACCTATTCGTGATGATAACCCCAACCCTAATCCCAATTTTAACTTTAACCCTAACCAAATTACTATATTTTATCATTTATAAACCTATCCCTAACTCTAACCCTTGCCCTAATCTCTATTCGTGATGATAACCTGGACCCTAATACTAACCCTAATGCTAACCTTAATCATAACCCTAATCCTATTTGTGATAATAAACCTAACCCTAATCCTAACCCTAAAACTAACCCTAACCCTAATCCTATTCATGATGATAATCCTATTCGTAATGATAACCCTAACCCTAACCATAATCGTAACATAACTTGATAAATCCATCTAAATTTTTTTTAAGCAGTGACTCCATAAAAAAAAAATTTAGGAAGCCTCTCCATGGGACCTTGTCAAAATGCAATTCTATTATGAATAAAAATTTGAGAGAAAATTATTAGAAAGATATGATGGATAGTCTAAACATGTAGATGTTTAGATGCTCATGACATTTATGAACTTAAGCTTATTGCAAATTCTTTTAGTGTTTGAAAAGACTTACTCATTGCTTACACCCTTTTCTAAATTTGAGATTTATTTCGATAATGATTGCCTACAAAATCAAGCTCCCTCCACTATCCACAAATAGTGCAACTCCTCTTTACTCTTTCTTTTCCTAATTTTCGGACCAAAACAATATAATTCTATGACATTTGAATATTTACCATATTAATTAGAATATCTTCTAGGCTCGCTATGAAATACACCTGCAAACATTTGGTCTCACTATAAAAAAATAACAGCTTTTTATGTAGAATAACAAAAGAAAACATGCAAATAATTTCCTTCGCAATAATGTACAATATTTGTCTTGCAACGTGTCAAAACAAAGTAATCTTGAAATATAATTTAAAATTAATTATCTGAATTCCTTTGAATCTGTTTGGCACTGCAGATTTGTAAATATTATAGATATACAAGACGACATACATATTTTGTTGAGGACTTGAAGATTTTACCACTCAGAGTGGTATACCCAATTGCCCGCTTACGTCGGCGGTGGTGGCATTGCGAAAATAAGAAATTAACTTACAATGCTGCACCTTCAAGTAGTGTCTAAATTAATTATATGAATTCCTTTGAATATAATCTACAACGATTTGGTTCAATCGAAAACGACAGTTTGGCCCAGATTTTCTTAGAGAAAGAAAATTTGTAAATATCGTTTTATATTTTGATTAGAGTTTAAAAGATTTACCACCAAGAATGCATGTCATCGGACCTTCCATGGCCCTTGCCATGGAGATACTTGTCGAGTGTGCCAATGGGAACATAGTCATAAACAACACACATTTCTGAGTTCTGATCATAGTAGCGCATAAGGGATACAACCTAGTAGTCATTAACAACTCTCGTGCCTAAGCATGCACAACAGGCCTATCTCATTCCTGAACTGTTGAGAACCTTGGAGGATTGTGGTTTTTCTCTCTTCACTCTCAACTTTTCCAAACCCACCTACCTCAAAAAGAAGTGGGTCGTCAAAGTTGTTGGTTGCATCTTGATTCTACTATGAATGTATCAATGAATCAGTGAGACACACATTAATATGAATGTATCACTTAATGGGCTGTCAACGATGTTGATGAGAGAAATCGGCGGAGTTTGCAGGAAAATTTTATGAAACCCTTACACGCTAGAATTTTTCTTAAATGAGATGAAACAAAACCAATCTCCCTACGGCTGCTAATTCAATCTATTCACAGTAGACGGAAGGTCGGGGAAACTTTTTGTGGTGTGACTTTCAGAAAGCAAGACCGCGTTTTGGTAGAGTAATGCACAAAATTTGTTATATAAAAAGCGTCAATCTTGAAAATTCTGTTACCATGCAAAATTTAATAGTGTTGCTATTACAAATATCAGATGCGAGCGAAGATAACTCTTCCACTACCGTCCAGTGTAGACAATTACTTCCTTGCATCCAACCTTCAGCAAACTTAGGGAAAAGCGACCGGTGATATCCATATGCTATCATGAATGGAAACTTAGGGAATGCAAACTCAGGAAGCATCCCAGTTGCTCCAGAAAACACGGCAAACACGAGTGTGTACTCTACAAAACTCATCAAAAACATATTCGTATCTGATTGTATCAGGAAAGTCCTAGACAAGGAACCAATCATGTGAGTGGATATATCCATCTAGAAAACTAAGCTATTTGTCACTTATCGACACAATCTTTTAAAATTTTAGTTTGTGTCACTACAATCCTTTGCCTTGTGACATTTGGTCTTTAAAGTACAAAATCTAGTATGATGGCACAAAACTGTGAAGAAATATGATGTACAATCTAAAAGGTTTGTGAGGAAGAATGTAATAAGTTTAATAATTCAGATGGTCTGATCTCTATTAATCACTCTATGTGAGCATAGTTCTAGCAGCCATTGCAATTATGGCATTAGCAGTAGCTGGTATATATTTGATAGTAGGAAAATATGTCAGAAAAATTGTTCCAAAAATATTTGCTGAAAATAAAATCAATAATTTTCTTTTATTTCATCCACCAAATAAATGTAAAATTCATTTCATACTTCAAACTATCTCTATGTGAAAAAACAAATAGGGTTCTGACACTGGTATTAGAGTAATATCATACATGAAAAAAGCCACTAATAAAATCAAGAGGCAATATCTTCATTTAATAGACAACAATACAATTGTTTTAGAATATATTAAGACAAGTGACACTTGTTAGATTTTGAAAATGGGAATCCAAGCAGTCATGACTACCTTATAAATTCACATTTTCAAGGAAAGTTGGCCTTCATTTCCATCCAAATTCCAGATCCAGAAGTGTGTTTATTACACATTCTTCTCTGCCCAAGGATGGAACCCAGGATTCCATTCATTTCTCAAATTCGTTCAGCCTTTCGCAGAGCTCGTTTGAAACTGAGATTCCTGAGAAAAGGGAAGAAGAGCATGAGGTTTCAGAATGAATATGAATTTTCCTTTATAGACAGGTCCTCAAAGAGAATAAAAGGAATGGTGGAAGATCTTTTCCTGGGCGTGAAGTTACCTTGCATAAACCGCAGTCTTACTAAAGATAGCGATTGTAGCAGTGATGTGAATGTTGGGTATGGCGATGAAATGGAGGGAGGAGAGTTTTGTAGAAGCGAACACAGGGATAATGAGTCAATCAATACAAAAGTGGAGCTTTTCATAGCAAACTTTCACCGTCACCTTCCCATGGAACGACAAACTTCTGTGCTGGAATACCAGGAAATGCTAGACAGGGGCCTTGCATAACTCTCTTTCATTCTCATTTCGTATTCTGGTATTCTTATATCTCTATGTAGAATACCAAATGAGAATGAAAGAGAGTTATGCAATGCCCCTATCCAACATTTCCTTGTGTTCCAGCACAGAAGTTTGTCATTCCAGGGCAAGGTGACGGTGAAAGTTTGCTATGAAAACCTCCGCTTTTGTATTCACTGATTCATTATCGTTGTGTTTGCCTCTACAAAACTCTCCTCCCTCCATTTCATTGCCATACCCATCATTCACATCACCGCTAGAATCGCTATCTTTAGTAAGACTAAATTTTATGCAAGGTAAATTCACACCCAAGAAAAGATCTTCCACCATTCCTTTTATTCTCTTTAAGGACCTATCTATAAAAGAAAATTTAGATTCGTTCTGAAACCTCATGCTCTTCTTTCCTTTTCATAGGAATATCAGTTTCAAATGAGCTCTACAAATAGCTAAACGAATTTAAGAAATGAATGGAATCCTGGGTTCCAACCTTTGGGGCAGAAGAACGTGTAATAAACACACTTCTGGATCGGGAATTTGGGTGGAAACGAAGGCCAACTTCCCTTGAAAATGTGAATTTATAAGGTAGTCATGACTGCTTAGATTCCCATTTTCAAAATTTAACAAGTTCCACTTGTCTTAATATATTCTAAAACAATTTTGTTCTTGTCTATTAAATGAAGATATTGCCTCTTGATTTTATCAGTGGGTTTTTTCTCATATATGATATTACTCTAATACCAGTGTCAGAGCCCTATTTGTTTTTTCACATAGAGATAGTTTGAACTATGAAATGAATTTTGCATTTATTTGGTGGATGAAATAAAAAAAATTATTTATTTTATTTTCACAAATATTTTGTGACAATTTTCTTGACATAATTTATTACTATCAATATGATACCAGCTACTTGCTAGTGTCGTAAATGCAATGGCTGCTAGAACTATGCTCACATAGAGTGATTAGTAGACATCGGACCATCTGAATTTTTAAACTTATTACATTCTTCCTCACAAACCTTGTAGATTGTACATCATATTTCTTCACAGCTTTGTGTCATCATACTAGATTTTGTACTTTAAAGACCAAATGTCACAAGGCAAAGGATTGCAGTGACACAAACTAAAATTTTAAAAGATTGTCTTGATAAGTGACAAATAGCTTGGTTTTATAGATGGATATATCCTCTCACATGATTGGTTCCTTGGCTAGGACTCTCTTGATACAATCAGATACCAATATGGTTTTGATGAGTTTTGTAGAGTACACACTCGTGTTTGCTAAGTTTTCTGGAGCATCTGGGATGCTTCGAGAGTACCAAGAGTTAGTCTTTTAAGAAGTCGGGGAAGCTAGAAAACCCTAAGCCAAACTACACCTTACCAAAAAAAAAGATGTGGATACCCATAACCAGGAGAATGTAACCATCTAGGGTGAATAAAATCCCAGTCGAATCGAAGACAAGATTGGAATCACGAAAAAAAGGAGATATAATTTGAGGTGATCTAGGGTGAAGTTCCTGTGCAATATTGGAAATTTCTGAACAAAGCTTCTTTTCCCTTCCATTGTAGTATCAAAGAAACCTATGAAAAATAAAGAATTAATGTTGTTCCTAATCATATCTTCTCTACTGACTTTTCAGATATTATATTGACTACATAGTTGTGTATATTATTATTATGTTAAAATGTTCATGATAGAAATCTATTTTGTATCTAAATCTATTAAAAGTGTGTTTTTAATCTTGTTTTTATATTTTTTCTATAAATTGAATGTAACTTCGAGAATTCCACTCAATCCACTCTCTAACACTTATAAAAAAATTTAAAAATTATTTTTCTCCTTTATTTTTTTCTATTGTTTATATAGAATAGGGTAAAATCAAGGGCTTCAGGCAAATTCACCGCAGCAAAATTCACCATCAACAATTTACCATGGGAAAATTCACTACCATGAATTGTTGCTAGTGAATTTTCCATAAGATGAATTTGTCATGGTGGTGAGTTTTTCCATAGTTAATTGTTGGTGGTGAATTGCTGGTGGTGAATTTTCCTAAAGCCAAAATCAATGTGTAAAGCATGAATCAACACTATCAACTACCAACTAGCTAAAACTCAAATAATGACGCTAATCCAACAATGAAGTACAAATGAACATAGAATTGCTAGCCGTGAATTTTCCCCTTTATTTTTTTCTATTGTTTATATAGAATAGGGTAAAATTGTGAAAATTCACCACCATGAATTGCTGGTGCTGAATTTTCCATAAGGTGAATTTGTCATGGTGGTGAATTTTTCCATGGTGAATTTTTGGGGGTGAATTTTCCAACAATGAATTACTGGTGGTGAATTTTACTAAATCCAAAATCAAGGTGTAAAGAATGAATCAACACTATCAACTACCAGCTACCTAAAACTCAAATAATGACACTAATCCAACAATGAAGTACAAATGAACATAGAAACACAAACAATAAAGTAATATTACCATAATTCCTATGCCATTGTTGAATACATTCATAGCTCTTCTCCATTTTGCTTTATATGCTAGCTTCCCCTCAAATTTGTAGTATTCAAGAATAAGCCTAATGTTCGTGACAGGAAAATATCAAAGATAGTGGTTGTAGTCTTGAAATGAAAGGGATAGGTCTCTTTTATAGAAAACCAAATTTGAATGAAGGGCCAAGATTAAATGATGAATAATGATGATGATCAATGGGTGAGATTGCTTGGAGAAGCAAGGAAATACGGTTAGGGAAAAATATGATCTAGTTACGGATGGACGATGAAAATTGAAAGGTAATAAAACCTTATCAAAGGTGGAGGCTAATTGGGATAAGGGAGGAGATTGGCACAAAAAAAGAGGTTGCTGAAGTAAATTAAATAAATATAAAATTATTTAATGCAATTATTTAATTATAGCAAAGAGGGAAAAGTTGACTTTTAATTAAAATTATTTGGAAACAATTATTTAATTAAAAGGTCAATAATAAAAATAATTATTTAATAGTGGAGAGAAAAATAGAAAATAATTAAATAAGTACATTTTATTTCATTGTAGAAGAAAATAATTAAATAATTAAAATAAATATTTAATTATAGAAGGAAAATGGAATATAAATAATTAAATAAATAATAATTTATTTAATTACGGAGGGAAAGGAAAATTAGTAACGTAATTAAATAAATATTAATTTATTTTAATCAAAGAAAGGATATAAAAAAACAAATTAATTAATTAAATAATGAAATTTATTTAATTAATAGAAGAAGATGGCTTTAGAAAATAATCAAATCATTAAAATTATTTAATTATTTAATTTTTTCTTACATAGAAGTTTACTTAGAAAGAAATTTAGTAATAGTAAGCATGCTCTTAATTTTTTAAGTAAAATTAATTATAAAAATTTGATTGATTGTCTATAAATTGATTATTTATTTCAATGCTAAGAGTTATATCTCAAAAAATTAAAATAAAGTAAATCTAAGGAGGGTATGATGACCACGGTAGGGGAAAAGAGATTAGAGGTAGTTTACACATGAATGCAAGAATAGCTTACACTTTGTTGAAGGAGGTCTTTACAATTAATGCTATTTAAGTAAAGTAAGAATTGACTCATATTCAAGAAAAATGTTTTCATGAGAGTTGATAAAGAAGTTTAGATTACATATAGGTGATTATTTATATCAATATTATAGTTGGGGTGTATAGAGTAAGGAGTAGAACTACTATATATTATCAAGTAATGAAAATGGGAGATTATTATAGTATATGATAATATTTTTAATGAAGTTGTAGACATAATTCCTTTCTATAAGTTTGTATTTAGAGACTAATGTTGATGTAAGATTATGATAAAATTTATTAATCATTAGAAGAGAACTAAAAACATAGAACGATAAAAGAAGAGAGAGATACACCATTTATGTATGCTAGGGCTTCAATATTGAACTCTCTTTTTCATCTAATCAAGAAAAATATTCATTCATGTCCATGGTAGATTCATATTTAATCTTCAAAATAAACATTACAACTTAAAAGTATGATGTTATGTGTTTTTGTTTATGATTTTCTCCACTTACATCTAATGTTATGTGTTTTTGTTTAAAATTTTACCAATTCCTTTTATGTTTAGTCTATCCAAGTTATAATTTAAGTTTAATGGTTAATCACATGTACCTTTCATTGGATTATTCAAATTTATACATTGCATGCTTATACTGATACTATAGTTATTTGCCAATTTTCTCACCATTTGGCATTATAAAATGAGAGTAAGATATTTTATTTGAGTAGGATTGTTTAATTTAGATGGTTTTGCAAATTCGTTGTGTTTGAATACATGGCTAGCACACCTTATTCACAAAGTAACAAGTTTGTGTCACATCCCTATAAAAGAAGACCCTTTCACATTGACATTGGGTGGATAATAAAATAAATAAATAAAATAACATATCAATCAAAAACATTATGAGACAAAGTTGGATGAAGGTATGGGCAGTATGTTAATGCTTTAGGAACTTCAAGCAAATGTGGTGGCACTCAAATTTTTTTCATCATCCTCTCTACCTATGTGGAAAAGGGAATGCAAAGTATGGCGTGCGGAAGAGGGATTTTGTAGAAGAGGGTAAAGCAAGAAAGGAGAAAGAAATAAATTGCACAAGAAGGGCAGAAGACTGAAAACTCGAGGTTATGGAGAGAGAGAGAAAAGGCAAGGAAAGGAGCGATTTTAAGCATTGCATGTTAAGTTTTTCTACATTATATTTCATGACAATGGTGGCTCTTTATATACATGATGTTGGTGTGAAAGCTCAATCAAGAATGTCTTTGGTACCAACACTAAAGATAATAACTTTCCTTCATATTTTCTATTTAAATACATTTACTTATGAATTAGTTAATCAAAGGTGATCAAGTTAGGTCGACCCTTTCTCCTGATTACTATTATAAATAATTTTATTGATATTTTGGAGATGTTTGGGCCTAAACTTACTAGTTGCCTTTGTTAAGAGTTTTTGATGCCCTTGCTATCAACCACTTCAACTTACTTTGCAAATGAGAAATTTTATGAGAAAATTTTTCTTTGAGGTATTATAATAATCTTAGAACCACATAAATGTATCAAGGCATTTTTTTACAGTGATTTGATTATGGATTCTTAACCTTGAGTTACCCTCAAAACACTAAAATCCAAGATATTGTGTTCTTATGAATGGATTTCTCAAATAATATTTAATTTTTTAAATTATTTATTTGTAATCCAAGAAATTATAATTGTTCCTATGCATTCATGACACTACATTTTTACTTCATAATCTTAATAATGGACCTCATTCTAGACATTCTAGAGCTAGCTATACATTATGGCTAGGAGATTCTCTACTTGAAATCTATATTTCTAGTAAGGAAAAAGAACCTTCTATCATAGAAAGAACTATAGATTTAGTAAGAAGGTATGTTATATTCAAATTTCACACTTTATGTATGCATGTTTTAGAATTACAGGTAAATTTTTAATAAATTATGATATTATAAGAAAATTTTTGGGTAAATTTAGAGGAAGTGTCCTTTGGCTTAAAATAGTCTTCACTATATTTCTTATATTGATTAAAGAGAAATTTTTTTATAGCATGGTCATTTACAGGAAAAGGACAGTTAAGAGATAGTCTAATTAAAGTGTTTTGTGGTTTCAAGGGTTATATGATAGTGGGGGTTAAGGCATGGTTGATACTTGATATTCAATTGGGAAACTCTTATCCTTCTACAACTTTGCACATACATTGTTCTCAAAGTCTTTAATTGAAGATTCTTTTCCTAGGAGAGGACAGTGTATGCTGAACATACAAAATTGTGACAATGTGTGATCTTCAAACAAAAAGCACTTTCAAGACAATTCTTTCCATTGGTTTTCTATTGTTTGTTGGGGGATTGAAGATATTTTAACCAACTATAGCCACATTTCTTTTGCTATCTAGTTGAGAAAAAATGGTAAAATTAGAATTAGAGCTTCTAGAACAATAACTACCATTGTTAAACTCCTAGACTCAGTTACTAACCAATGTAGATAGGATGTTATAAATGCCTTGTATGATCTATCGACATTTGAGGGAAATAGGTCCCACATCATTTTGGCAAAGCTTTTTCTAAGTCTATTTCCCTTCTTGTTGTTGGTAAATTGACTACACAAAATAGTACACCATAGGCTTATCTAACCTACATCATGACAAACATTTTGTGTTACAATAGTAGGAGGCAACCTAGTTTTCTGATGAATCACATGACATATAACTTAATTGAGGCAGAAGTTATTGGTCTTCGAGAGCTACTTGCAGTTGTTGCTTCTTCCTCAAGATGTCGGGTCAGTTCAGACATTTTCCAGTGTGATGATGTCTTTTCCCTATAACATCAACTTTACAGTGGTGTTCACATGGGTGTGAGGGAGTAAGTAGGTCAAAGCAAGATAAAAGTGAACCATGATATTTTCAAGGGGTGCAAGACTATATAACAGTAAAGAAAGAGACCTTGCCAAGTAGGAAAAAACATGCATAAAGGAAAGAGTTGAAAATGTCTTCTTTCAAAAAGATTTGAGCATTTTAATCATGTTACCTGAGAATTTCTAGGGTTTGGTTGAATGTCAGAGTTTTTCTAAGAGTTTGGCATAAAGGCTCACTGTTATCCCTAGCCACCTCATTCTAGAAAATATGTCACATTGTAGGATAAGAAGAAAAATAGTTGTGGGTATGTGCCCACCATGCATAGTCAATCTGCTAGTAGAGATCCTCAAGAATATGTTTTCCTGTCAAAGCAACCAAGTGAATACATGACACACAAGAAGATTGTGCAAACACAATTCAGATCACATCAAGGATTTCAAGGACATGACATAGAGGTTGTGGATGCCACGAAGCATTAAGAATGTTTGGTCAAAGTTTATTTGCTAAGAGAGATGACTGGGTCTCATGCATTTTTTTTCTCATAGTGCTTATACATGGGATATCTCTAGTTGTCCATCAAATTAAACATTGCATGGAGGATATGCAAAAAATGGGCTAGTTGAGAAGGTTTAGAAACTCATGATAAAATGCACTTCTATGGACAACTTCCCTTTGTGTAATGGTTATGTTATTTTTTATTTTACTTGACTGGAGCAAACACATATGGTTGCATATATACTATCTCAAAATAGAGATCCAAATTTCAAGAATTCAAAGTTCCTTTACAACAGATGAAGAAATGGCATTGAAAGAGTTTTCTCAGAGGCCTGATGCCTTCACAAAGGTCTATGGAATGTCTTCTATTTAGAGGATCAAGCAAAATATTACCAGATGGATTTAGGTTAAGAGGAGATATCAGTGTTTTTCCAAGTTTTTGATTAATGGTATTTAACCGATGATTGAAAAGGAAATTAAAAAAGATGATTTTTTTTTTGTGGTGGATATGTTGCATGCCATAGAAATGGAAAAAGGATTAAAGGGCCATGTAGAGAATGTGAAAGAGAAAAAAATTGATCAGGCTTGGTTGGAGGATACACCACATTCAATGTTTGAGCACAAAGTTTAAGGAAATGGGGCTTCTAATGTGAGTTTCCATGGTATTTATTTTCAGTGGGAGCTCCTTCATGATCATTTTCAAAGAGAATGCTCTCTTGTGGATGATACTTACCTTGATAAAGTTGAATATCGTGATTCAATTCATTGTGAAGTTCAAATGTTTTCCTTGAAGTGAATGTCTAAACAATTCTATATGAAAGGGAAATCTGAGGAGCGATTTTTGTCAAACATTGATGAAAGTTGATACGTCTTGTTCAAAATCCAAGGATGAGAAGAATGAAGAGCCTGATCATAAACAAGCTTTTTTGAAACTTAGCAAAATAATTTTGACATGTAGTTCATATTCAATAGATTCTAATGTGTTCATGGTTACCCCTTGTGTCGACCTTGACATTCTAGAGGGATCTCTTGATCTTCATTGTAGAGATGAAGGATATTTCTCAGGATTTATTCAACAAAGAAGTTGAACCTTTGAATGCTGGATTGAAGGAAAAAAAAATATAGGAAAGATAGAGGCTACATGTTGGCAACAACAATCGATGTATTCATTAAGTGAAGGGATAATCACAAAGATTATCAAAATAACAGTCAAAGGTTATGCAGGTTCTTTGTTAGTGAATAATGACTTTTGATGATAGCAGCATGGATTTTTTGAGATAGTCCAATAAGGTTTAGTTGAAAGGTTTCGTTACATAGGGTAGAGAGCATAGGTCTATGACAATTTTATTTCATTTGCAAAGGATGCTACAAGTCAAAAGGATAGTGGGTATTTAAACATATATGCAAAGTGTTAGAATATGCATGAAGCAACAACCTACAATCCAAAGGAGGAGATATGGATAGAATGGACAAGAGGACTTTCTAAATGGTTAGTGACATGCAATCCAAAATCAATATTTTACAATTTCTTGAAATTATTTGAATAAAATAATAATGCATGCGATATATTAGAGAAGCCTTTGTTATTCTTTTTCCAAAATTTGGAAAGTTGTTGGTAGCCATTTAAGAGACAAATTTATCTACAGAGACACAAAATTGGCATAATACATTCGATTAGGTCATATTCATCCATAAATCAAGTTTATTTATCAATCTCCTAAAGTCACTTATGTTAAATAAATCAAACTTGTTAAATAAATCAAACTTGATCCTAACATGACCCTCCTTGATTAAATAAATCAAACCTTTATTTAGTTAAGCCTAAAATCACCTTCTATCCATTTTTTATTTAAATAAATCAAAGAAATCAAGTCAAATGGGCCAAAGAATCTAATCATCATTAAGTTAAGCTAATCCTGATTAAATCTAATCTAATGCATGTCACATCCTCTAGCTTTTCCCACTTGCACCAATAAATCAATTTATTGATTTATTAAAATCAACATTTTCCATCAACATGGCATCTTTGTGGAATGTTGCCTCAAGTTTGAATTCAGAAACAAGTGGACATGCACACCCAACAAAGCATTTATGAGCTCTTACATGGCTCTTACATGTCCCCTTGCACAAGTCAAACTCAGCATTTACTCTCAAATTGAAATTTGAAATCTCCCCCTTTTTGGCACATTGACCAAAATGTGCTCATCCTCAAGCCTATCACATGATGACAAGTGGCCTCTTTTCATTTGTGTATTTTTAGTCCCACATTCATCCATTTGGCCAATCTCTCATCAAGAAAATATACAAATAGAAGCTTCATTCTTAATCAAATCCTCCACAATCTTTGTATCTCATCTACAATATCATGCAAGGTCACTCTCTTCAATGGATAACTAATTTTGTCCACTCCATATCTTAGCATTCCATATCATATTCAAATCATTTTCATCATGGAGCTTAATCAAGGATTGGGAAAGGGCTTCTTTCCATAAGAGCACCAATCCACTATAAGATGCTAGTTTGATTATTAGAATGATGTTTTTCTATGTTTTTCTTTGTTCTTTTGCATTATTCTTGTGATTAGACAAATCTTATAGGGAATATTTTGTTTGCTTTGGTTTACTAACAATGCTAATGGCTTTTGTTTTTGAACTAATGCAGATTTAAGGTTCCACATTATGACACTAGAAGGAGGGAAAAATCAATTTTCATTTAATATAGATCCATTCATTTAAGTATTTGATGCTTTTAAATCGATTCTAGGCCTATTTTGGTTTCTTGAAAGTATTTAAAAAGCCCCTGCAAAAAATCCATTTTGTAGGTACCTTGCAATCACGACACTCGCTAAGATCACATTTTTCTCTTAAGGAATTTTGTCAAACTGTTCATGTGACTTGTTTGTGCTTCCACTTGCTGCATACGTATGATCTCATCTGATTGCTCTTAAGTTTCTAAGAACAATGTACATTCAAGTGAACTGGGTATTCAGTACCTATAACTTTGATGCTGTGTCTATTAGTTTGTTGTTATCATGTCATAAAATTTTTCTCCTGTGTTTTTCTAAAAGTCTTCACTATATCAAATGTTCTATTTTAAAATTTTGAAGATTTTAATGGTAAATATTATTGTTCAAAATATATGGATTTTATTTGAATTTAATTGCTTTCTTTTTTGGATTATCATTGTGTGATTGTTTTCATGGCAAGTTGCTTCCCACTGACCATTGCTTAATGTTGTGGGATTTAGCATTACACCTGTTGGTTGCATTCACTTGGAAGTTTGATCTTATCAATAGTATAGCCACGAGAAATCCCCCACAAAGCCTCTACAGACCGTAGCTTGGAGATATAACATGAATTCGGGTAAGAAATGTACAGAGGCAGTGATGAAAGTTGTGAACACGGTGTAGAGCTATGTCCTTGGTGTGCGTAAAATTTAGAAGAATTTGATGTGCATAAGAATCAGAAGTATTTAGTAATATGCTAAGAGTCCATCTGTCAAAGAAATCAAACATTTCCTACACCATTTTAGAGGAAGTAAAAAGAGTATTTCCCAATTTTAAGGTGGTATAGTTACCTCACATGTTTTCAGATTGTGTGCTTTAAAAAAAACTAGCGAATAGATATATACATCTATATTTGTTCAAGCTAATGTAAGTGGCAGGTGTAAGATCAAATTTCTTAGCCCTTGGAGCGCAATGGAAGCATAGGGAGGGCACATGAACTTTCTTCAGCAAATAAACATTGAAAATCTCAGAGATACAAATCACTTCTCATTCATTGTTTTTAGGAGGATTTCAAAAGCATTGAGTGGAGTCTAATAAAAGGTCATAAATGGAAATCTCTACATTATGCATAATAATGAAAGAGGCAGGTGGAGAAACAACTAATCCTCGAGGTTTGCACGCTCAGTTATGTGTATGCTTCCTATGGGAATCATTGATGGTTGCGTTGTTATTTAATATCACTTAATGCATTGGATAAGATAGTAAGCTCTTTCCTTTCCTTCAAAGTCCTTCTATATTCTAACAAAGCATTGACTTTCTTCTGGCTGGGCGATTAATTTCATATATTAAAGGCTATTTTGAAATGCTCATTCAAAATTGTTAGAGGACTGCAAATTATTGCCTGACCATACCTAGTTATGAATGTAAGTCTGCATGACTATCCATTTTCTAAAAAATCGTGTAAGGAGGGGCTGCGTGTTGCTTGTTTGGTGTCGGTTAGTTAATGCACAAGTCCAAGCCGTTTGTTTAGAATCAACATCTAAAATTAGACCTTTGGAGTGACACCCACCATGTTTTTAATCAGATTAGTTGCACAACATTCGCTATCAATCTTTATCAGTGTTTATAAGGATAACAATCTAATGTCTTGATGTTTTAATTTCTGCTCATGAACAAGTTTAGTAGTATGAATTTTCTACTTGTCAAAATGACTCTCACTTAGTACTTGGGTCTTATTCACAACATGGTTGCTGGTGTTTTTTGATTCATGCATATATCACCAGCTTGAAGAAGACTTAAGGAGGATACAAACACCTATGATCATTCTACTACATAAGCAAAGGGAGTTTGTGATTTATTGGCATGAGTGACATGACATCGACACAAGAATATGACCTTGATTGTGCCTGCAATAGGGGAGTTGAAGACCGAATAAATGCATGGTTGTAAAGCATATATTTTCTTTTTTTCAAATAATTTTAATTGCTGACACCATACATTTATTAGTTTGGTTATTTTTTCTAACATGGCTGCTGCTTTCTTTTTTATTATCAAATATTGGCATGTGAATTTTGGTCAGTTAAGTGTCTTTTCAATTGGTACAAATCTAATCTTGTTAGTTTAAAGTACATTGTAATGGTTTTGCAGTCATCCTCCTTGATTGGTGTTGCTTATTTATGGCTTTTTGGAGGCTGATTGAATCAAAATCGAAATCTCACTTCAATTGCTGCAAATATTTATCTGGATTTCAATTGCACAAGGACCTTGCGACATGGGAAGCATTGGAAGCAATCTTTGAATAAAATAAAGCATTAACACTTGAAATCGACAAAAGTGTTTTTTAATGCTTTAAAAAGCTTCCATTCTATGCCTTAGTTTTCTGTTTTAAATCAACTCACACTTTTTCTTTGGGCTTTAAAACAAACATTTCAAAATGCTTGGAGGTTTTGCCACATGCCTTAATTTTCTATTTTAGGCTAACTCATATTTCATTTTGGTGCTTAAAACGAATTCATCATTGCTTTGAGGCTTAAAATGAACATGTGTTTTTCATGTTTTGTAATCTCTTATTCAAAGTAATCTCATCTAAAATGGCGTATGCACTTCTCTCATGCTTCACGGTGATCTTGAGAAACAAAAGTCTTTTTGATGACATTAGGTTGCATAAAAGATTGCCTCCACACTTCGATTTGGGTTTAAAATTGAACAAGATCTTGTGCGAGTGTGAGTAGAGAATCATAGTGTATATTCTATTTCTTTGTTGCCATCAAAGATTGATCGAGTTACGAATTTTGTCTTTACTCACTTTTTGTTTATCCTAGAGGGCCTACCTTGGGGAAAATGTACTCACCCAAGGGAATGACTCAACCAATAACACTCTAAAGCCAAGAGTATTTCCAGCTGGGATATACATTTGGGTATTCGAAGAAACGCCAATATCACGCGGTTGATTCTGACAAGATGGATCCGAAAGGGACTCTCGCCATATGGGTCAATCTTCACAAATGGAAAGTCCAAACTATAACCCTTATTTGTAGTGGCCTATTAACCCATTCACCGAGTTTATCGAAGTGGTGCATTGGAACTTAGATTCCAAGAAGTTACTTGCCATGTTCGATCCTTGTTAAAGTATAGAGGTCAAGACTTCATTCTTAACATACCTTTATACTCTTTCCTTGGTTGCATGTAAAATATTCTCTTCTATGAATGGCATGAGGCAAGCCCACCAAGAGAAACATACCAATTGAGCTAGGGTGTTATTGCTTGTGAGTTAGTTTAAAAACACAGTGCTTTGATAAAAAAACATCGAAACCAACATTCAACGAATCATCAAAATTGCAAACCCTTTAGGAGAGGAAAATATCCTTGAACAAATTCACATGCTATTGCTTGCCCTTGGGATTCATATCCTTAGAGGCTTCTAAGCATTTGGATTTCATCTCAATTTGCTTCTACTAAAGTCAACTTTAGGTAACTTTTGCCTCAAATTTCCTTGTTTTTTGCATAACACACTTTGCAAGATAAGGGGAAAGTTGAGACATTAGACATCTAGATTCAAAATATAATCAAGAGTGTTTTTGTGATAAAAAGAATCCATTAAGCAAAGATTAAATCAATTGTACCTCACATATGTGGTTGATATCTTTTGATCTTATTGTTTTCATGCAAACATTGATCTTTTGATTTTGAATTACTCTTAGAGAAATGCATGTTCTTCACTATCTTGGTCTAGTAAACAAGTCCTTCCTAGGTTCATTTAGGATCAAATGAAACATTTCACCCATCCCAAACACTTATCATCTTCATCTCACCAAACAACTTTATAGCTTTGGAAACATCATTCTAGACTTGGGTAAATCATCAAAATAAAAAACACCTTGTTTAGTTAGGTGTAGGGGAATGCATCCTTTCTCATACATTTAATTAAATCAAAAATTCTTTGAACAAGTTCATCCTAAGATAACATCTTACATCTTAGGGTTTACAAGTTCACTATCCAAATCAAACAATCAAAATCAAACCCTAAGTCTAGCATTGATCCAAAGTCCCTAAACGTCCAACACCAATATCATTTACACCTTTCATCCTTCATCTCGTCATTAGTCCTAAGAACCTTAGAGCTCACTTTTGCAACAAGGTCAAAACACAAGAGGAACATAGAGTATAAACTTGATCCATACATCATGAGTAATCCAAGTCAACTAAGCTATCAAAGCCTTACAACGCCGATTGATTATCAACACTCACATCTATACAATCCATGCATGGGATCATTACCTTCTACAAATTTCAATGGCACAACAGGTGTGAGTATGCCCAAATCAAAGATTGGAACAAATTTCCCAATGGTAGATCTAAATCCAATGCTACAACTCTGTCAACCGAACAATCAATGAATGAGCCTTCAAACGAACAATGTCATCCCACCAAATCCCTACATGCCAAATGAGAATGTACCAAGTAAATTTTTTTCAAACACGAATCTGGAAAACTTTGGGATAAAAATGATTGCAAATCATACGAATATTGTTCAAAATCCAAACAAGATGTTAATGACTCCAAGTCAAGGTAACACCATGCAAAATAAAAGTTACCTAAATCAAGGCAATGTGATTCCCAACATCAACAATGTTCAATTTCAACCTATCATGCAAAATCATAACATTGTCCAAAATCAATTTTTCCATGATCCCATTCAAAAATCACAAGAATGCATCCCAAATATGCTTGAAAAAAAACCAAATCAACTATATCAAGGGAGTCCAGATCGAAATCAAGATCAAATTTGGCAAGAAAAAATTGCTACACTTACCAAAATAGTTGAGTCATTGCACCAAGAGACATCTCCACCACCATTACCCATATCAACATCATTCCTTGGTTTAGGGCTTCCCCCTTTACCTAGCACCAATCACTCCATCCAAATCAATCCACCTAACACCAATCGAGCCATCACATCAAATCTTCTAAGTATACCATCGACATCGCACCAATAGATGGTATTCAATTAAGCAACAATATTGATCCCAACAAATCAAAACAAGGTCTCCCAAGGGCCTATCAACTCATTCATTCCAACCATTCCTTTCACCTCAATCACTCCATCCACCCCTATCACATGCATCATATCTCAACCCCTCACTACCTTGATCACCCCAAGCGTATCCGAACCACTTGTCACTACATCCAACATAATTCCAAATCCACCACCACTACCACTGAAACCAAACACAACAAGACAATATAACATTGCGCTAAAAGCTCACTAGGCCTACCAAAAGGCCATCCAACAATATCTAGCCACGCAACAAGCAACATGAGCTCAACGAGTGTATCAAGTCTCTCAAGCTGCCCAAGCCTCTCAAGCTACCCAATGAGCACAAGCACAAACACAAAAAATGACAATTGTTGAGAACAAGGGTCAAGATCAATCCACCACTGAACACCTTTAAACTATGTCTACTTCATCCAATGATCAAATCAACATATGTCAAGAGTCACTTTTGAATCATGATCAAAATCCACCAACAATACCCAAAAATGATCCAATTCAAGAAATGTCAACATCATTTGACTCTATGGTTGAAGACATTCATAATCTCCCCACCACAAGTGTTGAAAACAATGATCAAGATATCTCCATCGGTGAGCACCTTGAAGATGTTTCCACCCCATCCAATGATCAACTCACCATAAATCAAGAGCCACTTTTTAGTGATCTATTTCAAGGAGTGTTAGGATTATTTGATCCTATTGACATAATGCATGATCCATCGACCAATGATCATGATGAAATTGTTGAGAACAAGGATTAGGATCTATTCATCAAAGAGCACATTGAAGATGTTTCTATCTTATCTAAAGATCAAATCAACACACATCAAGAGTCACTTTTCAATCATGATCAAAATCCACCAACAATACTCGACAATGATCCAATTCAAGAAGTTTCAACATCATTTGACCCTATGGTTGAAGACATTCACAATCTCTCTGCCATGATTGTTGAAAAAAATGATCGAGATCTCTCCATCGATGGGAACCTTGAAGATGTTTCCACCCCATCCAAAGATCAACTCACCATACATCAAGAGCCACTGTTTAGTAATCTATTTCAAGGAGTGTTAGGATTATTTGATGCTATTGACATAATGCATAATCCATTCACCTATGACCATGTTGAAAATGTCTCTACATCGCCTTATGAATTAGAGGACATATCTAAAGAATTTATTCCAAAGAATGATCAAAATCTTTCACCAAGGTCTAGCAATGGTCCCTTCCAAGACATGTTGACACCCTTTGACCTCATGGTTATAGATGCTAAAAGAATCCTCAACTCGATGCTTGATTTAAGTCCACTTAAAGATCAAGAGAATATCGATCCACTTACCATGCCTAATGATGATGTTCAAGAACCCTTTGTAAGAAATCCATCCTTTGAAATTGACCCATGAAAGAACTTGATCCAAAGCATGTCAAAAGCAACTCTAAAATAATTCAAGATCAAGAATTTGTATCTTCAAGATACTACAATAATCTAATGGACACCCTCCTATCTATGTAAGATGATCATATCCATATAGCACATGCTCCTCCATCTACCCATGAGATGCTTTTTGCGGATGGACATGTAGATGATCTTCATTCAGAACAATATTTCTTTACCACTAACATTATTACACGAAAAGAGTAGGTCATCAATTCCTATAGTCAAATAGAGTTGTCAATGGCACTATCAGATATGTCCCAAATTCAGACTGAGGACATCACGAATAAAGATATCCAACATTATCCACTCAAGGAAATAGGTAAGACAAAACATGATATTCTAGAGTTAGCAGAGCAGCAAACTGAAACAATGTCACCTACGGTGGTCATTTATCAGAGAATGCATTATAAACAAGATCTCTTAGAATAGGTGGAATCAAAGCATGAAGGTACTACTACCACCATACTGGGGGAAACTTTGTCTCAAGCAAACGTCAACATAAGGAGCATGAAGAATCCTTATGATGAGACCTTTGCTAATACTACAACCAACCATATCACGAATCTTCATCCACCCATCATCCCATCCATGAATTGGGATGAAATTTGAAAGAAAGATTTGAATCAAAGTATGAAGAATGTTATCAAAGCAAAAGAAGCTAAGAAGCATAATGGACAAATCAAATACAAGTGGATACCAAAGAATACAAAGAAAGATTATCCCTATCAAACTCCATCAGTCAAAGAAACTATGGGGAAAAATAAAAAAGGGAAAAGTATCCATCAAAGATGTCCACAAAAGAAAAAGTAGGCTTTTCAAGCGACGTACAAATTGTATCAAGTAGTTGGTCCTTATTCCACACACACTTTCATTACCACCCATCATTGCTCATTTTCCCAAGTTTGGAGAGTCAAAGGTTCCAAACTGTCAACCAATCCATCTTTTATCCCTAAACACACTCCATCCATGCCTCCACACATGATATCCAATTCTCACATTGACCATGTATTGGCAATGACCCTTCATCATAAGGATTCTGAATGTACTCTATCGTGATGGGTGCACAGAGATAGAGTTAACCCTGACATCAATAAAGCAGATCAAGAATCTCAAAAGTTGCATTCAAGTGCACGTATCTTAGTAAAGCAACTCCCTCAAGCAAGATATCGATGGAACATTATGATCGGGGCATCTACATCAACAACACCTTGTGATTCAACATGAACTTAGAATCTTTCCAAAAAAATTTAAAAAATAAAAAAAAATGAAAATCCAAAAAAATCAGAAAAAGGATTGAAAACAGTAAAGAGAAAAATCATCCTCTAGTGAAAACCGCATTTGCGGCACTTTGGGAAAGACCATAACAAAAACCTGGAAAATAGGCATCATGTGTAGAATTGAGCATCTATGTGCGCTAGTTCAGGTGAAAACATCTCATCCTATTCATAATAAATCCAACATTCCATCCATCTCAACCATAATAAATCCATTCATCTATGAACCATTTATCCAATCCATTTTCATTTATCTGCATCCATAGTTTGAGTTATCTTGATCTTGAAAAATTTTGGTGTACACTTTATGCTTACTTATGGTAAAACATCTTGACATGGGCCATTTTCATTGATCCTATCTTATGCAGCATTATCTAAGCCATGAAACATTATCCAATGAGCATTCTTTATTTGAACACCGTATCTTATCTCAAGATAATCCTTGGCATCCTTTGTGTACTTATCATATCCATCCATCCATACACCTATCCAAGCATCCATCCATGACATTTTGTACATTTCTAGACACTGGGGGCAGATATTTACATCTTGCTTCAAGAATAAATCTTGATCTATATCCTCCAAATTATGTGGCAATTCGAACATTGGCAAACATGAAATCAAATTGGTGAAACCACTTGTGAGCAAAAATCCACATAATCACTAGCCCATGGCATATTTTGACAAGAAGATGTTCCTTATCAAGCTTCATC
Organism: Sequoia sempervirens; assembly: GCA_007258455.2. Lineage (NCBI taxonomy): Eukaryota > Viridiplantae > Streptophyta > Pinopsida > Cupressales > Cupressaceae > Sequoia > Sequoia sempervirens. The sequence goes on from VDFB02000008.1 coordinate 122,411,222, forward strand.
TTTCATCAAACATCCATCTGAACAATCACTATCAATCACATCTAACACACCCTTCAAATGTCACATGAAATCATTCGAACAACTTTTGTTCCAAATCAAGCTTCATCAATCATGATCAGTCAAATCCAATCAAAATATCATCAACTATCTATCATCATCTCAGGATATCCTTGTGTTGCTTAAACACTATCCTTGCATTTTTGTGTATCCTCAACAATGTTATCATCATCACTCTTGATCAATCAAATCCTTGCATTGTTGTGTATCCTCGACAATGTTATCATCATCATCATCAATCCATCAATCAAATCAGTCAACACTAGCTTGGTTTTCAACAAAAATCCTAAATAGAGCACTAATATCATTGCACACATCCATATCCAAATCATCAAAATCATGCAAAAAATCCAAAAAAAATCAGAAAAATCCAAAAACACTCAAAAAATTAGAAAACATAAAAAACATGGTATCTGAACTACATCATCTCTGAGCTTAAACGTAGGAAAGGCTAATCTCTGATCAGCCCCTGAGACATCAAAATCCAAAAACATTCAAGAAAAAACCCAAAATCCAAAAACATCCATAAAATCTCAGAAAACCCCAAAACATTGGAAAATCAAAACATTTGTAAAAATCTCAAAAAACACCAAAAATAGCCTCAAAACATTTCAAAACATCAAAAACATCCGAATATTTGAAAAAATCCATCTATCTCATCTCGCTTGCACCCACAATAATCAATCATCCATAATAAACTGATCATCAACTTCATCCTTTGGCAACAAAAACAGAAAAAATCATAGCAGTTAGCAAAAGCAAGCTTCAGTCATAAAATCAAAATCAAAACAACAAACCTTTAAAAAAAAATCAAACTCTTGATCATTTTAAGACATGTCAATCAACCTTATATCAATAGCCTATCAATCAACATATCAAACCATCATCATCCTTGGTCACGCCCACAAAAGGATATAAAAATCACAGTAAAACCTATCCTGGGAATTGGACATTCTAGCAGGTGAATAATATCTCTTTACGGACATTCATTTACTTGTCAAACCAGGGAATGTATACTTTGAATAGAGCAGCACGGTATGTGCACTAAGAACTAGTTTCCAGTCACCATCTAGAAAACAAATACTTAAAAGTAATGTAATGTAAAGCTTCTTAACTAAAACACAACTCGGCTAAAATAGAAATCATAACAGCTATTATTAATGGACAAACTGTAAACTGGTTTTATGCTGCAAGAACAGACACAGGGATGGATTCCCAATGCTGCAGGAACAACACAAAGTTGAGTTTGTGTTGAAATCTATAGAAATAGACTCTAACTGGTAATCAACATGAAATGAATAGTTAACTACAACAACTTGCTACAGAATACTTTCTAAGTGGGCCCCCTTAGCAAGCATCAACTAAATTACACAAGAAGTTGACTCGAAGCTTCATTGAATTTTATTCATACATAGAACCAGGATACATCGATTACTCTGTTTTGAAAATAAAACTTAACATAGAACTCTATTGCTTATTCAACTTAATTCTAACACATACTATTTCATCCTCGTTCACTCGCACAGGAGGAACAGTTATTTAAATGAAAGAGACAACTAACTAACTAACAGAGGAAGTCATGATCATAAATACATTCTGAATCCACGGAACAGATATTCATAAATGAAAGTCTATCTGCTCGACGCAACCTAGAGAAAATATAGCATTACACACTTCCTAGATCAAAGGGTCGTTTAAACTTCTTCCCAAAGATTCAGTCAAAGAGTTATTACTGGAACGACTTCTTCAACAGAGTTGAGATTCTTGCACTTGATCAGTTTCTGCTCCCTCCAACAATCCTGCAATAAATGACAGAGGCGAAGGAAAACATACACACAAGTAACATGACATCTATTCATTAATCACGTGTTAATCCTATTCCATTATCCAAAATCAAAAGCATACATCAGCAATGTGGGAGGTCAAAAAGGTGATTAATGAAGTTGTCAAGCTGTAAGAATATAGAATTCATTGTTATAGGATACTACCCAAAAAGTTTTTAATCAACAAGTTTAAACAACTTTTAATAATAAAAGTAAAAGTATTAAAAGTTTTAAACTATGAGCATATTAAAGGCTCATCATTCTACCCCCTACTTATGATAATGCTGGTCCTCCAGCATTGACTTTTCTTGTTATTTCCCTGAAATTTTTTGGAGTAGGATGACCCTGTAGTGAAGTTTCAAACTTGTAGTAAAAACCTCTGGTAAAATCCCATCTTTCATATCTATGCTTGTCTATTTCTTCATTAATTTCCTTGGCTTGGTAAAGATAGAGTGGCCATATTAAAACTGGAGGTTGGAAGGTCAGTGGCATCCATAATTCAAATCTGCTTTGCAAACCCAGTTGCATGTACCTTTCTGATCTCCTGAGTGCTTCTGTGAAGTTTAATGGGCTGTGAGGCTCTGTCCTTCTTAGACCAACTGTCAATTTCTCCCATCTTGTCTCAATTCTGGAAGAGGCAAGTTTCCAGAATGTATATTTCTATTCTTTGAATTCATTGTATACCTGTTTTTTGATATCAATTTTTTTTGCTTTTTCCTGAGGGTAATTCGATCCATAAGTAACTTTAATCCAGGTTCTAAAAATAGTGCATGGATCTGAACTCTTAGCTCTTAGAAGAACAGGTTCATCTCTTTCTATTTCTTCATATGTTTCCAATTGTCTCCCATAATTGATCTCATTTGTAGCCCAAGACATAAGTGCTCTTAGATGAATATCACCAATATAAAGAAGGGGGTTCCATTCAGTTTCTGCAGGAATTAAATAACCATGTAAATAAAGTTCACACATGGAGTTTTTCAGCCAATTAGGGGCCACTTCATAAGCATCACAAAATTCTTTGGCTGTTTCAATATCAGGATCCAAATTTTTGGAGATCCTCATTAATTTGAACCAAAGAAATTGTTCCTTTAGGCACATTGCATATACTTTGGGTGGCGGCCTACACTCCATTATCTATCTAGTTATTTTCATCATTTTATCCATTTTCTTTTGCATATCTTGAATTTCTTGCTTTTTCCTTTCAATTTCTCTTTGCAACTTTTTCTTTTCTTCATCCCATAAACTTTGTTGAGCTTCAGTTTTAGCGAGATGGCGAAAACATAAAGTGTGGAATGACACAGGCGTCTTCTTAATTCCCATAAATTCCAAGTATGCAATCAATAGAGTCCTTTTATACACAACTAAATATGTGCAAACTTGAGTAGGAAATGGATTATCATAAGGTATTTTAGGCAATTCAAGCTCACCTTCTTCTTGCTATAGGACAAAATCGTCTTGCTGCAGGATGAAACCTTGTTGTTGTACAGGAGAAGATTGTTCTTCCTCAGAAATTTTATCAGCTGCACAAGCCAAGTCATCTAGACTCGGCATTTTCCCTTTATCAATATTATTGGGTTGTGATGCCTCAGGAACATCAGAGGGGCTTTGTGGAACATTTGTAGACATATCCAGGGAGTTATCATGACCTGACTCAGCAGAGTCCTCTGATATTATGACAATTTCAGTTTGCATGGAGGTTGTAACAGGCTTAGACTATTTTCTCAATGAATTTCTTCTTGGTAATTTTGCAGAAGGAGCAGCAGCAAAGGATGTTTCCTTAGCAATCCTCTTCCTAGCTGGTCTTGAAGATCCAGACTCGGCAGGGGAAGAAGAAATTGAAATTGGAGTATTAATAGGTGTTGCTGTAGGAGAAATAGAAAAAGGGGAAGACTTTATAGGAGAGGATGAGGCAAAAAGTTTTTTTCTTTGAGTATGTGGGTCCGAATCAAAAGTTTTCCCTACCCTAGATGACTCACCTACAATTGTCTTTCCTTTTTCTCTTCTAGTGGCAGACCTTGTTTGCACATTGGTAAAGGACGTCGGTATGGAGGCTGCAGGACTGGGCGCTGCAGGAGCAACAGATTCTTGCTCTGTTTCAGTACTTGAGGACTCAATTCTCATTTTCTTTCTTCTCGGCCATGTGGGTAGTACCCTAGGGGGTTCAGGCGGTTGAAGACCTTTTCAGGCAACAAACTCATTCCAGGAAAGAGGTGAAACATCTCTTAAAGTTCACTCAGCCAAGAGTTTTATCAGGGCATGATGTGTGACAGAGTTTTGTTTACCCATTTGGGTTTCATGTGCACTATTTTGCAAAAAGGTTCAACGAGAAATTCAGAACATTCACTACCAGTCCATGTCTCATATGACTTAACAATTTGAAATGATATGAATGTAGGAAAGAGAAGCACCCTTCACAAGTTAAATACCTGATAATAAAGATGGTGTATTTAGAGTATGGATAAGGCAGGGACATTCTTTTGCACCCTTGCTTTGAAATTTCCAAAGGCCCATTAGCTAGTAGGGTAAACTCTGCCCTAGCAGAGACATCATCCCTTCCAACAGGAAAATTTTCACCTATTGTCGGTAATCTAGTGACTTCTGAAATTCTTTCCTCTGTCATAGTCACTATCAAGCCCCAAACCATAGCCTCATTTTCTGAAAATGTTCTTAAGAATTTGCCTGTAGCCTCTTCATCAAAAGAATCAATTCTCAAGAAATAATTTAACCATCCACAATTGGCAAATGCTTGCACTAACTGAGGATCCTGTATCAATGCATCATGAGCTGTAGGCTCGTGCCTTACCAGTTGGTCACCCATAATCAAAAATCTTTAAAACAAAAACTCAAACTGATGCTAAAAGCTTGAAAAAGACTTTTCTTCATTACTGCACTTTCCTTTTTCTTACCAAGAATAACAACTAGAGTTTTGCATAAAATAGTTTTAATAACTACTTAAACTAAGTAGTTAACTTGTTCTCAGAATATGGCTTTTCAATCGTACTTTTAGAAAGTACAAGATCATAACTATTTTTGGCAAACGTAAATTTGGTACAGGAAAATTTGAAATTAGAATACCCCTGCCCCCTACTTAGCATTCGACATGTGTCCTCACATGTGCAAGTTGATAGGATTAAAGCATGCAATTATGACTGATGTATACATTATAATTAATGAATAGACAAAAAGAATACATTATGCGAAAATGAAAAGATTTCGCGTACCTTGAATGCAGATCTCATGAATGCCGTAAAGAACAACAACATATCATGTAATGATAGCTAGAAGATTGAATGCATGAATGAGGCAGAGTGGTGATATGGATGATGTGGGAGATAAAGAAATGAATGATGTGATAGATGAAAAGAAACAGAGAAAAATAGTTTTCTTTAAAAAGAAAAATTTATTATGGGTGGTCAACAAAATACTTAAACAGAAGCTGTAGGAAAAAGGCCTAAGCCTTTTGCTGCAGGAAGACCAATCGAAACAAACTTCTTCAGGAGCTCTTCCTTTGATGTCAACTTATGATATAAACACAGTCAGTGGCCATTAACTAGCGATTTGAAATGGACTAGATCAATTGTGGCCAGCTGTACTGATCCATTATCAAACACATTCTCAACTTCATAGGGACTGATCCAGCGTGTTGTGAGCTTACCTTTATTTTCTTGATATCTGGAATCATATAGCAGAGCCCAATCACCAGCAGAAAATTGCTTGGTTTTGATGTGTTGATCGTGCCATTTCTTCATTTGCTATTGGACTGCTTCTATATGCTACAGGGAAGCTCTTCTCATTTTGTCCAAAGGGTTTAGTTGCAGGAGACATTCCTTCTATGCTTCAGATATTTCCATATTAAGTTCAAGAGTTGTCCTCAAAGTTTTATGCTCAAATTCGATAGGCAACATGACTGTTTTCCCATAAAGAAGTTCAAAAGGTGTAAACCTAGTTGTTGTCTTTCATGCAGTTCTGTAGGCCCAGACTGCTTTAGGAAGTCTACTGCTCCAATCTTTCCTATGGAGTTGCACTGTCTTTGTTAGGATTGTCTCAATTTCCCTGTTTGTAACCTCTGCTTGACCATTGGCTTGAGGGTGGTAGGGGCTGGACTTCCTATGTTTGATTTTATAATCATTCATTAGTGCAGTGATCAAATTGGATGTGAACTGAGCTCCCTGATCAGTTACCAGCTCTCTGGGAACTCTAAATCTAGTAAAAATTTGTTCATACAAAAATTTAGCAACCTTATTATCATGAGCATGAGTCATTGCCTTACTTCAACCCACTTTGTTACATAATCTGTGCAAACCAGAATGTATGACTTACCATTTGATGGTGGATCAATTGGTCCAACAAAATCCATTCCCCATTTATCAAAAGGGGTGACTATTACCTGTGGATATAGTGGCATTTCATCTGACCTAGTTGGTCTTCCCATACATTGGCATCTTTCACATCTCCTTGTATAAGCTACAACATCCTTGTGTAATGTTGGCCAATAGTATCATGTTGTAAGAACCTTCATTGATGTTCTCTTTGATGCAAAATGTCCCCCACATGGTTCATAATGGCAAGCATGCAAGATATCGTAAGTCTCATCTTCTCTCACACATCTTCGCATAACTTGATTAGGTCCAGTGTAAAACAGACAATTTGCAATCCATGAAAAGTTAAAACTTTTCTCAATTAACAGTTTCTTTTCTTTTGGGGAAAAGTGAGCTAGTATTCTACTTACTGCTAGATAATTGGCAATGTCTACATACCATGGGGTATGTGTAGCAATGGAAAACAGGTGTTCATCAGGGAACCTATCATCAATGACTTATTGTTCAGCAAGTGTAGTTATTTGAAGCCTTGATAAAAAATCAGCTACAACATTAGGTCTTCCTGGTTTATCAATGATTGTAATGTCAAATTCTTGTAACAACAGGAGCCATCTTTCCAACCTACCAGAAATGGCAGGATTGTTCATCAGATACCTGATTGCTGCATGGTCAGTGTGGACAAATATCTGATAACCTATTACATAATGCCTAAATTTATTCAAAGCATACACTACCGCTAACAACTCCTTTTCTATAACAGTGTAGTTTAGCTCAGGACCTTGAAGGTTTTTACTGATAAAATAGATAACATGCTCAATTGAATTTTATTTTTGGCTTAGAACTGCCCCTATACCAAAATCAGAAGCATTAGTATGTATGTGAAAAGGAAAATTCCATTTTGGACCTTGAAGAATAGGGGCTTTAGTAAGCAAGTCTTTGAGTTGCAGGAAATATTTTTCACAGGCCTCCGTCCAATCAAATTGAGATTCCTTAGTTAATAAAACATATAGTGGATTGGAAATTTTGCTAAAATCCTTTATAAACCTTCTATAATATCCTGCATGGCCAAGGAAGCTTCTGACATCCTTTTGTTTTGCAGGAGTTTGCAAATTCAGAATAACTTCAATTTTAGCAGGGTCAACCTGAATTCCATTCTTGGAAATATGATGGCCAAGAACAATACCTTCTTCCATCATTATAAAGCACTTTTCACTGTTCAGAGACAAATTTTGCTCTCTGCATCTTTTCAATACTTTTTCTAAATTCACCAATGCTTCTTCAAATGTAACTCCATAGGTAGTGAAGTCATCCATATAAATCTCCATATAGTCATGAGATATATTAGCAAAAATACTAATTACTGCTCTCTGAAATCTTGTTGACGCATTGCATAGACCAAAAGGTAAGACTGAGTAAGAAAATGTCCCCCATGGACAGGTAAAAGTGGTCTTATCTTGATCTTCAGGGGCAATTTTAATCTGATTGTACCCACTCTAGCCATCCAAGAAGGAAAAATATCTTTTATCAAACAATGAATCTAGTACTTGGTCTACGAAGGGCAGTGGAAAGTGGTCTTTTTTAGTGGCAGTGTTCAACTCTCTGTAATCTACACACACTCTCCATTTTCCTCCTTTCTTAGGGACAATAACTAACAGAGAGACCCACTAACTGTCAGAAATTGGATAAATAAAACCAACATCAAGCAACTTTTGAAGCTCATTCTTAACTATTTCTCTAAGTGCTGGATTTATTCTTCTTTGAGGCTGCCTAACTGGTAAACAGTCTTCTTTGATATAGATCCTATGAGTACAAATTCGATGATCTATTCCTTGCATGTCTCCATATTCCCATGCAAAAGCTTTTTACTGATCTTGTAACATTTTGAATAGGATAGCCTGTTATGATTGTGATAGCCTACTATTGACATTCAAACAGTGACCTATAGACAATTCTATCTGCTTAGTGAGATCACTCATAGAATCTATAGGTGATGTTTGTACCTCTTGTGGAAGCAAGTTATGAAAAATTGTAGGAAATTTAGGCAGCAAACTCTTAGAATTTAGTTGCTGCAGGAAACATTGTAGATGACTGCTATTTGGATCGGATGAACTACTTGTATCAGAGTTAGACTGCAAAATTTCAAAAAGAAAGGCATCTTCATTCTAAAGTTGTAAGAATGGATCGGTTTGAAGCATCATTAATTGAACCAACGAATTGGCTTCCTTAGTTTCTTCCCCCACATTTGGCCAAATAGGTTGGGAAAAATCTGGTTGAGGTTTAGCAGGTGGATACAAAGCCAATTTTTTTGTGGACTGTCCATCAGAAATAGTCATATCTCTAGAACGACATCCTATAAAAGCATCAGCAGTTGCTAACCATGGTCTACCTAGGATAACTGGGTATCCTCCTAAAGTTTCCTTAACAGATAATATTGTAAAATCAGCTGGATACTCCCAAGATTCAAGAGTAACTATTACATCTTCCACCATTCCATCAGGTTTGATTGTGGAGCTATCTGTAAGTTGCAGGACTATAGGTGTAGACCTAATGTTTAGGATATTTAAGTAGTCCATAGTATGCTTGGTCATGACATTGATGGCAGCACCAAGGTCAATCAAAATATTTTTTACAATTTGGCCATTTATATGTATCTGCACTACAAGACTGCCAGGGTCAATGTACATAGGAATGACTACATTTCCCAACATTATATTAGCCAATTTCCCTAAGACATGAATTATTTGGGGATCTTTTTTCTTCCATCCAGGCTTCTTTAAACAAGCTTCTTTAATGGATTTTCCAAAAATAGGAACATCTTTAATAGCCTAAAATAAAGGAATTTGAATTTGAACATTCCTTAGCTGATCCAGAATGTCAAAAGTGGGTTCTTCCATGGCTTTAGATGGAGTACTTTGTAACCTCTGAGGAAAAGGTGGTTTGTCTTGACTTTGCAAAATAGGCTCCCTAGAAACCATATCAGTTATAGGCATTTGCTCAGTAGGAATGATAGGTACAATAGGTTCTTTAGGGGGAGAATCTATCATCTCAGTAATTAAAGGCGATTGTGGAGCAAGAAGAATGGTTCCAGACCGCAAATGGATATCATGAAGGTTTAAAGCATAAGCTTGATATTGGTTGGCTTCAACAAAATACGTGGGCTACTGTGGCTGCTGATGTTGCTTATTATTGGGATTTAGCAACGGTTGAGCATGCATAGGTGTTTGTTTTAGAGGCCCAGTATTTGTAGCAAGTGCTACAAGAACCCAAGAGTCTGGTTCTGCCATTGCTGAGAACCTCTACATTGAGGACTCTGCTGCCAATTACCTTGGGGTGGGGTCCATTGTCCTTGTGGCTGCTGCCAACCTCCTTGAGGAGATTGCCATTGAGGGGTCTGATAATTAGGCCAATTTGGTTGAAATGCATTCCAAGGTGGTGGTGGTCCATATGAGGGTTTCCATTGGTTATTATAGCTAGAATAAGGATTACCAAAAGTCAAAGGGTCTTGAGGCATACCTTGTCTTTGAGCCCATGGTCTCCTTTATGCAATGTAGAATACTTGATCATCATCACCTTCTACTGGCTTACGTTAGTAGGTAATTGCTTAGCTTCCAGATTAGCCACCATCTTGCATCTACAATCTCATTTCTTCTGCCTATAATGTGGACAAAACTCGACCAAGATTGCTTCAGTTGCCTCATGTTTCTTCTGAGCTTGCATAGTGTCCAGTTGTGTAGCCATATTATTAATGATATCCTGCTTGAAATCTGAAAGCAAATTTGTTATCTCCATCCGAGAGACTCCACCAGAAGAAGACTTGCCCACTATAGCTTGATAACCTTGACCCTTCTTCACATTTTCTCGAGAGTAATTGAGACATATTTTCTTGATATCATCCCAAGGCACTTGGGTTATATCACCTCCTCCCATTAGGTCCAAGGCATCTATACAAGCATCACTGATTCCCCTTAGGAAAAGTAATTTCTGAGAGTCTTCATTGAGAGTATGATTTGAATTCCTTTTCAGGGAAAACAAGAATCATGAGATATAATCCTCCAGATTTTCATCCTCCTTCTGCTAGATTCTAAATATGTCATCACCTATACTAGCACTCTTACAATATTCCTTATATTTCTCAAGGAATTTTGTTTGCATGTCTGCCCTACTATCAACAACACCTCTTCCCAGACTCATGAACCATCTAAGAGCTCCCTCCTTCAAGGTGGAAAGCAACAAATTTAGTTTGTGAGCATCTGAAGTGTAGTCATAACTGTGACAGAGGATATCAAATTCAAATAGGAAAGTTTATGGATCCTCTGTCACAAGGCCATAGAATTTGGGAAGTAAGGAAGAAGGAATATTCTTGAGGTTGTCAGTGTCTTGCTGAGGAACAATGGGAAACTCAAAAGAAGGAGGTGGATTAGGTGGGTTATTTTCCATATTTGCATGCTGGAATATCAGAGCAAATGGATTTTCCTCAGGTTCTTCGTCAACTAGGTTAAATGGTAGTTCAACAAATAAATTTTCAAGGAGAAACCTTCCTAGTGCATCTCTTCTTCTTCTATGCATGCAATAGAACAAATGGTATTTAAAAAGATTTTGAAAATACTTAAGCAACTTACTAAACTACTGCTAATAATGACTATAGCAAGTTCTTAGATTGACACCATCCCCGACAACGGTGCCAAAAATGGTCATGTCCATAAAAAGATATGAAAATCATAGTAAAACCTATCTTGGCAATTGGACATTCCAGCAGGTGACTAATATCTCTTTACGGACGTTCATTTACTTGTCAAACTAGGGAACGCATAATTTGAATGGAGCAGCGCGGTATGTGCACTAAGAACTAGTTTCTAGTCACCATCTAGAAAACAAATACTTAAAAGTAATGTAACGTAAAGCTTCTTAACTCAAACAGAACTTAGCTAAAATAGAAATCATAACAGCTATTATTAATGGACAAATTGTAAACTGGCTTTATGCTGCAGGAACAGACACATGGATGGATTCCCAACGTTGCAGGAACAATACAAAGCTGAGTTTGCACTGAAATCTACAGAAATAGACTCTAACTAGTAATCAACATGAAATGAACAATTAAATACAACAACTTGCTACAGAATACTTACCAAGTGGGCCCCCTTAGCAAGCACCAACTAAATTACACAAGAAGTTGACTCAAAGCTTCATTGAATTTTATTCATACACAAAACTAGGATACATCGATTACTCTATTTTGAAAATAAAACTTAACACATAACTCTATTGCTTATTCAACTTAATTTTAACACACACTATTTCATCCTCGTTCACTTGCGCAGGAGGAATGGTTATTTAAATGAAAGAGACAACTAACTAACTAACAGAGGAAGTCGTGATCATAAATACATTCTGAATCCGCGGAAAAGATATTCATAAATGAAAGTCTATCTGCTCGACACGACCTAGAGAAAATATAGCATTACACACTTCCTAGATCAAAGGGTCGTTTAAACTTCTTCCCAAAGATTCAGTCAAAGAGTTATTACTGGAACGACTTCTTCAACAGAGTCGAGATTCTTGCGCTTGATCAGTTTCTGCTCCCTCCAACAATCCTTCAATAAATGACAGAGGTGAAGGAAAACATACACACAAGTAACACGACATCTATTCATTAATGACATGTTAATCCTATTCCATTATCCAAAATCATAAGCATACATTAGCAATGCAGGAGGACGAAAAGGTGATTAATGAAGTTTTCAAGCTGCAGGAATATATAATTCATTGTTACAGGATACTACCCGAAAAGTCTTTAATCAACAAGTTTAAACAGCTTTTAATAATAAAAGTAAAAGTATTAAAAGTTTTAAACTATGAGCATATTACAGGCTCATCAATCCTATACAATGCATGTTCTAGGATATATCGTTCCAATAATGGGCATCATTTTGGATATCACCTTGGATTCTTATCATATCAAAACACATTCCTTTGGCTGGAGATATGAAGAACATTGGCTTGTTTGCGTACTTGATCTCTTCTTTTGATTTATCTTATTGCGCTCATTCCAAGGACCTCTCGATGATATCCGAGTGAAGGATTTAGAGAGATAGGAATGGGGCAACAATCATTATACTTTTGTCTGTTGTGCTTGTTGGATGCTCTTGTAAAATAACTTGGTGAATACTTGCTTTGTTAGGTATGTCCTAGCAAGGTTTTCGTATGTCAAGTGTGGACAAGAATACCCCTATCTGTTTGTCAAGTCAAATTCCATCATGCTAGGTACAACACCATCTTGGTTCTTTATACCTTGATGCATCATACCTACATGTGTAATCAAACATAAGGTAAGTAGCCCTATAAAAATCCCAATCCTTGAGAAGAAAATCATCATCTATCATCATCATCATCTCTAATAAAGTTTTGTCCAATCATGGACTTGTGGGATCCTCTTTTCATCATCTCATTTCTTCCCCACACTAACATAACATCACCAATGCATCCATCTTGCATCCATCCTACATCCACAAACCATCAATATTCTACATATCATCTCACAGCATATCATCATCATAATATAGATCTTTTAGTCTAAGCATCTCATAAATCATCCATTGCATAATCATGGCATATCACATCATTAATCTCATCCATCATCATATCATATCATCATTTAAGTTGTTTAAGATAATATAGATTTTTTATTCTAAGCATCTTAAAACTATCTCATTTGCATCATCATCCATAACCATCCATTTTGAACCTCTTTATCGTGAGATTGACCGTCAAATTGAATCTTTTCGCTCGATCTCTCAAGGGGACAATGTACCAGTGTACTTCTTTCTGCTGGGGCATCCAAAAAATAATTATTTTTTAAAATTTTGATTGTAACAAGTTTATTCTTTGAACCAACGCAACAAGTACATTGCTTCAAAGAGGGGCAAAATATAGAAACACAAAATTGGCATAATGCATTCGATTAGGTCATATTCATCCATAAATCAAGTTTATTTATCAATCTCCTAAAGTCACCAACTTATGTTAAATAAATCAAACTTGATTCTAACATGACCCTCCTTGATTAAATAAATCAAACCTTTATTTAATTAAGCCTGAAATCACCTTCTATCCATTTTCTATTTGAATAAATCAAAGAAATCAAGTCAAATGGTTCAAATCATCTAATCATCATTAAGTTAAGATAATCCTAATTAAATCTAATCTAATGCATGTCACATCCTCTAGCTTTTCCCACTTGCACCAATAAATCAATTTATTGATTTATTAAAATCAACATTTTCCATCAACATGGCATCTTTGAGGAATATTCCCTCAAGTTTGAATTAAAAAACAAGTGGACATGTGCACCCAGCAAATCATTTATGAGCTCTTACATGGCTCTTACTGTCCCCTTGCACAAGTCAAACTCAACAGTTACTCTCAAATTCAAATTTGAAATCTCCCCCTCTTTGGCACATTGACCAAAATGTGCTCATCCTCAAGCCTATCACATGATGACAAGTGGGCTCTTTTCATTGGTCTATTTTTAGTCCCACATTCATCCATTTGGCCAATCTCTCATCAAGAAAATCTTCAAATATAGGCTTCATTCTTAATCAAATCCTCCACAATCTTTTTATCTCATCTACAATATCATGCGAGGTCACTCTCTTCAATGGAGAACTGCTTTTGTCCACTCCATATCTTAGCATTACATATAATATTCAAATCATTTTCATCATGGAGCTTAATCAAGGATTGGGAAAGGGCTTCCTTCCATAGAAGCACCAATCCACTCTAAGATGCTAGTTTTATTATTAGAATGATGTTTTTCTATGTTTTGCTTGCTTCTTTTGCATTATTCTTGTGATTAGATGAATCTTATAGGGAATTTTTTGTTTGCTTTTGTTTACTAACAATGCTGAGGGCTTTTTTTTTTTAGCTAATGCAGATTTAAGGTTCCACATTATCATTTAATTAAGTTTTCATTTTTTAATACACAATCTCCTCTTTACATAGGAGTCGATCTCTCTTCAGATATCTGCTCAACCTTGGGTCATGACTAGTCCTTTGGTATTCATTTGAATTATTTCCTTACCCTAAGTAGATATAAACAATTGTGCAAAAATGTAGATTGAAGGGCTGATAAAATGGATTTTAGGAGTACATAAATAAGCAAAATGTGCCAAAATTTTGAAAAACTGATTGATAATATCCTTAGACCACCTTTTTTTTTATGTAGGCTTCTTGGAAACTCAAGGAAAATAATTTCTAGCTATATAATTTTATTGATTTTGTTGATCATTTTTTCATCTATATGTTTCATATGTTGAAGGATTTAGTAAACTGAAAATCTCAGGTAAATTTTTAGTCCTTAGTAGATTACTTATATAGATGTCAGATTTACTGTATTGTGCCCTGTGTGGAATTTTAGGATCCTTAATTAATATTTTACTAATTGTTAAGTATTGTATTTCACATACAAATAAGAGGTAGGATACCAATTTTGTTTACATGCATTGCTTAATAGAATTGGTAAATAGTACTAGCATATATATCTTAAATTTAAGATATATAAATTACGGTGAGATATATTGAGGCATTTAATTTTTCATCATTCAACTTTAATTTAGATATATTAAATTAAAAAAATTAATGCCTCGATATATCTCATTGTAATTTATATATCTTAAATTTTAAAATAAACCTAACAATGAATAAAGATATAATTATACTATTTTTTTTATTATATATTATTAGTTATATTAATAAAAACAACTAACAATAACCATAACCCGAACCCTAACCCTAACCCTAATCCTAATCCTAACACTAACCCTAACCCTAATCCCTATTCATGGCAGTAAACCTATTCGTGATGATAACCCTAACCCTAACCCTAACCATAACCCTAACCCTAACCATAACCATAACCCTAACCCTAACTGTAATCCCTAACTGTAATCCTATTTAAGATGACAAAACCTATTTGTGATGATAAACCTAACCCTAATCATAACCCTAACCCTAACCCTAACCCTAACTGTAATCCCTATTTGTAATCATAAAACTATTTGTGATGAAAACCCTAACAATAACCCTAACCATAAACCTAACCCTAAACCTAACCATAACCCAAACCCTAATTCTAATCCTAACCCTAACCGTAATCCTATTTGTGATGATAAACCTAATCCTAATCCTAACCCTAATCCTATTTGTGATAATAATCCTATTCGTGATGATAAGCATATTCGCGATGATAACCTTGACCCTAACCCTAACCATAACCCCAACCCTAACCCTAACCCTAACCCTAACCATAACCATAAACATAATGATAACCATAACCTTAACCTAATCCTAACACTAACCCTAACCCTAATCCTTACCCCAACCCTAACCCTAACCCTAACCCTAACCTAAATCCCTATTTGTGATGATAACCCCAACCCTAATCCCAATTTTAACTGTAACACTAAAAAAATTACTATATTTTATCATTTATAAACCTATCCCTAACCATAACCATAACCCTAACCCTAACCTGAACCCTAACACTAAACCTAACCCTAATCCTAACCCTTACCCTAACCCTAATCCATATTCATGATGATAAAAAAATTTGTGATGATAACCCCAACCCTAATGCGAATTTTAACTCTAACCCTAACCAAATTACTATATTTAATCATTTATAAACCAATCCCCAACCATACCCTGAACCGTAACCCTAACACTAACCCTAATCCCTATTCATGATGATAACCCCAACCCTAACACAAACCCTTACCCTAACCCTAACCCTAACACTAACCCTAACCCAAACCCTAACCTTAATCCTAACCCTAACCCTAATCCTATTTGTGATGATAAACATAACCCTAATCCTAACCCTAACACTAACCCTAACCCTAATCCTATTCATAATGATAATCTTATTTGTGATGATAACCCTAACTGTAACCATAAAAATAAACATAACCCTAACTCTAACCCTAACCCTAACACTAACCCTAACCTTAACACTAACCCTAACCCTAATCGCTATTCATGAGGATAAACCTATTCGTGATGATAAACCTATTCATGATGATAACCCCAACCCTAATCCCAATTTTAACTCTAACCCTCACCAAATTACCATACTTTATCATTTATAATCCTATCCCTAACCATAACCATAACCTTAATCCTAACCCTAACCCTAACCCTAACCCTAACCCTAATACCTATTCGTGATGATAAATCTAACCCTAAACCTAACCATAACCCTACCACTAACATTGATCCTAACCCTAACCCTAACCCTATTCATGATGATAATCCTATCCGTAATGATAAATGTAACCCCAACCCTAACCCTAACCATAACCTTAACCCTAACCCTAACCATAACCATAACACTTACCCTAATCCTAATCCTAACCCTAACATAGTTAACCCTAATCCCTATTCATGATGATAAACCTATTTGTGATGATAACCCCAACCCTAATCCCAATTTTAACTCTAACCCTCACCAAATTACTATACTTTATCATTTATAAACCTATCCCTAACCATAACCATAACCTTAACCCTAACCCCAACCCTAATACCTATTCATGATGATAAACCCAACCTTAATACTAACCCTAACCCTAACCCTAACCCTAACCCTCACAATAACCCTAACCGTAATCCCTATTCGCAATGATAAACCTATTCATGATGATAACCCTAACCCTAACCATAGCCATAACCCTAACCCTAACTCTAACCTTAATCCTAGCCCTAACCTTAATTGTATTTGTGATGATAAACCTATTCTAGATGATAAACCTAACCCTAATCCAATTCATGATGATAATTCTATCCTTGATGATAACCCTAACCCTGACCATAACCATAACCACAACCACAACCACAACCCTGGCCCTAACCCTAACACTAACCTTAACTGTAATCCATATTCATGATGATAAACCTATTTGTGATGATAACCCTAACCCTAACCCTAACGGTAATCATAACCATAACCCTATCCCTAACCATAACCATAACCTTAACCCTAACCCTTACCCTAACCCTAACCGTAATCCCTATTCGTGATTGTAAACCTATTCGTGATGATAACCACAACTTTAATAGTAACCCTAACCCTAACCCTAATCCAATTCATGATGATAAACCTAATCCTAGTCCTAACCCTAACACTAACCCTAACCCTAATCCTATTCATGATGATAACCATAACTATGGATACTAAATCTGCAATATGTTAAGCCTTAACAAGAATAAGTCAAGCAAAACACATCAAATCTAATATCCCTATGAAATGTTGCATCATGTTAGATATGCTAAATGAGAAATTAAAACAATAGGAAAAAATCAATAAGCATATAAACAACATGAATCCAAATTTATCTCATTGTGGATTAGTGCTTCTATGGAAAGAAGCCATTTCCCAATCCTTTGCTAAGCTCCATGATATTGATGATATGAAACTACTTTGAAGATGATTTGAGGTATACAAAATTAGTTCTCAATTGAAGAGAGTGACTTTGCATGAGATTGTGGAGGATTTTTTGAATAATGAAACCTTCTATTTATAAAATTTCAAAAGCTAAGAGTGCTCAAAATAGAGCAATGTGGGATAAAGATTTGACCAATGAGATTAAGCCACTTGTCAACTTGTGATTGGTTGAGGAATGAGCACATTTTGGTCAATTTTCCAAAGAGGGGGAGATTCAAATTTGAATTTGAGAGTTAAATGTTGAGTTTAACTTGTGCAAGAGCCATGTAAGAGCTCATAAATTCTTTTTTGGATGTACATGTCAAATTGGGTGGAGATTAAAATTTGGAGAATATTCTCCCTTTATGCCAAGTTGAAAGTAAATAAATATTTTGATAAATCAATTAAATGTATTTTCATGTGCAAGTGGAAAAATCAAGAGAATACAAGTGATTAGGTTTAGCATTTAATCATGGATTAGATTAGTTAAGATGATGTTAGATTCCTTTGACCCATTTGACTTAGATTTATGGATTTAAGCTAAATCAAACAGAGATGAATGATGATTTGAGATTTAATTAAATAAAGTTTTGATTTATTTAATCAAAGAGGGAATGATAGACTTAAATTAAAAAAAGTTAATTTATTCAATTTAAGTGAATGACCTTAGGAGATTGAATTAAATGAACTTGATTTACATCATGAATGGACGAGTGTGAATTTGATTTATGAATGTGATTCTATTTAAGTGCACAATGCTAATTTCAAGTGTCTACATTTTTCCCCTCTTTGAAGCAATGTACTTGCTGCATTGGTTCAAAGAATAAACTTGTCATGATCATAAATAAAAAGAATTCTGATTTTTTTGGATGCCCCAGTAGAAAGAAGTACACTAGTACATTTCCACCTCGAGAGATTGAACGAAAATACTCGATTTGAGGGTCAATCTCACGATAAAGAGGTTAAAGATGGATGGTTATGATGATAATGCAAATGAGATGTGTAGGCATGCAAAATTAACGTTGTGCATTCGATCAGGTTCATTCATCAAGGTTCCACATTAGGTGCATTCATCAATTAATCAAATTCACCTTCATTCATTTATCAGGTAATCTCATTAATTTCCATCTCCTAAGGTCATGCATTCAAAATTAAATAAACATTATCATAACCCTTTTAATCAAATAAATCAAACATCATCCCTTTAATTAAATAAACCATAAATTTATTTAATTAAATCTCCAAATCCATATTTCATCCTTTTCTGATTTAAATAAATCAAACATTTAAATCATGAAAGTCAAACTAACCTAGTTATCATTAATTTAATCTAACCATGATTAAATGCAAATCTTACCCACTTGCATTCTCTAGATTATGCCACTTGCACAAATAAATCCATTTATTGATTTATTTAAATCATCATTTTCACTCAACATAGCATTTATGGGGAATATTCCCTCAAGTTTGAAAAATATGACAAGTTGATTTGTCCCTCCAACATTGCATTTATTTCTCATTTTCTTGTCCCCCTCTCAAAATTTATTGCAAAATTTGAATTTGAAACTCCCTCTCATGAGCACACTTCCCAAATCTTGCACATCCATTGGCCTATCACCACTTGACAAGTGGCATCTTCTGATTGGTGGATCTTTAGTCCCACATTAACCCATTTGGCCAATCTCTCATCAAGAAAATCTATAAAAGAAGGCCTTAATCCTCATCAATCCATCCACAACTTTTATGCAAGGTTACTCTCTTGGTTTGAGAACTATTCTTGTTCTTCATCTCCATTGCATCTCATCATTTTGGTTTCTTAGCAAGGATTGGGAAAGGGTCATTGACACATTTGACACCAATCCACTATGGGATAGGTAACTTGTTATTGTTTTCATAATGCTTTTTAGTCTTTTATTGTCATTTGTTGCACTTTGAAACATTCACAAGGTATTTTGGATGCGGATAGAGGTTGCAGCAGATCTGATGTTGAAGTGACTTTGACTCACACCCGGGCTAATACGAAGAGGAAGGTCCCTGCTTCTCCACACTTGGTTCAAATCCTCAAGTAGGGGTTACAGGATATGAGTGAAGCTGAAAAGGAAGCCGAGGAGTTGATGAACACCTTGGAGTAGTGCTACTGTGGTCGTTTCTGCCTTTTTGGCAGTCCTTTTTTTGGACCCTGTTGTCTCTTTTTGCTGTCGTTTCCCTTTTGGGACAGCTGTCTGTTTGTTCAAACTTTTTATGCACTATCCTTGTTTGTTTTAACTTTGTGGTTTTAGGTCCCTATAAAACCTATTTTTTCCTTTTCAAAAACATTCACAAGGTATTTCATAGGAGTGTTATTGAAAGATTTATAGGTACTAACCCTTGTTTGAAGTTAAGTATGTGCAGATTTTAAAAGGTACTCACAAGATGATTTCAAGACACTTAGAATAACCAATCTATATTATCCTAAACAACTTAAATGATGATATCATGTATGTGAGATGGATGATGCGGTGATTTCTATATGATTTGGAATGAATGTTTTATGTAGATGCTTAGACTAATAGATCTATATTATGATGATGATGCAAATGTAGTGCATGTTAAATGATCGGTGCTTCCTATTATGTATGATATGAATGATATGTGGTATACTAATGGTTTGTGGATGTAGGATGGATGCATGATGGATTCATTGGTGATATTATGTTAGTTTGGAGAAAAGAAAGAAGAAATGAGATGATGACAAGATAATCCAACAAGTCCATGATCTGACGATACTTTATTAGAGATGATGATGATGATAGATGATGATTTTCTTATCAAGGAATGGGACTTTAAAAGGGCTACTTACCTTATGTTTGATAACACACATAAGCACGATGCATCAAGGTATAAAGAACTAGGATGGCATTGTACCTAGTGCGATGGAATTTGACTCGACAAATAGATAGGATTATTCTTGTTCACATTTCACATACAGAAACCTTGCTAGGACATACCTAACAAAGTAAGTATTCACCAAGTTATTTTACAAGAACGTCCAACAAGCACAGTACACAAAATATAATGATCGTTGCCCCATTCCTATCTCTATAAATCCTTCGTTCGGATATTATCGAGAGGTCCTTAGAATGAGCACAATAATATAAATGAAAAGAAGAGATCAAGTACACAAACAAGTCAATGTTCTTCATATCTCTAGCCAAAGGGATTTGTTTTGATAGGATAAGAATCCAAGTGATATACAAAATGATGCCCATTGTCAGAATGATATATCCTAGGACATGCATTGTATAGGATGATGATGGTTTGATAAGTTGATTGACATGTTTGAAAATGATCAAGAGTTTGATTTTGGATTTAACGGTTTGTTTTGATTTTGATTTTATGTTTGAACTTTGGTTTTGCCAATTGTTGTGGTTGTTTCTATTTGTTTTGCCAAAGGATGAAGGTGACGATTAGTTTATTATGGATGATTGATTATTGCAAGTGAAAGCAAGATGAGATGGATGGTTTTTTTCAAATATTTGAATTTTTTGGCATTTTTGGAATGTTTTGAGGCTGTTTTTGGTATTTTCAAGATTTTACAAATGTTTTGATATTTGATTTTTTCGAATTTTTTTGGATTTTGTGTTTTTTGAATGTTTTTAGATTTTGATGTCTCGGGGGTTGATCAAAGATGAGCCTTGCCTATGTTTAAGCTCAGAGACGACGTAGTTTGAATTTCAAATTTTTTTGACATTTTTCAATTCTTTGTGTGTATTTGGATTTTGATATGTTTTGAATTGTTTTTGGGTTTTTGCATGATTTTGACAATTTGGATATGGATATGTATGACGATATCAGTGCTCTATTTTAGGTTTTTTTTTTTTGTTGAAAACCAAGCTAAGGTTGATTGATCTAATTGGTGGATTGATGATGATGATAACATTGTTGTGGATACCTAGCAATGCAAGGATTGATTGATCAGGAATGATGACGATAACATTTTTGAGGATGCACAACAATGCAAGGATTGATTGATCAAGACTGATGATGATAACATTGTTGAAGATGCATAGCAATGAAAGGATAGTGTTAAACAACATGAGGATTGGGAAGGATCTCCCAAGATGATGATGGATTGATTGGATTTGATTGATCAAGATTTTGAAGCTTGGTTTGAAACAAAAGATTTTTTGGATGATTTGATGTGACATTTGAAGTGTGACTGATATTGATTATTTTGAGTGATGTTTGATGAAAGATGAAGCTTGATAAAGAACATCTTCTTCTCAAAATATTCCATGGGTTAGTGATTTGGAATTTCGCTCACAAGTGGTTTGACCAGTTTGATTTCACGTTTTCTAATGTTCGGATCGCCACATAAGTTGGAGGATATATATCAATATTTTTTCTCAAAGTAAGATGTAAATATTTTCCCCCAATGTCTAGCAATGTATGGAATGTTATGGATGGATCCTTAAATAGGTGTATGGATGGATCGATATAGTAAGCATGCAAAGGTGTTCAAAATGCTCATTTAGATAATGTTTCATGGCTCAGATAATGCTACATAGGAGAGGATAAATGAAAATGGCCCATGTCAAGATGTTTACCATAAGCAAGTGTAAAGTGTGCCCCAAACTTTTTCAAGATCAAGATGACTTGGATGATGGATGCAGATGGATGAAAATGGATTGGATAAATGGTTCATGGATGAATGGATTTATTATGGATGAGATGGATGGAATGCTAGATTTATTATGGATGGGATGAGATGCTTTCACCTGAACTGGCGCACGTAGATGCTCGATTCTACACATGATGCATGTTTTCCATGTTTTCATCATGGTTTTTCCCAAAGAGCCACCATAGTGGTTTTCACTAGAGGACAATTTTTATTTTTACTATTTTCTATCTTTTTTTTTTTTTGGATTTTCATATTTTTTGATTATTTTGATTTTTCTAAAAAAATTTAAGCTCATGTTGAATCACAAGGTCTTGCTGATGTAGATGCCCCTATCATAATGTGCCATTGATATCTTGCTTGAAGAAGATGCTTTGCTAAGATACATGCACTTGAATGCAACTTTTGAGATTCCTTATCTGCTTCATTGGTGTTGGAGTTGACTTTGTCTTTGTGCACACATCGCTTGCAATAGAGTGCCTTCTAAATCCTTATGATGAAGGGTCGTTGCCAACACATGGTCAATGTGAGAATTAGATATTATGCGTGGAGGCATGGATGGAGTGTATTTATGGATAGGAGATGGATTGGCTGACAGTTTGGAACCTTTAACTCTCCAAACTTGGGAAGATGAGCAATGATGGGTGGATATGAAAGTGTGCGTGGAACTAGGACCAACTGTTTGATACACTTTGTACGTCGCTTGAAAAGCTTGTTTTTGCTTTTGTGGACATCTTTGATGGATATATTTCTCTTTTTTATTTTTCCCCATAGTTTCCTTAACTGATGGAGTTTGATATGGATAATTTTTCTTCAATGGTATCCACTTATATTTGATTTGTCCATTGTGCTTCTCAAATTATTTTTCTTTGATGATATTCTTCTTGCTTTGATTCAAATCTTTCTTTTGATGTTGGTCCCGATTTTTGGATGGGGTGATGGGTGGATGAAGATTTATGATATGGCTAGTTGTAGTATTGGCATCGATTTCATCATAAGGATTCTTCATGTTCCCTATGTTGACATTTTCTTGAGACATAGTTGCCCCCAGTATCATGGAATTATTACCTTCATGCTTTGATTCTGCCTGTCTTGAGATGCCTTGCTCAGTAAGCACTCTCTGACAAATGGCCATTGTAGATGATGTTGTTTCAGTTTGCTGCTCTGCTAACTCTGGATTATACTATTTTTTCTGACTTGTTTCCTTGAGCGAATAATGTTGGATATATGCATATGTAATGTCCTCAGTATGAATTTGGGATATATTTGATCTTGATGTTGACAACTTAGTATGATTATAGGAATCAATAACCTACTCTTTCTATGTAATAATGTTAAGAGTAAAGAAATCTTGTTCTGAATGAAGATCATCTATGTGTCCATCCATGGAAAGCATCTCATGGGTAGATGGAGGAGTATGTGCATCTTGTATAGATAGGAGAGTGTCCATTAGATCATTATAGTATCTTGGAGATAAGAATTCTTGATCTTGAATAATTTTGGAGTTGCTTTCGACATGCTTTGGATCAAGTTCCTTACATGGGTCAATTTCAAAGGATGGATTGCTTATAAAGGGTTCTTGGATGTCATCATTAGACATGGTAAGTAGTTCAATATCTTCAAGTGTCAAGTTTAGGGTTCCTTCAGTATCTGTAACCATGAGGTAAAAGGATGTCAACATGTCTTGGAAAGAACCATTGCTAGACCTTGGTGGAAGATGTTGATCATGCTTTGGAATAAATTCTTGAGATATGTTCTCTAACTCATTAGGTGATGTAGAAACATTTTCAATATGATCATTGGTTGATAGATCATCCATTATGTCAATAGGATCAAATAATCCTAACACTCCTTGAAATAGATCACTAAAAAGTGGCTCTTGATGTATGGTGAGTTGACCATCAGATGGGGTGGAAACATCTTCAATGTGCTCATAAATAGAAAGATCTTGAACATTGCTTTCAACAATTGTGGTGGAGAGATTGTGAATGTCTTCAACCATAGGGTCAAGTGATGTTGACATTTCTTGAATTGGATCATTTTTGGGTATTGTTGGTGGATTTTGATCATGATTGAGAAGTGACTCTTGAAATATGTTGATTTGATCATGGGATGAAGTAGACATAGCTGCAAGGTGCTTAGTGATGGATTGATCTTTATCCTTGTTCTCAATAGTTGCCATTTTTTGTGTTTGTGCTTGTCCTTGTTGGGCAGCTTGAGAGGCTTGTTGCACTTGTTGAGCTTGTGTTGCTTGTTGCATGGATAGATATTGTTGGATGGCCTTTTGGTAGGCCTGGTGAGCTTTTAGTGCAATGTTATATTGTCTTGCTGCATTTGGTTTTGGTGGTAGTGGTGGTGGATTCAGAATTGTGTTGGATGTAGTGACAAGTGGTTGAGATATGCTTGGACCGATTGTGAGGGTTTGAGATATGATGGGTGTGATAAGGGTGGTTGGAGTGATTGAGGTGATAGGAATGGTCAAAATGATAGAGGTGATAGGTCCTTTGGAGACCATATTTTCATTTGTCGAGATTGATGTTGTCATTTGATTAGATACCATATGTTGGTGCAATGTTAATGGTATATTCAAAGGATTTGATGTGATGGCTTGATTGGTGTTAGGTGGATTGATTTGGATGGAGTGATTGGTGCTAGGTAAAGGGGGAAGCCCTAAAGCAAGGAATGATGTTGATATGGGTAATGGTGGTGGCAATGTCTCTTGGCAAAATGACTCGACTATTTTGGTAAGTGTAGCAATTTGATCTCGCCAAATTTGATCTTGATTTCAATCTTGACTCCCTTGATATAGTTGATTTGGTTTTTGTTCAAGTAGATTTGGGATGCATACTTGTGGTTTTTGAATGGTATCATGGAAAATTTGATTTTGGACAATGTTCTGATTTGGGATGATGTTCAGATTTGGCATGATAGGTTGAAATTGAACATTGTTGGTGTTGGGAATCACATTGCCCTGATTTAGGTAACTTTTATTTTGCATGGTGTTTCCTTGACTCAGATCAATAAATGGAGTTGTTAACCTATTGTTTGGACATTCAACAATATTTGTGTGATTTGTGAACATATCTACCCAAAGTTTTCCAAGTGTGGATTTGAAATGTTCATGTTTGGAAAAATTGTACTTGGCATGTTCATATTTGGGATGTATGGATTTGGTGGGATGACGTTGTTTGTTTGAAGGCTCATGCATTGATTATTCAGTTGATAGATTTGTAATGTTGGACTAGGATTTAAATCTACCATCAGAAAATGTGTTCCAAGATTTAGATTGGGTAGACTCACATTTTTTGTACCATTGAGGTTTGTAGGAGATAATGATCCCATGTATCGATTGTATAAATGTGAGTTTTGAAAATCAACTGGCATTGTAAGGCTTTGATAGTTTGGTTGACTTGGATTACTCATGATGTATGGATCAAGTTTATATTCCATATTCCTCTTGTGTTTTGACCTTTTTGACCTCTAAGGGATTTAGTACCAATGATGAGATGAAGGATGAAAGGAGTGAATAGTATGGGTGTTGAACTTTTAGGGACTTTGTATCAATGCTAGACTTAGGGTTTGATTTTGATTGGTTTGATTTGGATAATGAACTTGTAAACCCTAAGATGTTAAATTTTATCTTAGGATTAACTTATTCAAAGGGGTGCTAATTTAACTAGAGGTATGAGAAAGGATGCATTCCGATACTTCTAACTAAACAAGGTGATTTTTATTTTGATGATCTACCCAAGTCTAGAATGGTGTTTCCAAAGCTCTAAAGTTGTTTGTGGGATGAAGATGATAAATGTTTGGGATGGATGAAGTGTTTGATTTTATCCTAAATGAACCTAAGAAGGACTTGTTTACTAGACCAAGATAGTGAAGAACATGCTTTTCTCTAAGAGTAGTTCAATACCAAAAGACCAATGTTTTCTCGAAAGACGATAAAAAGATAAAAAAGCACATGTGTGGGTCCAATTTTTTATCTTTGCTTTAATGAATTATTTTTACCAAAAATAGATGCTTGATTATGTTTCAAACTAAATGTCTAATGTCACAACTTCTTTTCGTCCCACAAAGTGCTATGTGGAAGTTCCAAGAAATCAAGACAAGGGTTGCCTAATGTTGACTTTTGTAAGAGAAAATTAAGATGTAAACCCAATTACTTAGAAACCTATAGAGATGTAATCCCTAGGGTAAGCAATAGATCTTGGGTTTTTTCAAAGTTATTTTCTCTATCTAAGGGGTTTGAAATTTTGATTCTCATGTTAGATCACTGTTTCCCAATGTTTTCGAATCAAGCAAGTGTTTTGACTCACAAGCAATTTAACATCCTAGCTCAATTGGTAAATTTTTCTTGGTGGGCTTGCCTCATGCCCTTCGAAGTAGAAAAGATGATTTTACATTCAACCCAGGAAAAAATATAAAGGTATGTTAAGAATGAAGTCTTAACCTCTATATTTTAACCAAGATTAGACATGGAAAGTAACTTCTTGGAATCTAATTTCCAATGCACTACTTTGATAAACTCATTGGATGGACTGGTTGGTTACTACAAACAAGGGTTTTAGTTTAGACTTTCCATTCGTGGAGATTGACCCATATGACGAGAGTCCCTTTTCAGATCCATCTTGTTAGAGTCAACCGCGTGATATTGGCATTTACTCCAGTACCCATATTTATATCCTGGTTGGAAATACTCTCGTGTTCATAGTGTTACTGGTTGAGTTGTTCCATTGGGTGAGTACTTTTTCCCCAAGGCAGACCCTCTCTAAGATAAAAAAAAAGCGAGTAGACATATTCATAGTTCGATCAACCTTCATTTAGAAATAAAGCGAGAACACATGCAATAGGTTTTACTCACACTCGCAAAGTGTTTTGTTCAATTTTAAACCCAAAATGAAGTGTGGAGGTGATTACTTTATCTCAACCTAAGATAAAAAAAAAGGCCTTTTGATTCTCAAGATCGTTGTAAAGCACGAGAGAAGCGCGTATGTCATTTTTCGATGATGTTAGTTTAAGTAAGAAATCACAAAAACAAAGTTGCACATGTTCGTTTTAAGTCCACAAAGTAATTGTGAGTTATTTTTAAAGCACCAAAGTTTAGTGTGAGGTTGCTTGTTCAATTTTAGAACCCAAATTGAAGCTAGTAAGTGTCTAACGTTCTTTTTTAACCCTTTACAACCAAAAATTGAAGTGTTCTTTTTAGAGCCCCAAAAGATGTGAGTTGATTTAAAACAGAAAACTAAAGCATGAAATGGAAGCTCTAGATTATCACAATAAGCATTAAAAAATGCTTTTGTCAACTTCAAATTTTAATGCTCAATTCTCTTTGACTCCAATTTTGCTTTCTTTTCACCTTATTCCAATGTTCAATTCCAATGTAAACTTTAACCTTTATGCAAATACCCCTCAAGAAAAGTGAGCTTTGAATGATATTAATGACTTTGTGTGGGGAAATCATGAATTCGATAGGTAGACTGGTACATAAGTGATGGTAACATAGATTTTCAATAAGCCATTAAACTAAAGTCAAATAGATATGAATGCAGTTTTATGCAAAAGCAAGCTTTTTAATGGGAACAAAGGTGAGTGTTGCTCTTAGATTACAAATAAATATGCCAAATTTGAAGCCGTATCAAACTCTATAGAAGATGGAGTTGGATAATCAAGGCAAACTCCTATTTTGTATCATCTTAGTTCTGACAAATGAGTAATCATTCACAACATGAGGGATGAAAAAAATTAACGTATACATATCATTCAAAGTAATGCTTAAGCTCCTTTTTCATTTTTGTGCTTCACACTTAATGCTGGCAGTTGTATTTAGGAAGCAGGCAACAACAATTAGTATATAAAAACCTAGCAACACTTGGATTTAAATCTTGTAACCACCAAGAAAATATTGTAGATAGATTCCTATTAGCAACAAAATATATTCAAAGATTCCTCTAAAATGTGTTATAGATGTAGTCTATTACGTGCCCCAGCTTTGACTTGCAATGATGAGATATTGTCTTGTCTAACACAACCATCAATCCAATGAATGCACATTTATGGATTTTTAGGTTGTTGCACCTAAATCAAGCCACACGCCATTGATTCATGAATCAAGTCACATGAATTGATAAAAGTGCAATAAGAAAAATGATATGGATCTTTAGATGCACAGGTCTAGGCATGGGAAATGCTTCAGGAACCGACTTTAATTTACCCAATTTGGAAAAATCACAAGGCATGTCAAAGTCATGTGGCATCCTTAGTTCTCATGCATTGTACCTTGTCTTTTTTTTCATTCTCACAATAATAAGTATGGAGATATTTTACCAGTGGGAAATCCTATACACGGGCTACAATAATAAATATGGAGAACTTTTACTAGTCTTTGGTTAATACATGTTCACCAGCTTGCAAGAAAGAACCCCCATGCAAGAAATTCAAAAGATTGTCATTGAATAAAAACTAATTCTTATGCTTCTAAGACCGATACTAAATCTGCAATATGTTAAGCCTTAACAAGAATAAGTCAAGAAAAACACAACAAATCTAATATCCCTATGAAATGTTGCATCATGTTAGATATGCTAAATGAGAAATTAAAACAATAAGAAAAACTAAATAAGCATATAAACAACATGAATCAAAATTTATCCCATAGTGGATTGGTGCTTCTATGGAAAGAAGCCCTTTCCCAATCCTTTGCTAAGCTCCATGATATTGATGATATGAAACTTCTTTGAAGATGGTATGAGGTAGACAAAATCAGTTCTCAATTGAAGAGACTGACTTTGCGTGAGATTGTGGAGGATTTGTTTAAGAATGAAACCTTCTATTTATAAAATGTCAAATGCTAAGAGTGCTCAAAATAGAGCAATGTGGGATAAAGATTTGACCAATGAGATTAAGTCACTTGTCAACTTCTGATAGGTTGAGGAATGAGCACATTTTGGTCAATGTGCCAAAGAGGGGGAGATTCAAAATTGAATTTCAGAGTTAAATGTTGAGTTTGACTTGTGCAAGAGACATGCAAGAGCCATGTAAGATCTCATAAATGCTTTGTTGGATGTACATGTCAAATTGGGGGGAGATGAAAATTTGGAGAATATTCTCCCTTTATGCCAAGTTGAAAGTAAATAAAGATTTTGATAAATCAATTAAATGCATTTTCATGTGCAAGTAGCAAAATCTAGAGAATACAAGTGGTTAGGTTTAGCATTTAATCATGGATTAGATTAGTAAAGATGATGATAGATTCCTTTGACCCATTTGACTTAGATTTAGGGATGTAAGCTAAATCAAAGGGAGATGAATGATGATTTGAGATTTAATTAAATAAAGGTTTGATTTATTTAATCAAAGAGGGAATGATAGGCTTAAATTAAATAAAGTTAATTTATTCAATTTAAGTGAATGACCTTATGAGATTGAATTAAATGAACCTGATTTACCTAATGAATGGACGAGTGTGAATTTGAATTATGAATGTGATTCTATTTAAGTGGACAATGCTAATTTCACTTTTCTATAGTAACCATAACCATAACCCTAACCCTAACCCTAACATTAACCCTAACCCTAATCCTAACCCTAAACCTAACCCTAATCCATGTTCATGATGATAACCCTATTCGTTATGATAACCCCAACCCTAATCCCAATTTTAACTCTAACCCTAACCAAATTAGTATACTTAATCATTGATAAACATATCCCTAACCATAACCATAACCTTAACCCTATTCCTAACCCTATCCCTGACCCTTATCCCTATTCGTGATGATAACCCCAACCTTAATACTAACCCTAACCCTAACCCTAACCCTAACAATAACAATAACCATAACCATAACCCTAATCCCTATTCACGACGATAAACCTATTTGTGATGATAACCCTAACCCTAACCATAAGCATAACCCTAACCCTAATGCTAAGCTTAATCCTAGCCCTAACCTTAACCGTATTCATGATGATAAACCTATTTTTGATGATAAACCTAACCCTAATCTTGACCCTAAAATTAACCCTAACCCTAATCTTATTCCTGATGATAACCCTAACCATAAGCATAAGCCTAGCCCTAACCATAACCATAATCCATATTCATGATAATAAACCTATTTGTGATGATAACCGTAACCGTAACAGTAACCATAACCCTGACCCTATTCCTAATCCTATTTGTGATGATAAACATAACCCTAATCCTAACCCTAACACTAACCCTAACCCTAATCGTAACCCTAATGCTATTAGTGATGATAAACCTATTCGCAATGATAACCCTAACCCTAACCCTAACCCTAACCATAACCATAACCCTAACCCTAACACTAATATTAACCATAACCATAGCCATAGCCCTAACTCAAACTCTAACCCTAACCGTAAGACTAACCCTAACCCTAACCCTAACCCTAACTTGAATCCCTATTCATGATGATAACCACAACCCTAATCCCAATTTTAACTCTAACCCTAATCGTATTACTATATTTTATCATTTATAAACCTATACATAACCATAACCATAACCCTAACCCTAACCTAAAACCTAACCCTAATCCCTATTCATGATGATAAACCTATTTGTGATGATAACCCCAACCATAATCCCAATTTTAACTCTAACCCTAACCAAATTACTATATTTTATCATTTATAAACCTATCCCTAACTATAATTGAAGCACTATAAATCTGCAAATGAACCTTCTCAAACACTCATTAGTGGGGTTAGTTTACATATACAAATCTATGAATACCTCTATGAAATAACAATTTCATGCTTCAAAGATGCAAACAAATAACTAAGAAAATCAAAGAGACATATAGAAGCAAGATACATACCTATTCCATATTGGATTGGTGTCAAATGTGCCAATGACCCTTTGCCAATCCTTGCTAAAACTCGAATTATGCAACACAATGATGATGAGCAAAATTAGTTCTCAAATTAAGAGAGTAACTTTGCATGAGAGTGTAGATGGATTTGATGAAGAATCAACCCTATATTTAAAGATTTTCAAATTCGAAGAATGCTCATAAAAGAGCAATGTGTGATAAAGATTGGAAAAATGAGATGAGGCCACTTGTCAACTTGTCATAGGTTGAGGAATGTGCAAGTTTTGGCCAATGTTCCCAAGAGAGGGAGATTCAAATTTGAATTTGTGAAATAAATGTTGCGCGGGGGACATGAATTGGAGAAGTTATTGCAATGTTGGAAGGGACAAGTCAACTTTCCATCATTTTCAAACTTGAGGGAATATTCTATTTTTTATGCCAAGTTGAAAGAAAATAAGGATTTTAATAAATCAATAAATTGATTTATTTGTGCAAGTGGGAAAAGCTAGAGGATGTGATGGGTGGTTAGATTAGGTAAATCAGGATTAGATTAGCTGAGGTGATGATTAGTTGATTTTGACCCACTTGACTCAAATATTTGATTTATTTAAATCAAAAGGGATGGAAAATGCATGTTTGATTTATTTAATTAAAGGGATGATGCAAGACTTTGATTTATTTAATGTAAATGAATAACCTTAGGAATGAATTAAATAGTCGTTATTTACATGGTGAATGGATTTGCTGAGTTTGATTAATTTAATGAGAGGATGAATATGAACTAAGTACATAATGTTAATTTTGCATGTCTACATTTTTAACCTCTTTTAAGCAATGTACATGTTGTGTTGGTTCAAAGAATAAACTCGCCGCGAACAAAATTCAAAAAAATTCTAATTTTTTTGGTTGCCCCAGCGGAAAGAAGTACACTAGTACATTGCCCCTTCGAGAGATCAAGCGAAAAGATTCCATTTGAGGGTTGATCTTAGGATAAAGAGGTTCAAAATGGATGGTGATGCAAATGAGATGGTTTTAAGATGCTTAGAATAACAAATCTATATTATCTTAAACAACTTAAATGATGATATGATGTATGAGATGGATGAAATGGATGATGTGATATGTTGTGATTATGCAATGGATGATTTATGAGATGCTTAGACTAACAAATCTATATTATGATGATCATATGTTGGGATTATGCAAATGTATGATTTATGCAAATGTGATGATTTATGAGATGCTTAGACTAGTAGATCTATATTATGATGATTATATGTTGTGATTATGCAAATGTGATGATTTATTAGATGCTTAGAATAAAAAATCTATATTATGATGATGATATGTTGTGATTATTCAAATGTATGATTTATGCAAATGTGATGATTTATGAGATGCTTAGACTAATAGATTTATATTATGGTGATGATATGCTGTGATTATGCAAATATATGATTTATGCAAATGTGATGGTTTATGAGATGCTTAGACTAATATATCTATATTATGATGATGATTATGCATGTGAGATGATATGTAGAATATTGATGGTTTGTGGATGTAGGATGGATGCACTGGTGATGATGATTAACTATTCATGACGCGATGTTAGTGCGGAAAAGAAGAAAATAGATGATGACAAGAGGATCCAACAAGCCAACTTTATGAGTGATGATGATGAGAAATGATGATGATAGATGGATGATTTTCTTATCAAGGATTGGGATTTTAAAAGGGTCACTTACATTATGTTTGATAACACGCATAAGCAAGATGCATCAAGGTATAAAGAACCAGGATGGCGTGGTACTTAGTGTGATGTACTTTGACTCAACAAATAGATAGGAGTATTCTTGTTCACACCTGACATACAAAAACCTTGCTAGGATGCACTTTAGAAGTTTCAAAAACCTCAGACCAAAACACATAAAGGTATAACCAATCAATGCAATAGTCAACAAGCTATCCAAAACATCCTCTATACATATCTAACAAAGCAAGTATTTGCTAGGTTATTTTACAAGAACGTCCAACAAGCACAACAAACAAAAGGATAATGATCATTTCCCCATTCCTATCTCTCTAAATCCTTCATTTGGATATCATCGAGAGGTCCTTGGACTAAGTGCAATAAGATAAGTCAAATGACAAAGATAAAGCACACAAACAAGTTGATTTTCTTCAATACTGCTAACCAAAAAGGGAATGTGTTTTTAAGGATAAGAACCAAAACTATTGCCAAAAGATAATGCCCATTGTAGGAAGGATACATCCTAGGACATGTTAGTGGAAGGTGACATGTCATTTCATTTATCCAAAGTGCTCCTTCTGATAAATAATGCCCCTTGTAGGAAGGATTCATCCTAGGACTTGACGTTATCATATGATTGATATGGGACTATTTGGATGATGGACTATCGACACCAAGAATTGACAAACTTGTTTACGTATTGATTTAAACCTGAGACTTGACGTTTTTGAGTTTTTACTTTTCACCTACTAGACCTGTTTCTAACTATTTCACCAAAGGTTGAGGACGATGATCAGTTTATTATGGATGGTGTTATTGTGGGTGCAAGCGAGATGAGATGGATGGATTTTTTCAAATATTTGGATGTTTTTGGTCTTTTTGAGATGTTTTGAGAATTTTTTTGGTATTTCTTGAGATTTTGAAATGTTTTGATTTTTGATTTTTCAAATGTTTTGGGATTTTCTAAGATTTTGACCAAGAGACTAACCTAAGGACCTATCTTAGGGGCCTTGAGGGCTAATCAAAAGATTAGCCTTTCCTATGTTATACATGCAGAGACCACATAGTTCAACTAATGACTTGACCAATTTACAGATGAAGATATACATGATGAAATGTTAGTTTATTATGACAGAATCCTAAAGGACTGACCTAAGTGTCTTGTGGGATGATTAAATATCAACCTTTCCTATGTTCAAGCTCAGAGACACCGTAGTTCGACAAGATGACTCTATTTTTTGACTTTTTGACTCACTTTTTGACCTATTTTTTAGGATTTTAATATGTTCTGATGTTTTTGGATTTTTTGATGTTTTTGAATTTTTTGATTTGAGAACTTTAAGAATATAAATGAATTTGATCCAATGAGAACATGCCCCCAACATGATGCAATAGACTACTCTAATTAAGGCAGCACAAACTAACCTTGAGGATGGGCCGAGTACTACTAGGAGGGATCATGATACGAAAATAGGACCAAGTTATGGTGCGGATACGAGTTGATAAGTGATGAATGGAGACCTAAATGTGATGGATGATGGAAGTGAAATGGAGAGATGATACAGAACAAGCTGTAAAGATCTTGGTGGATGGAAAGTGCTTATTTACACAAGGAACCTATTTTCTAGGTTTTCACCAAGGTACTTTCCCAAAGTGCCACCAAAGTGGTTTTCACTAGAGGACGATTTTTTCTCTTTACTATTTTTTTATCCATTTTCTGATTTTTTTGGATTTTTTGCTTTTTAATTTTTTTGTTCTCACCAAGATACCTGTTTTCCAGGTTTTTGCTGAAGTGATCATTTTTTATGACATTTTCTGACTTTTTGGATTTTTTTGGTTTTATACCTTGAAAGATTTAGGCATAAATTTTTTTGAGATGAGAACTATTCATGGAATCCTAAAGAGTTTCCCCTTTGGGTGTTGA
Organism: Sequoia sempervirens; assembly: GCA_007258455.2. Classification (NCBI taxonomy): domain Eukaryota; kingdom Viridiplantae; phylum Streptophyta; class Pinopsida; order Cupressales; family Cupressaceae; genus Sequoia; species Sequoia sempervirens. The sequence goes on from VDFB02000008.1 coordinate 122,446,077, forward strand.
TAGCTGATATGCCCCTAACTTATAACTTGCTATGATGATGAATGGTCCCAACCGATTGGGTTCAAACTTTCTTTTGTTGCTTGGGTTTGGGACATTCTTTTGATATTCTTTTAAGATCAGTTCTCCGACTTGGAACATCCTACTTCTGATTTTCTTATTGTAGCTCCTTTTGAGTCTATTTTGATAGACTTGCAAATGATTCAAAGCATCTATACATCTCTAATCCAGTAGCTCTAGCTCATTTAGTCTTGATACTCGATACTCTTCATCCGTGATGAGGTTTTGCAGTGATATCCTGAGGGATGGGAGCTCGATCTCTATGGGGAGTACCACTTTCGATCCATAGACCAAGGAGAAGGTGGTGGTACTAGTGCGTGTATAGATATTGGTTCAATAGGCCTAGAGGGCAGGATTAAGTTGTAAATTCCAGTCACGACCTGCATCATTGACTGTTTTCTTAAGGATTTTTAGAATGGTTTTGTTTGTAGCTTTTGCTTGGCCATTGCCTTGGGGATAGTATGGGGTAGAGAAGCGATGTTGGATTTTGAATTTCTTGCACAAGTCATGGACATCTTGATTCTTGAATGGTGTCCCATTATATGAGATAATGGCTTGTGGAATACCATAGTAGCATATGAGATAGTTCATAATGAACTTTGAAATCTGCTTCCTAGTTATGTACGTCATGGGTATGGCTTCAACCCACTTAGTAAAGTACTATGTTGCAGTAATGATGAATTTGTGGCCACTAGATGAAGTGGGTGTGATTTTTTCAATGAGATCAAGTCCCCACTGCAAAAAGGGCCATGGTGTGATGATAGGATGAAGCTCTTGAGCTGGAGCATGGATGAGGTCCCTATGTTGTTCACATTGTAGACACCTTCTACTATAGTCAAGTGCTTCTCATTCCATTGTGGGCCAATAATACCCCATCCTCAACAATTTCTTAGCTATGGTCATTCCACTAGAGTGTAAACCATAGATACCATTGTGAACTTTAGTGAGAGCAGTTAATGCCTCCTCAACATTTAGGTAGCGTAGTAGGGTTCCTTCTATGCTTCTACGATATAGGGTATCACCTAGGATGACAAATCTGGATGCCTTTTTAACAATGGTTCAATTTAGGTTTAAAGGTAGGTTGGTGGGTATGATTCCTATACGAAGGTATGTGTAAATGTCATGGTACCAAGGATCACCGGGACCAATGATTTCACACAAAAATTTTGATTTTGGTACCTCGAACGTGGGCATGAGAAGCTGCTCTATCAGGAATTCATATTTTGGAAAATTGTTGGGGATGTCCAGTAGGGACCCAATTGTTGCCATGGCATCTATTGCTCTATTGTTGGCTCTAGGTATCTGCTCAAATGTAATTTTGATGAAGGATTCATTGAGAGTCTCCACCAATTTCTTGTATGGAGTGAGCCTGTCATCCTTGGTCTAGTATTCATTGTTCACTTGGTTTATGATCAATTGGAAATCTTCATACACTTTGAGAGCTATGATGTTCCACTGCACTACTATTTTGAGACCTATGGTCAAAGCCTCATATTTTACAATGTTATTGGTGCAGGGAAATGCTAGTTTGTAGGACCTTGGTATACAATCCCCTTGTGGGGTGATGAAGAAGACACTAGCTCCTGATCCATGCTGTGTGTATGAGCCATCGAAGTATAGTTTCTAGTGGTTAGCTACATTGAGCTTAAAAATAGATTCATCTGGAAAATCTAAGACAAGAGGATTATTAGAATAGATAGGTGCTTCTGCCAGTTGGTCTGCGATGACTTGGCCTTTGATTGCTTTCGTCTCCACGTATTTGATGTCGTATTCTGATAGTATCATCACCCATTTTTCCATTCTTCTTGTGAGCATTTCCTTTGATAGTAGATACTTGAGAGGATCAATTTTGGTGATGAGCTTTATTTTGTGTGCCAACATGTAATGTCTAAATTTTTGTGATGCAAACACTACTACTATGAATTCTTTCTCAATGAATGAATAGTTTAGCTCATGTCCAACCATTGTCCTGCTGATGTACTATATAGCCCTTTTTGTTCCATTTTCATCATGCTGCACTAAAAGAGCTCCAAGGGTTATTGCTGTTGCTGACACATATAGAATCAATGGTTTTCTTGGGATTAGTGGCATTAAGACTGGTGGTGTCAGTAGGTATTCCTTGATTTGGTTGAATGCCTCTTCACACTTGGTATCCCATTTTTACCCTACTCCTTTGTGGAGTAGGTGAGAGTATGGGTTCTATTTGTCAGCCAATTGTGCTATGAATCTACGAATGGATTGGGTCTGCCTTGGAGACCTCTTAATTTTTTTAATGTCTTTAGTGCCTCCATCTCAAGGATTTCTTTTACTTTTGCTGAATCTACCTCGATACCCCTCATTGACACTATATATCCTTGGAGCTTTCCCAATTGTACGCCGAAGACACACTTCTTTGGGTTTAGTCTGACCTTGTACTCCTCCAGTCTGTAAAAGATGTCACTTAGGGTTGCTATGTGATCTTTTATTTTTTTGGATTTAGCTAGGATGTCGTCGACATAGTCTTCAGTCGTCTTATGAATCATGTCATGGAATATCAATGTCATGGCCCTTTGATATGTTGCTCCTACATTTTTTAAGTTGAATGGCATCATGTTCCAACAATATGTCCCCCATGGACAACTGAAGGTTTTCTTATGTTGATCTTCTTTTGCTATCATGATTTGATTGTATCCTAAAAATCTGTCCATTAGTGATAACATCTCATGTCCTGCTGTCATGTCTACTATCATGTCGGTGTTGGGAAGTGCGAAGTCATCTTTTGGACATGCCTTGTTCAAATCTCTAAATTATGTATAGATTCTAATGGCTTTGTCAAGCTTTGAAACAGGTACCAAGTTTGATACACATTCTGGATAATCTATTGGTCGTATGAATCCTACATCTAGTAGCTTTTTTAGCTCCATTTTGACCAATAAGACAATATGAGGGTGCCTTTTTCGAAGCTTTTTTCTAATAGGCTTTGCTTCTAGATACACTGCTAAGTGGTGAACCATGGTCTTTGGATCAAGTCCTGGCATGTCAACATAACTCCATGCGAAGTTTATCTATCTTTCCCTTAAGAAGGCTGCTAGGAGCTCTTGCTCTTCTGATAGTAGTGATTCTGCATAGAATGTGATATGTGGGGTCTCCTCTGTTCCTAGGTTGACCAGATTGCATTTTTCTGCCAAGACTGCTAACTTTTCCTGATGAATAGCTCTTCAAGGAAGATTGAATCCCCCATCCTCGGTCACCCCAGAGAGGTTTTCACCATTGGATGCGTCCTTTCTTTTTACTTTTTTCTTGTCAGAGAGTGCCATAGCATGGTTTTCACTCAAGGAGTTGGATATTATTCTTAATTTCTCACTTTTGCGACTGAAGCATTCAATTGTTTCCCTATAATAGGCATGTTTGTCCAACTCCATTATAAACCTTGCTTTGTGATCCCCATCTGGAATGTTGTCCCGCAATCCCATGAATTCTAAGAGTGCCTCATCATTTTGAATGTATCGAGAATTAGTCATCCTTGTTGGTCATAGTCAATGAGTTGGGGATATACTAAGTGGATCTCCTAATTTTGATGGTTTGTTTCAAAGGAGAGGGTGCTAATCATGCAAAGGGCAGTATCCTCAAATAACCTAGGTAGATTGGTCATGGTATGCTCATCATTGCTACTATTATAAATGTTAGTTATAAAGTTATGTATGTCTCTACCTATGGATATTGATAAGCATACTTCTATTGTGGTTGGTTAAGGAGGAATATTAACCGTTCTAACTGGAGGACTTTGGCCATGTATGGTTATACTCGGAGGGGTACATCCAAGGCCAAGGTTTGTTATCGGTCGCGTCTCTGGCATGATAGGTATTATGAGCCCATTGTCATTTTGTCCCAATCTTTGATTTCTATCATAGCCCATTGTGAGCATTATTTACAGACCCTTGCTTCCATTATCCATTGGTAATTTCGGTACTGGTCTTTCATCTTGATATAGCATATGTGATGGATCTGCCTCAATAACCTCCTGGCCAAGGTCTCCCCATCTTGTGAATTTGGGAGTCTTCAGGAGATGTTTGTGATGTGGAAGCTTGGTTTTCTTGTGGATGTCCCCATGATCAAGGAGATTGTGGTAACTCTCCTACCATAAAAGCATTGTTAGGGAGCTTGTAGCTTCCACAATCATCATCCTGGATGATGAGCTTGATGTTATAGATGGTGGGAATGGTGGGAGTGGCAGGTGTCTCTATCACATAAGTGGACGCGAGAGTGACGGGGTCGATGTATGGTGTGGATGGGCCCTCATCATTTTTTGGTACTTGGGGGATTTTGTAATACTTTGCTTCAAGATTTTTGCAATACAAGAAAGGTTCGGGATCTCCATGGATGGTAAATTCTTGTCTATTATGTGTAAATTTCACACATTGGTGGAGGGTTGATGCTACTGCTTTCATTGCATGGATCCATGGATGTCCTAGGAGGATGTTATATGGCAAGTCAAGGTCCAAGACCTGACAAGTGGTTTCCATGATGGTGGTCCCTACTTGAATAGGGAGTTTGATCATGCCTTGGGACACTCTTTCTTGATTGTCATATGCTCTTATTGTGATACCTTTCCCTTTGTTGATAGAATCTTCTGATATTTTCAATTGCTTGATGAGGTTGAGAGAACAGATATTCAAAATGCGCCTCCATCCACCAAGACCCTTTTGATTTTGATCTTATGTACTATGGCTTCCAAGTGAAGTAAAATGGTTGTGAGATGGTTAGGTGGGGAAATCTTGGTCAAAGAATGTAAGAAGATTAGGCATAATGATATTTCCAACCATAGCTTGGAATTTTTCCGCATCAAGATCGGTGGGGACAATGGATGAGGCCAATGCTTCTTCAAGGATCTTTCTATGGGCAGATGATATTTTTAACAACTCCATGATGGAGATTTGTGCTAGTGTTCTCTTGAGTTGATCTAGGACATTATAGCCATTAGGAATAGATCTAGATGTGAGGACTCTGTTTGGCTGGGATGACCCTACGATGGTTACTTTGTCTCCTCTTGTGGTGACTCCATAATCTTTGGCATAGGAATCTTTGATAGTAATGACCACAAAGTTTTCATTTAGGGAGGTGGTGACTATTTCATACACATGATTTACGTTTGAGTGGGTGCCTTTCCCTTTATCATTTTTATTCCCTTTTTTGCTATGATTCGACATCGGATTTGTATATATCTTAAGATCTTGATTTCCTGTAGGATGTTCTGTGTTTATGATTCTTTTATCAATGAGATCTTGAACGATGTTTTTCAATCTCATGCAACTCTTTGTGGTATGGACTTTGATTTTATGGAATTCACAAAGTTTATTTTCATTATACCAAGGAGGTTTTACATCGGGTTCTTGGTAATTCTCAAAGATAGGAGCTTTGATGAGTTTTTCATCTATCAACTTTTTCATTATGTCCTCAAGTGGTTCCAAAAAAGTGGTGTATTTTTGCTTGGGATAACTCTTGCGTTGGGGTGGTCCTCTTTGATCATTGAGATTATTGATTATTGGATTATTGTTTCGTTGGTGTGTTATGTGATGATCATTTTAGTGTTGTGTTTGGATTTGTGGTGTGGGTGTATGTTGGTAAGGAGCACTAATGACCACCTTGGCATTGACGACACCATCATTAGTAATGTTTTTGTTCCTTGCCCACGTGTGAGGTTTATCATTTTAATTGGATGGTTGGTGGTTATTTTGTTGTTCGGGGTATGATGTTGATTATACAGCTTGAGTCATAAGGGCTCTTTCGATGCTGAGCACCTTGGAGATTAACTGATCATATGTGGTGATGACCTGAACCTTGAGATGAAATGCCAAGCGAATTCAAGGTTGGCTATGATGGTGCAAACTTCTTGTTCTTTTGGCATGGTCCACTTGCTCCAATTGGCCTTGGATCACCATTGTTGTAGGAATGAAGTGAATGATTCACCCTTTACTTGTTTAGAGTTGAGAGTTCTTCTAGACTAACATCCATTGCATTGTTGCATGTGTAGTTCTTAATGAATGCGTCTATAATTTCTTGAAATGTTCTAATTCCTGAAGGTAGACGAGAGAACCATTCCATAATGTTCCCAGCCAAACTCCTAGGAAATAGCTGCATTAGATAAGTATTGTTGTATGTAACTTCCATGCAATGAACTTGGAATTCCCTAATGTGATCTTCAAGGTTTCCTGTCCCTTGATATTTGTCACATTTGGGGATTTCAAATCCCTTGGGGAATGGTTTCATCACTAGGCTCCTATCGAATGGATATGGACACAGGTTACTTGGTGTCTTCATTGTTCACCCTGATTGAAGATCGAGCACTTGTTGTGAGAGCAACCTGATTTGTGTCGTCACATCATTTTGTGGATCATGGGGTGGGATGAAAGTGTTTTGGGTTGTTTTGATCATGGGTTGGATGGGTGGGTTGGTCGGTGTGTTGTTCGATGGTAACTATATGTTCTACTAAGCTAGGTAGGCTTCCACCTACTTTTGTATGAACAAAGCTTTTTGTTGATCTTGTTATTGCTATGCTAAGATTTGTGCTTGCTGTTGCAATTTTTGTTGTTCTAACAACACTTATTGTTGTGCTTGTCATTCCAACAATGCTTATTGTTGGGCTGCCAATTCAGTTGCTTCTTGCTACTCTTGATATTGCTTTATTGCTTGCTGATATGCTTGTAATTGCAATGCTTGTCTTTTTGCAAGAAGTTGTGCTTGTGCTTGCACTTGCTGTGCTTGATATTGGGCATTTTCCTGAGCCTGTGCTTGTGCTACTTGTTGTTGTAATAGAGCTCATGCTTGAGTAGTCTTTTGTGCTTGCAATGCTTGAACGACTTGGGCGGCTTGTTGTTGTTGTTGTTTCAATAAAGCTTGGGCTTGTTGTGCTTGTAAGGTGGCTTAGGTTGCTTGGGAAACTTGCACAGCTTGAGTGGCTTGTTGTTTTTGTACTTGTTGGTATCCCCTTTGAAAAGCACCTTGCAATGCCATGTTGTATTGACTTGATGTGGCGGAAGTTGGTGGTGGTGGGGGTGGCGGTGGATTCAGAATGGAATTTATGATGGTGTTGAATGGTGTTTTCATGTTAATGATTTGAGTGGTAGATGGTATTGTGGTGGATTTAGTGATAAGTCCTGCTATTGATGTGATTGGTCCTTGAGAGACCATACTTTGTGATGTTATGGGGTTATTTGATGATGTAATTAATTTTATGTTTTTCATCTATTGTTGCGATATCAATGAAAAATTTTGAGCAATTGGCATAATGCTTTGATTGATATTTGGGATATTGGTTTGGTTGATAGTTGGTAGGGGGGAACCCTAAGCCAAGGAGTGGTGTGGATGATGATGGCAAAAGTGGAAGTGGTGGAAATGTAAGGGGTGTGAGTCCTTGCAAAAAAATTGTGGTGTCAAAAATGCCCACTGGTCCAAACATATCTCCCTCCCCTTGTGAATTTTTGAGGAGAGAAGTTTCGGGTGTTGCATTAAAAAATAATGATGATGGATCATGGTGGAAAGTGAGAGGAACATTCTTATGTAATGGGTTTTCGGGTATGTTTTGTTCCAAGGTGGTGTTTGCATCCAAGTTTTTATTATTAACAAGGGGGTGTGTTTGAATAGCATTGGGAAATGCATTTCCCTTACTAACGTTAGGTTGGGTTGGAGAAAAAGATGTCATGATTTGTGGAATGTTTTGAGTGATATTGTGGGATGGGGGTGTGGATGAAATGGGAATGGTGGATGAGATTGGAAGAAATGATGTATCCACTATGGTACTCACATTGAAATCCAAAGGTAACTTGGCCCCTTGTTTTGCTAGCTCAAGCATGTATAACGAAGGGTTAAGTCTCATCATGATGTTGATGATTTTATGTTTCTCTGGATTTTGGAGCACTTCCGTTATTTCTTTGTGAGACATTCCAAAGGTAAGATCCTCTCCTTAGTTTTCCTCCTGTGGATTTTGCGATGATGTCAAAAGGTTAACTGTGAGATTTCCAGACCCAATGGGATTTATTTCAAGAGTGGTTTGACTTAAATCACTTGAAGTAGGTGTTTCTTTGTTGGCTTCCATTCTCTTCTTGTATTGAGATCTAGTTTGAACCATAAAACAAGGATCAATTTTTGAGAATGGGAGATGAATCTCTTGATTCTTTGAATTGATCTTTACTTTATGTCCAAAGTAGAAAATTTTAGGATATCTTGAGGATTGAAAGGTGATATGATGATGTAATAAATGGATGATGTGGATGATCTTTTGGTAAATCTTGAAGGAGATACTAGGCTTTTGGGACTTTCAGATATGTTTCAGATTTTGATTGGGATTTTTCCTTGATTGATTTTGATTTTGAACAAATAGACCCTAAGATGTTTGGATGATTATCTTAGGATGGATTTTCTCAAATGATGATACTTTTGAATATGTGTAGGGAGAAGGATGCATCTACCCACACCTATCCAAACAAGATGATAGTTTCACTAAGAATATAAAGAAGGATTCATTTACATATACTAAGGTAAACGAGATGATTTTGATAACTTTTGACTAAGCATATGCAAAAGGATACATCTACACATACCTAGCCAAAGGTGGTTTTGATAATGTCTTCAAGGATTTAGTCTCAAGGGAGGATTTTTATTTTTCCAAAAAGCCTAGCATTAAGGATGATTTCAAAATTTTCCAAAAGGTGATTGTGAGATGATGTTTGTTTTGATGTTTGAAGGATGGATGAAAAAGTTTTTGATTTTCTTTTGATCCTAAGATGAACCTAAAAAAGACACTTTTTTTTCCTAGACCTAGGTATTGAAGAACATGCAAATGCTTCCTAGATACCTTTACAACCAAAGAAACCAAAGAATGATTCAATTTGGACATACACTTTCGGATTTCCAACCAATGACCTTTGCTTTGGACTTTTTCAAGAATTGTGAGGCTTCAACACACATGAAAGTTTATTTTTCTTAGCTTTGCACAATGGCTTCATTTTACCAAAAACATTTTCTCTGATTAAGTTTTCAAACTAAGATGTCCAATGTCTTAATTTCTTCAAACCCCACAAAGTATGTTATGTGGAAATTCAATGAACTTAGGGCAATGGTTTTCCTATTGTTTACTTAATTAGACAAAACAAGATGTAATCCAAAGTTTAGAAACCTCTAAGGATGTGAATCCCAAGGGAAAGAAATAACATATGGATTCAGTCAATTGTATTTGTCTCCAAAAGGGTTTGAAATTTGGATGATGATGTTAAGTGTTTGTTTTCAAGATGTTTTCAATCAAGCAATGCATTTTGTAACCCAATAATAAGTACAACCCTATGGATGTGTAAGACAATATTTGTTGGATTCCAACTTGGAAAAGCCCATCTACGCTTATCTTTAGTGAATGGTTAGATGCTTGACCCCACTGGCTCCCCTCCACGACACTTACTTATATGGGGCAGCCAAGCATCAACACCCATGAAACTCCCATGGCATGTTTTCCATTTCTACTAAAAGAACGTAAAAGTGTGGGGCGGCTTTAGAACGACCATTCTTGCACCAAAAAATAGATTAAAGTATTTTGGAAAATTCTAGCACATGGGTTTTAATAAGGAATTTATGTTTGTAGAGATTGACCCATATAGCAAGAGTACCCTTTCGGATCCATCTTGTCATAATCAACTGCGTGATATTGGTGTTTACTCCAATACCCACATTTATATCCCGGTCAAAAATACTCTTGGCTTTAGAGTGTTACCAGTTGAGTCGTTCCCTTGCGTGAGTACTTTTTCCCCAAGTCAGGCCCTCTAGGATAAAACAAAAGTGAGTAAAGACAAAATATGTAACTCGATCAATCTTTGATGGCAACAAAGAGAGAGAATATACGTGATAATGCCCCCACTTACACTCACACAAGATCTTGTTCAATTTTAAACCCAAATTGAAGTGTGGAGGTGATTGCTTTATCTTACCCTAAAGTCATGAAAAAGGCCTTTTGATTCTCAAAATTGCTATAAAGCACAAGAGAAGCGCATACGTCCTTTTTCAATGCCTTTAGTTTAAGTAAGCCTTCACAAAAATCAAAGTTGTACTTTTTCTTTTTAAATCCACAAAGAAAAATGTGAGTTATTTTTAAGCACCAAAAGACAAGTGAGAGATACTTTGTTCAATTGTTAATACAAGAAACAAAATCTAGTATGTTGCATTCCTAATGCTCATGTTAATACTTTAATCTTTCAAAACATCATCTTCATTACTTCTCCTCCTTTCATTTTCCTTATTTTACCTTTGTTGTCCTTCGTTATCTTTTCACTTTCCTTCTTTGCTTTACCTATTCCATCAAAAAGACAATTATGTGAGGATTAAATTTATTTTGATTAATCTTCAAATAATAACATGATTTATTGAAAACATGATCCAAATTTTTAAGGACAAACAATTTGAATAGAAAGAGGCATTCATAAGTGAATCATGCCTTCCTTAGACTTTAAAAACAAATATAAAACTAGACAATTTTCTAAAAAGTTTATCTTGTTGATAATTTAATCCTAATAAACTCAGATTTTGCATGAAAATTTTATTTAAAGATATAAATCATCAAATTTGTGAGACCCCCTCCAAAATTAAGATAAAAAAAACAATCTTCAAAACTTTATTCAAAACTCTCCACTTCAACAACTATTTGAAACATATCATGGATAGTAAAGACAGTTGTTGCTAACTTCTCTAATCATAGCTTAGCCCCAGCATACCGCTTGATTGACATCTCATGTTTTGAAGCTCAAGTATTCATACAACAAAATACATGACATTGATAAATGTATTTTATGCAAATAAAATTAGTTTCCACAGCTTAAATACAAAATGAAAAGTTTTAAACTTTGTATCCACCCCCAAGAGATATTATCTATGTTTAATTTTCTCAACTAGTTCACACACCCATACATGGCTAATAACTTTGCAATAGACAAAATGCTCAAAAGAGATGTTATGTAGGAAGGCTCTAAAAACATTTAAGGCAATGCACTTAGTCAACGTATGAAGGAGATAGCAGGTAAAAACTTACAAGAAAATGTATTTAATAGGTGTAAGGTCAATCAACCATAAATGTTTAGGAAAAGACTTTTAATCTAGCACATTCATGACATAAAAAAAAAGTTCCTGAACCTATGCAATCAACAACTCTAAATCCGTGCTTTAATCACTCAAAGGAACTTTCAAATTGATGGAATTGGCAGGTATAAATTGAAAAATAAGATGTAGAAAGAGATGGTATAGTCTTACATGTTGCCTTCAATCCCAGGGAATAAGAGATCTCATATCAGTTAGAACAAATCAAACTAAGCATAAAGGGTAAATGGTAACAACAGATTTGAAAACTTCAAAAAGAAAAAATAGAAGTGCAGGTAAGTGGGACTCTTTATCTCGAGTAGATATGTTTGAACATTTTTAATAATTCTTGCAAGTGATAATTCTACTAGTATATGTATTTCAACATTTTGTAGCAATGCCTCTATCTAACGTAGAACAGATTGTGATCCCACACAATGAATTTTTTTTACAGATTTTAAATGTCACATCGCCCTTGACTCCACACTTTTAGCACTGAATTATACATTAAAAAATACGGGTTTTTGAACATTGAATAGCTGCTTCAATCAAGGCTATCGGTATAAAACTATGGCCAAATTCTTTTTGAAAATATCTTCAAGTCACTGTAGTTTGTTGCGACTACCAAATAATACCAAAGATTAGATCTTTCAACAGGATGAATGCCATGCTTTATTCACTGTGATTACCTCAAGTAACTATCTTAACAACTTCAAACTTGGAGAAAAACAAAAATAGGTCAATGAAGAGTTGAAACTTGCAGATTTTATGAAGGAATCTATCCTTCATTACTCACCAATGAGTAAGTAAAAGGATAGTGGTGAGTGATTAAAAAAATAGTGGCAAATATAAATGCAACACAGCTAGTAAGGAGAAAAGCTTTGAAGTTTACGTATGGTAGAATCAATTATCTTTATTTCCCCTATTGACCATCACTTTGATCATCATTGAAAAGAAAAGAAAAATCTTGTCTAAAGAGATTTTGTGCTAGTGAAAGATCTTATATTGAAGAATAGAATGGATGTTGAGCAGTAATATCGATCAACAAAGGATAAATACAATATAAAACACATTGTCCAGGATTCGTAAAAGCTCATAAAGATGAAGGAAACATTGAATTATGTGTTTATTTAAGAGAGAAAAGATGCTAAGAAATCATATTAGTGGATCAAATCAAGTTTGCTAACAACCACATCCTACAATAAATGCGCAATTACTAGGATCCATGTTGAATTGACATTGAATAAACACTTATGTCTATATAATAATGCAACAAACACATATGCAAATGGCTATATGTCAAACACAACCAACAGATCTGGTATTTCCAACACCATACTAATGCACCAAATAGTTATTTTAGATTCCAGATGTCAAACACAGCTGGCCCTCCTTCTAGCGCCAATATGAAGTACTATAAATCTGCAAATGAAACATCTCAAACACTCATTAGTGGGGTTAGTTTACATATGAAAATCTATGAATACCTCTATGAAATAACAATGCCATGCTTCAAAGATGCAAACAAATAACTAAGAAAATCAAAGAGACATATAGAAGCAAGACAAGTACCTATTCCATATTGGATTGGTGTCAAATGTGCCAATGACCCTTTCCTAATCCTTGCTAAAACTCAAATGATGCAACACAATGATGATGAGCAAAATTATTTGTCAAATTAAGAGAGTAACTTTGCATGAGAGTGTAGATGGATTTGATGAAGAATCAGCCCTCTATAATTTAAAGATTTTCAAATTTAAAGAATGCTCATAAGAGAGCAATGTAGGATAAAGATTGGACAAATGAGATGAGGCCACTTGTCAACTTGTCATAGGTTGAGGAATGTGCAAGTTTTGGCCAATGTGCCCAAGAGAGGGAGATTCAAATTTGAATTTGTGAAATAAATGTTGAGTGGGGGACATGAAATGGAGAAGTTATTGCAATGTTGGAAGGGACAAGTCAACTTGTCATCATTTTCAAACTTGAGGGAATATTCTATTTTTTATGCCAAGTTGAAAGAAAATAAGGATTTTAATAAATCAATAAATTGATTTATTTGTTCAAGTGGGAAAAGCTAGAGGATGTGATGGGTGGTTAGATTAGGTAAATCTGGATTAGATTAGCTTAGGTGATGATTAGTTGATTTTGACCCATTTGACCTGAATATTTGATTTATTTAAAACAAAAGGGATGGAAAATGCATGTTTGAATTATTTAATTAAAGGGATGATGCAAGACTTTGATTTATTTAATTTAAATGAATAACCTTAGGAATGAACTAAATAGTCCTGATTCACTTGGTGAATGGATTTGCTGAGTTTGATTAATTTAATGAGCGGATGAATATGAACTAAGTGCATAATGTTAATTTTGCATGTCTACAATAACCATAACCCTAACCCTAACCTTAACCTTAGCCCAAATCCATATTCGTGATGATAACCCCAACCCTAATACTAACCCTAACCCTAACCTTAATCCTAACCCTAATCCTATTCGTGATGATAAACCTAACCCTAATCCTAACCCTTACACTAACCCTAACCCTAATCCTATTCATGATGATAATCCTATTCATAATGATAACCCTAACCCTAGCTATAACCATATCCATAACCCTAACCCTAACCCTAATCCATATTCATGATGATAACCCTAACCCTAACCATAACCATAACACTAATCCTAACTCTAACCCTAATCCTATTCGTGGTGATAAACCTAACCCTAATCCTATTCCTGATGATAACCCTCACCTTAACCATAACCCTAACCCTAACCTTAACCTTAACCATATTCATATCCCTAACCCAAATCCCTATTTGTGATGATAAATCTATTCCTAATGATAACCCTAACCCTAATCCCAATTTTAACTCTAACCCTAACCAAATTAATATATTTTATCATTTATAAACATATCGCTAACAATAACCATAACCCTAACACTAACACTAAGCCTAACCCTAATCCTAACCATAAACTGAATCCATATTCATGATGATAAACCTATTTGTGATGATAACCCCAGCCCTAATCTGAATTTTACCTCTAACCATAACCAAATTACTATATTTTATCATTTATAAACCTATCCCTTACCATAACCATAACCTTAACCCTAACCCTAACCCTAATCCTTATTTGTGATGATAATCCCAACCCTAACCCTAACCCTAACCTTAAACTTGACCCCTCTAACCCTATCCCTAACCTTAATCCCAACCCTATCTCTAATCCCAACCTTAATGTTAGAGATAAGGTTAGGCTTAGGCTTAGAATTATAGATAAATTTAGGATTAGGGTTGGGGTTTGTGTTAGGATTAGGGTTAGGGTTAGGGTTAGAGATAGGTCCATAATTAAGGTTACAATTAGGGTTAGAGTTAGAGATAGAATTAGGATTAAGGTTGAAGTTAACAAAACTAATATATTTGATTGAGGTAAAATCCTAATAGAAAACCACAGAATTAGTAGAATTTTAATTTTGTAATCATGATATCTTTGTGAAATAATACCTTATTTTCCTATTTGAGAATAATTACACCCATAATCTTTTTGAAATTCTATTTTTATGCTTATAATTTTTCTATTTAAATATCTTTGTTGAAATTAACATGTGTAGTTTTCATTATTTTTCAAGCATATTTGTATAAATTATTAAGATTGTTCAAGAGGTTCTTACTTGTGAATTGAATCCAAATCCTCAATTCCCACACATTCTAATTTTGTATAATAAACATCTAAATTTTTTTTAAGCAATGACTCCATAAAAAACTAAGAAGCCTCTCCATGGGACCTCGTCAAAATGCAATTCTATCAACCAATTTAAGAGAAAATTATTAGAAACATATGATGGATAGTCTAAACATGTAGATGTTTAGATGCTCATGACATTTATGAGCTTAGGCTTATTGTAAATTCTTTTAGTATTTGAAAAGACTTACTCATTGCTTACACCCTTTTCTAAATTTGAGATTTATTTCGATAATGATTGCCTACAAAATCAAGCTCCCTCCACTATCCACAAATAGTGCAGCTCCTCTTTACTCTTTCTTTTCCTAGTTTTCGGACCAAAACAATATAATTCTATGAAATTTGAATATTTACCATTTAATTAGAATATCCTCTAGGCTCGCTATGAAATACACCTGTAAACATTTGGTCTCACTATAAAAAAATAACACCTTTTTATGTAGAATAACAAAAGAAAACATGCAAATAATTTCCTTCGCAATAATGTAAAATATTTGTCTTGCAACGCGTCAAAACAAAAGTAATCTTGAAATATAATTTAAAATTAATTATCTGAATTCCTTTGAATATGTTTGGCACTGCAGATTTGTAAATAGTATAGATATACAAGACGAAATACATATTTTGTTGAGGACTTGAAGATTTTATATCACTCAGAGTGTTATACCCAATTGCCCGCTTAACCGCCGGCGGTGGTGGCACTGCGAAAATAAGAAATTACCTTCCAATGTTGCACCTTCAAGTAGTGTCTAAAGTAATTATATGAATTCCTTTGAATATAATCTCCAACGATTTGGTTCAATACAAAACGATAGTTTGGCCCAGATTTTCTCAGAGAAAGAAAATTTGTAAATATCATTTTATATTTTGATTAGAGTTTAAAAGATTTACCACCAAGAATAGATGTCATCGGACCTTCCAGGGCTCTTTCCATGGAGATAATCGTCGAGTGTGCCATTGGGAACATAGTCATAAACAACACACATTTCTGAGTTCTGATCATAGTAGCGTATAAGGGATACAGCCTAGTAGTCATTAACAACTCTTGTGCCTAACCGTGCACAACAGGCCTATCTCATTCCTGAACTCTTGAGAACCTTGGAGGATTGTGGTTTTTCTCTCTTCACTGCAACTCTAATGCCACCACTGATTTCTACTCTCTAAACTTTTCCAAACCCACCTACCTCAAAAAGAAGTGAGTCGTCAAAGTTGTTGGTTGCATCTTGAATCTCCGAAAAACTAATGAACCTGCAACGTACAAATCACACAAAAGATATCAATGAATCAGTGAGACACACATTAATATGAATGTATCACTTAATGGGCTGTACTAACTCTTGGTACTCAGGAAGCATCCCAGTTGCTCCAGAAAACACGGCAAACACGAGTGTGTACTCTACAAAACTCATCAAAAACATATTGGTATCTCTGATTGTATAAGGAAAGTCCTAGACAACAATAGAATTGTTTTAGAATATATTAAGACAAGTGACACTTGTTAGATTTTGAAAATGGGAATCCAAGCAGTCACGACTACCTTATAAATTCACATTTTCAAGGAAAGTTGGCCTTCGTTTCCATCCAAATTCCAGATCCAGAAGTGTGTTCATTACACATTCTTCTCCGCCCAAGGATGGAACCCAGGATTCCATTCATTTCTCAAATTCGTTCAGCTCTTTGCAGAGCTCGTTTGAAAATGAGATTCCTGAGAAAAGGGAAGAAGAGCACAAGGTTTCAAAACCAATCTGAATTTTCCTTTATAGACAGGTCCTCAAAGAGAATAAAAGGAATGGTGGAAGATCTTTTCCTGGGCGTGAAGTTACCTTGCATAAACCGCAGTCTTACTAAAGATAGCGATTGTAGCGGTGATGTGAATGATAGGTATGGTGATGAAATGGAGGGAGGAGAGTTTTGTAGAGGCGAAAACAGCGATAATGAATTAGTGAATACAAAAGTTGAGCTTTTCATAGCAAACTTTCACCGTCACCTTCCCATTGAACGACAAACTTCTGTGTTGGAATACCAAGAAATGCTGGACAGGGGCCCTGCATAACTCTCTTTCATTCTCATTTGGTATTCTAGTATTCTTATATCTCTATGTAGAATACCAAATGAGAATGAAAGAGATTTATGCAAGGCCCCTGTCCAGCATTTCCCTGTATTCCAGCAGAGAAGTTTTTCGTTCGGGTAAGGTGACGGTGAAAGTTTGCTATGAAAACCTTCGCTTTTGTATTCACTGATTCATTATCGCTGTGTTCACCTCTAAACAACTCTCCTCCCTCCATTTCATCACCATACCCATCATTCACATCACCGCTACAATCGCTATCTTTAGTAAGACTGCGGTTTATGCAAGCTAACTTCACACCCAAGAAAAGATCTTCCACCATTCCTTTTATTCTCTTTAAGGACCTATCTGTAAAAGAAAATTTAGATTCATTTTGAAACCTCATGCTCTTATTTCCTTTTAATAGGAATCTCAGCTTCAAATGAGCTTTGTAAAGAGCTAAACGAATTTGAGAAATAAATGGAATCCTGGGTTCCAGCCTTTGGGGGAGAAGAATGTGTAATAAACACACTTCTGGATCTGGAATTTGGGTGGAAACGAAGGCCAGCTTTCCTTGAAAATGTGAATTTATAAGGTAGTCATGACTGCTTGGATTCCCATGTTCAAAATTTAACAAGTGCCACTTGTCTTAATATATTCTAAACCAATTATGTTGTTGTCTATTCAATGAAGATATTAAATCAATGGGTTTTTCTTATATATGATATTACTCTAATACCAGTGTTAGAGCCCCTTTTTTTTTTCCACATAAAGATAGTTTGAACTATGAAATGAATTTTGTATTTATTTGGTGGATGAAATAAAAGAAAATTATTTATTTTATTTTCCACAAATATTTTGTGACAATTTTTTTGAAATAATTTCTTACTATCTAATTGATACCAGCTACTGCTAATGTCGTAAATGCAATGACTGCTAGAACTATGCTCACATAGACTGATTAATAGAGATCAGACCATCTGAATTATTAAACTTATTACATTCTTCCTCACAAACCTTGTAGATTGTACATCATATTTCTTCACAGTTTTGTGTCATCATACTGGATTCTGTACTTTAAAGACCAAATGTCACGAGGCAAAGGATTGTAGTGACACAAACAAAAATTTGAAAAGATCGTGTTGATAAGTGACAAATAGCTTGGTTTTATAGATGAATATATCCTCTCACATGATTGGTAGACTTAGTCTTTTAAGAAGTCGGGGAAGCTAGAAAACCCTAAGCCAAACCACACCTTACAAACAAAAAAGATGTGGATACCCATAACCAGGAGAATGTAAGCATCTAGGGTGAATAAAATCCCAGTCGAATCGAAGACAAGATTGGAATCACGAAAAAAGGACTGATATAATTTGAGGTGATCTAGGGTTAAGCTCCTGAGCAATGTTGGAAATTTCTAAGCAACGCTTCTTTTCCCTTTCATTGTAGTATCAAAGAAACCTATAAAAAATAAAGAATTAATGTTGTTCCTTATCATATCTTCTCTACTGACTTTTCAGATATTATATTGACTACATAGTTGCGTATATATTATTATTATTATGTTGAAATGTTCATGACAAAAATCTAATTTGTATCTAAATCTATTAAAAGTGTGTTTTTAATCTTGCTTTTATATTTCTTCTATAAATTGAATGTAACTTCAAGAATTCCACTCAATCCACTCTCTAACACTTTTAAAAAAAATTAAAAATTATTTTTCTGGTTTATTTCTTTCTATTGTTTATATAGAATAGGGTAAAATCAAGGGCTTCAGAAAATTCACCACAATAAAATTCACTATCAACAATTGACTGTGTGAAAATTCACTGTCATGAATTGTTGCTGGTGAATTTTTGATAAGGTGAATTTGTCATGGTGGTGAATTTTTCCATAGTTAATTGTTGGTGGTGAATTTTCCTAAAGCAAAAATCAAGGTGTAAAGCATGAATCAACACTATCAACTACCAACTACCTAAAACTCAAATAATGATGCTAATCCAACAATGAAGTACAAATGAACATAGAATTGCTAGTTGTGAATTTTCCCCCTTATTTTTTTCTATTGTTTATATAGAATAGGATAAAATTGTGAAAATTCAACGCCATGAATTGCTGGTGGTGAATTTTCCATAAGGTGAATTTGTCATGGTGGTGAATTTTTCCATGGTGAATTGATGGCGGTGAAGTTTCCAACAATGAATTGCTGGTGGTGAATTTTACTATAGCCAAAATCAAGGTGTAAAGAATGAATCAACACTATCAACTACCAACTACCTAAAACTCAAATAATGACACTAATCCAACAATGAATTACAAATGAACATAGAAACACAAACAATAAAGTAATATTACCATATTTCCTATGCCATGGTTTAATACCTTCATACCTCTTCTCCATTTTTCTTTATATGCTAGCTTCCCCTCAGATTTGTAGTATGCAAGAATAAGCCTAATGTTCGTGACAGGAAAATATCAAAGATAGTGGTTGTAGTCTTGAAATGAAAGGGATAGGTCTCTTTTATAGAAAACCAAATTTGAATGAAGGTCCAAGATTAAATGATGAAGAATGATGATGATCAATGGGTGAGATTGCTTGGAGAAGCAAGGAAATAGGGTTAGGGCAAAATATGGTCTAGTTAAGGATGGACGATGAAGATTGAAAGATAGTAAAACCTTATCAAAGGTGTAGGCTAATTGGGATAAGGGGGGAGATTGGCACAAAAAAAGAGGTTTGCTGAAGTAAATTAAATAATTATAAAATTATTTAATTTAGGAGGAATCCGGAAAAATTAAATAATAAAAGCAATTTATTAATTATAGCAAAGAGGGAAAAGTTGACTTTTAATTAAAATTATTTGGAAACAATTATTTAATTAAAAAGAAAATAATAAAAATAATTATTTAATAGTGGAGAGAAAAATAGAAAATAATTAAATAAGTAAGCTTTATTTCATTGTAGAAGAAACTAATTAAATAATTAAAATAAATATTTAATTATTGAAGGAAAATGGAAAATAAATAATTAAATAAATAATAATTTATTTAATTCCATAGAGAAAGGAACATTAATAACATAATTAAATAAATATTAATTTATTTTAATCAAAGGGAGGATATAAAAAAATAAATGAATAAATTAAGTAATGGAATTTATTTAATTAATAGAAGAATATGGCTTTAGAAAATAATCAAATCATTAAAATTATTTAATTATTTAAATTTTTCTTACAAAGAAGTTTACTTAGAAAGAAGTTTAGTAATAGTAAGCATGCTCTTATTTTAAAAAAAAATTAATTATGAAAATTTGATTGATTGTCTATAAATTGATTAGTTATTTCAATGCTAAGAGGTATGTCTCAAAAAATAAAATAAAGTAAGTCTAAGGAGGGTATGATGACCACGGTAGGGGAAGAGAGATTAGAGGTAGTTTACACATGAATGCAAGAATAGCTTACACTTTGTTGAAGGAGATCTTTACAATTAACACTATTTAAGTAAAGTAAAAATTGACTCATATTCAAGAAAATTGTTTTCATAAGAGTTGATAAATAAGTTTAGATTACATATAGGTGATTATTTATATCAATATTATAGTTAAGGTGTATAGAGTAAGGAGTAGAACTACTATATGTTATCAAGTAATGAAAATGGAAGATTATTATGGTATATGATAATCTTTTTAATGAAGTTGTAGACATAATTCCTCTCTATAAGTTTGTATTTAGAGACTAATATTGATGTAAGATTATGATAAAATTTATTAATCATTAGAAGAGAAATAAAAACATAGAACGATAAAAGAAGAGAGAGATACACCATTTATGTATGTTAGGGCTACAATATTGAACTCTCTTTTTCATCTAATCAAGAAAAATATTCATTAATGTCCATGGTAGATTCATATTTAATCTTCAAAATAAACATTATAACTTAAAAGTATGATGTTATTTGTTTGCGTTTATGATTTTCTCCACTTACATCTAATGTTATGTGTTTTTGTTTATAATTTAACCAATTCCTTTTATGCTTAGTCTATCTATGTTCTAATTCAAGTTTAATGGTTAATCACATGTACCTTTCATTGGATTATTCAAATTTATACATTGCATGTTTATACTGATACTATTGTTATTTGCCAATTTTCTCAACATTTGGCATTATAAAATGAGTGTGAGATATTTTATTTGAGTAGGATTGTTTAATTTAGATGGTTTTGAAAATTCATTGTGTTTGAATACATGGCTAGCACACCTTATTCACAAATTAACAAGTTTATGTCGCATCCCTGTAAAAGAAGACCCTTTCACATTGATATTGGGTGGATAATAAAATAAATAAATAAAATAACATATCAATCAAAAACATTGGGAGACAAAGTTGGATGAAGGTATTTGCAGTATGCTAATGCTTTAGGAACTTCAAGCAAATGTGTTGGCACTCAATTTTTTTCATCATCCTCTCTGCCTACGTGGAAAAGGGAATGCAAAGTATAGCGTGAGGAAGAGGGATTTTGTAGAAGAGGGTAAAGCAACAAAGGAGAAAGAAAGAAATTGCACAAAAAGGGCAGAAGACTGAAAACACGAGGTTTTGGAGAGAGAGAGAGAAAAGGCATGGAAAGGAGCGATTTTAAGCATTGCATGTTAAGTTTTTCTGCATTATATTTCATGACAATGGTGGCTCTTTGTATACATGATGTTGGTGTGAAAGCTCAATCAATGATGTCTTTGGTACCAACACTAAAGATAAGCACTTTCCTTCATATTTTCTATTTAAATACGTTTACTTTTGAATTAGTTAATCAAAGGTGATGAAGTTAGGTCAACCCTTTCTCCTGATTACTATTATAAATAATTTTATTGATATTCTGGAGGTGTTTGGGCCTAAACTTACTAGTTGCCTTTGTTTAAGAGATTTTGAGGCCCTTGCTACCAACCACTTGAACTTACTTTGCAAATAAAATTTTTTATGAGACCTCTTTTCTTTGACGTATTTTAACAATCTTAGAACCACATAAATGTACCAAGGCATTGTTTTACAATGATTTGATTATGGATTCTTAACCTTGAGTTACCCTTAAAACACTAAAATCCAAGATATTGTGTTCTTATGAATGGATTTCTCAAATAATATTTAACGTTTTAAATTATTTATTTGTAATCCAACAAATTATAATTGTTCCTATGTGTTCATGACACTACATTTTTACTTCATAATATTAATAATCGACCTCGTTCTAGACATTCTAGTGCTATCTATACATTATGGCTAGGAGATTGTCTACTTGAAATCTATATTTCTAGTGAGGAAAAAGAACCCTATATCATAGAATGAACTATAGATTTAGTAAGAAGGTATGTTATATTCAAATTTCACACTTTATGTATGCATGTTTTAGAATTATAGGTAAATTTTTAATAAATTATGATATTATAAGAAAATTCTTCGGTAAATTTAGAGGAAGGGTCCTTTGGCTTAAAATATTCGTAACTAGATTTCTTATATTGATTAAAGAGTCTTGTTCCTATCCTAGGAATTTCATATGATTGAAAAATTTTTAAATGGGAAATTTTCTTTTGTAAAGTCATATCCCAAGGTCATAAGATTGTGCTTTTTGACCTCTTGGAAGGATTTATATGCCATAAGTTTCCTAAAGAATCTTGACATTGTCAAAAGAATACAAAGGCCAAACTTAGGGAAAAATATTCCAGCCTACTATGAAGGAGATATATCATCAGTTCATGAACAAAATGGTAGGTCTCAAAAAGCCTCGCGATGGTAAGAAACATAAAAAATAAATAGTTAAACAATGTACTATGATAATATTGGATATAATAAAGAGATATGAAAGAGATAAATATGACAGTCAAAATTCAAATACTTTGCACATCAAGAGAGAGAAGGGTAAAGAGATAAAATTGTTATAGTATATTCATTTACAGGAAAAGGACAGTTAAGAGATAGTCTAATTAAAGTGTTTGGTAGTTTCAAGGGTTATATGATGGTGGGGGTTAAGGCATGGTTGATACTTGAAATGAAATTGGGAAACTCTTATCCTTCTGCAACTCTACACAGACATTGTTCTCAAAGTCTTTAATTGAAAATTCTTTTCCTAGGAGAGGACAGTGTATGCTAAACATATAGAATTGTGATAGTGTGTGAGCTTCCAACCAAAAGCACTTTCAAGATAATTCTTTCCATTGGTTTTCTATTGTTGGTTCAGGGCTTGAAGAAATTTGAACCAGCTATAGCCACATTGCTTTCACTATCTAGTTAAGAAAAATGGTAAAATTACCATTAGAGCTTCTAGAACAATATCTACCATTGTTAAACTCCTAGACTCAGTTTCTAACCAATGTAGATAAGATGTTATAAATGCCTTGTATGATCTATCTACATTTGAGCAAAATAGGTCCCACATCATTTTGGAAAATCTTTTTCTAAGTCTATTTCCTTTCTTGTTGTTGATAAATTGACTACACAAAAAGTACACCATAGGCTTATCTAACCTACATCATGACAAACATTTTGTGTTACAATAGTAGGAGACAGCCTAGTTTTTCTATGAATCACATGATAGATAGATTAACTAAGGTGGAAATTATTTGTCTTTGAGAGCTACTTCCAGTTGTTGTTTCTTCCTCAAGATGTCAGGTTGGTTTAGACATTTTCCATTGTGATGATGTATTTTCTCTATAACATCATCTTTATAGTGGTGGACACATGGGTGTGAGGGAATAAGTAGGTCAAAGCAGGATAAAAATAAAACATGATATTCTAAAGTGGTGCAAGACTATATAACAATAAAGAAAGAGACCTTGCAAAGTAGGAAAAAATGTACATAAAACGAAGATTTGAAAATGTCTTCTTTCGAAAAGATTTGAGCATTTTGATCACGTTACCATAGAATTTCTAGGGTTTGGTTGAATGTTGGAGTTTCTCTAAGAGTTTGGCAGAAAGGCTCACTATTATCCCTAGCCACCTCATTCCAGAAAATATGTGACATTGTAGGATAAGAAGAAAAGTAGTTGTGGGTGTGTGCCCACCATGCATAGTTAATCTGGTAGTAGAGATCCTCAAGAAAATGTTTTCATGTCAAAGAAACAAAGGAAAGACATGACACACAAGAAGACTGTGCAAACACAATTTAAATCACATCAAGGATTTCAAAGACATGACATAGAGGTTGTGGATGCCACGAGGCTTTAAGAATGTCTGATCAAAGGTTTAGTTTCTAAGAGAGATGACCGGATGTCATGCATTTGTTTCTCATAGTGCTTGTACATGGGATATCTCTAGTCGTCCATCAAATTAAACATTGCATGGAGCATATGCACAAAATGGGCTGTTTGAGAAGGTTTAGAAACTCATGATAAAATGCACTTCTATGCACAACTTCCCTTTGTGTAATGGTTATGTTCTTTTGTACTTTACTTGACTGGAGCAGACACATATGGTTGCATATATACTATCTCAAAATGCATATCCAAATTTCAAGAATTCAAAGTTCCTTTGCTGCAGATGAAGAAATGGCATTCAAAGAGTTTTCTCAGAGGACTGATGCCTACACAAAGGACTATGGCATGTCCTCTATTCAAAGGATCAAGGAAAAGATTACCATATGGATTTAGGTTAAGAGGAGATATCAATGTTTTTCCAAGTTTTTGATTAATGGTATAACATATGATTGAAAATGAAATTAAAAAAGATAAAGAGTTGTTTTGCGGTGGCTATGTTGCATGCCATAGAAATGGAAAAAGGATAAAAGAGCCATGTAGAGAATGTGAAAGAGAAAAAAATTGATTGGGCTTGGCTGAAGGATACACCACATGCAAATTTTGAGCACAAAGTTTAAGGAAATGGGGTTTCTAATGTGAGTTTCCATGGTATTTATTTTTAACAGGAGCTCCTTCATGATCATTTTCGAAGAGAACATTGTCATGTGGATTATACTTACCTTGATAAAGTTGAATATAGGGATTCAATTCATTGTGAAGTTCAAATGGTTACCTTGAAAGGAATGTCTCAACAATTCTATATGAAAGGGAAATCTGAGGAGTGATTTTTGTCAAACATTGATGAAAGTTGATACATCTTGTTCGAAATCCAAGGATGGGAAGAACAAAGAGCCTAATCATAAAGAAGATTTTTTGAAACTTAGGAAAATAATTTTGACATGTAGTTCATATTCAGTAGATTCTATTATGTTCATGGTTACCCCTTGTGTCGACCTCGACATTCCAGAGGGATCTCTTGATCTTTAGTGTAGAGATAAAGGATATTTCTCAAGATTTATTCAACAAAGAATTTGAACCTTTGAACACTGGATTGAAGGAAAAAATATAGGAAAGATAGAGGCTACATGTTGGAAAAAATAGTTGTTGTATTCATTAAGTGAAGGGATAATCACAAAGATTATAAAAATAACAGTCAAAGGTTATGCAAGTTCTTTGTTAGTGAATAATGACTTTTGATGATAGCAGCATGGATTTTATGAGACGGTCCAATAAGGTTTTGTTGAAAGTTTTTGTTACATAGGGTAGAGAGCATAGGTCTATGAAAATTTTGATTCACTTGCAAAGGATGCTACAAGTCAAAAGGACAGTGGGTATTTAAACATATATGCAAACTGTTAGAATATGCATGAAGCGACAACCTACAGTCCAAAGGAGGAGATATGCATAGAATGGAAAAGAGGACTTTGTAGAAGGTTAGTGACATGCAGTCCAAAATCAATATGTTACAATTTCTTGAAATTATTTGAATAAAATAATAATGCATGTGATATATCAGAGAAGCCTTTGTTATTCTTTTTCCTAAATTTGGAAATTTGTTGTTAGCCATTTAAGAGACACAAATTTATCATTTATTTAAGTTTCCTTTCTTAATACACAATCTCCTCTATACATAGGAGTCGATCTCTCTTTAGATATCTACTCAACATTGGGTCATGACTAGTCCTTTGGTATTCTTCTGAATTCTTTCCTTACCCTAAGCAGATATAAACAATTGTGCAAAAATGTAGATTGAAGGGCCGATAAAATGGATTTTAGGAGTACATAAATAAGAAAAATGTGCCAAAATTTTGAAAAATTGATTGATAATATCCTTAGACTGCCTTGTTGTTTTTATGTAGGCTTCTTGGAAACTCAAGGAAAATCATTTCTAGCTATATAATTTCATTGATTTTTTTCATCATTTTTTCATCTATATGTTTCATATGTTGAAGGATTTAGTAAACTAAAAATGTCAAGAAAAATTTTAGTCCTTAGTAGACTACTTCTATAGATGTCAGATTTACTATATTATGCCCTGGATGGAATTTTAGGATCCTTAATAAATATTTTACTAATTCTTAAGTATTGTATTTCACATACAAATAAGAGGTAGGATACTAATTTTTTTTACATGCATTGCTTAATAGAATTGGTAAATAGAACTAGCATATATATCTTAAATTTAAGATATATATATTATGCCGAGATATATCAAGGGATTTAATTTTTCATCATTCAACTTGAATATAGATATATTAAATTAAAAAATTAAACGCCCCAATATATCTCATTGTAATTTATATATCTTAAATTTTAAAATAAACCTAACATGAATAAAGATATTGTGGATGTCAAAATCTACATTTTGGTTAAAATCCTAACACACACAAAGCATGATTAGTATTTTAAAACAAAACCAACAATCAACATCCCTATGAAATAACTTCACATGCTAATAATGCAATCAAAGCAACAAAGATTTAGATAGATAAATTGAAAGCATATAATAAAACATGGAGCAAATTATACCTCATAGTGGATTGGTGCTATTTTGGAAAATAGCCCTTTCCCAATCCTTGACAGACAAGCTAATGATGAAATGCCTTGAAGATGAAGTGATGGTGGGAAAAATTAGTTCTCCTGAAGTGAGTGATTTTACATAAAGATTGTGGATGAAATTATGGAGGATTTGATCAAGAATGAAGCCTTTATTTATAGATTTTCTTTATGAGAGATTGGCCAAATGGATGAATATGGGACAAAAAATAGACCAATGAAAAGAGGCCACTTGTCAACTTGCCATAGGTTGAGGGATGTGCAAGATTTGGGAAATGTGCCTAAGAGAGGGAGTTTCAAATTTTAATTTGAGAGTAAATGTTGAGTTTGACTTGTGCTACGGGACATGTAAGAGCCATGTAAGACCTCATAAATGCTTTGTTGGGTGTACATGTCCACTTGTCTTTAATTCAAACTTGAGGGAATATTCCTCAAAGATGCCATGTTGATGGAAAATGTTAGATTTAATAAATCAATAAATTGATTTATTTGTGCAAGTGGAAAAATCTAGAGAATGTGATGGTTAGTTAGGTTAGGCTAATTAGGATTAGATTAGATTAATGATGATTAGGTGAGTTTGACCAATTTGACTCAAATATTTTGATTTATTTAAATCAAAGAGGGATGGAATATGCATTTGGATTTTAATTAAATAAAGTTTGGCTTATTTAATTAAAAGGTTGATGATAGGATTAAATTAAATAAAGTTAATTTATTCAATTTAAGTGGATAATCCTTAGAGATTTTAAATGAACTTGATTTTCCTAATGAATGGATTTAATGAATATGATTAACTTTGAGTAGATGAATGTGAACTTGGTGCATAATACCAATTTCACATGTCTACAGATATAATTATACTATATTATTTTATTATATTATTAGTTATATTAATAAAAAAAACTAACAATAACCATAACCTAAACCATAACCATAACCCTAATCCTAACCCTAACACTAACCCTAACCCTTATCCCTATTCATGACAATAAACCTATTTGTGATGATAACCCTAACACTAACCATAACCATAACCCTAACCCTAACCTTAACTCAAATCCTAACCCTAACCGTAATCCTATTTAAGATGACAAAACATATTTGTAATGATAAACCTAACCCTAATCCTAACCCAAACCCTAACCCTAACTATAATCTCTATTTGTAATGATAAAACTATTTGTGATGAAAACCCTAACCCTAACCGTAATTCTAATCCTAACCCTAACCCTAATCCTATTTGTGATGATAAACCTAATCCTAATCCTGACCCTAACACTAACCCTAACCCTAATCCTAACCCTAATCATATTCGTGATGATAACCCTGACCCTAACCCTAACCATAACCCCAACCCTAACCCTAACCCTAACCCTAACCCTAACCCTAACCCTAACCATAAACATAACCATAAACATAACCATAACCATAACCATAACCTTAACCCTAATCCTAACACTAACCCTAACCCTAATCCTTACCCCAACCCTAACCCTAACCCTAAACCTAACCTGAATCCCTATTCGTGATGATAACCCCAACCCTAATCCCAATTTTAATTGTAACCCTAAACAAATTACTATATATTATCATTTATAAACCTATCCCTAACCATAACCATAACCGTAACCCTAACCCTAACCCTAACACTAAACCTAACCCTAATCCTAACCCTTACCCTAACCCTAGTCC
Organism: Sequoia sempervirens; assembly: GCA_007258455.2. Taxonomy (NCBI): domain Eukaryota; kingdom Viridiplantae; phylum Streptophyta; class Pinopsida; order Cupressales; family Cupressaceae; genus Sequoia; species Sequoia sempervirens. The sequence continues at coordinate 122,474,547 of VDFB02000008.1, forward strand.
ATATTCATGATGATAAAAAATTTCGTGATGATCACCTCAACCCTAATCCCAATTTTAACTCTAAACCTAACCAAATTACTATATTTTATCATTTATAAACCAATCCCTAACCATACCCTTAACCCTAACCCTAACACTAACCCCAATCCCTATTCGTGATGTTAAACCTATTCGTGATGATAACCCCAACCCTAACACAAACCCTTACCCTAACCCTAACACTAATACCAACACTCACCCTAACCCTAACCTTAATCCTAACCCTAACTCTAATCCTATTTGTGATGATAAACATAACCCTAATCCTAACCCTAACCCTAACACTAACCCTAAACCTAATCCTATTCATGATGATAATCTTATCTGTAATGATAACCCTAACTATAACCATAACCATAAACATAAGCCTAACTCTACCCTAACCCAAACACTAACCCTAACCCTAACCCTAATCCCTATTCATGAGGATAACCCTATTAGTGATGATAACCCCACCCTATCCCAGTGCAACTCTAACCTACCAAGTATTATATTTTATCATTTATAAACCTATCCTAACCTAAATAACCTTAACCCTATTCCTAACCCTAATAATCTATTTGTGATGATAACCACACCAATACTAACCACAACCCTACCCTACCCTAATGCAAACACAAACACTAACACAACACTAATCCCTATTAGAGTGATAAATCAAAACCTAAACCTAACCATAGCCCTAACCCTAACCTTAATCCTAACCCTACCTAATCACATTCATGATGATAAACCTAATCCAAATCCTAACCCTAACACTAACCCTAACGCTAATTATATCCGTGTTGATAATCCTATCTATAATGATAATTGTAACCCTAACCCTAACCCTAACCGTAATGGTAACACTAACCCTAACCCTAATCCTAACCCTAACACTAACCCTAATCCCTATTCATGATGAATAAACCTATTCATGATGATAACCCCAACCCTAATCCCAATTTTAACTATAACCCTCACCAAATTATTATACTTTATCATTTATAAACCTATCCCTAACCATAACATAACCTTAACCTAACCACAATACCTATTACCAATGATAAACCTATTCATGATAATACCCTAACCTAACCATAACCAACCTACACAATGCTAACCTTAGTCCTGCACAACGTAATCATATTCATGATGATAAACCTTTTTGGGATGATAAAATTAACCCTAATATTAACCCTAACACTAACCCTAACCCTAATCCTATTCATGATGATAATTCTATCCTTGATGATAACCCTAACCCTAACCATAACCATAACCAAAACCATAACCATAACCCTGGCCCCAACCCTAACCCTAACCTTAACTATAATCCATATTCATGATGATAAACCTATTCGTGATGATAACCCTAACTGTAATCATAACCCTAACCCTATCCCTAACCATAACCATAACCATAACCCTAACCCTTACCATAACCCTTACCCTAATCCCTATTCGTGATGATAACCCCAACCTTAATACTAACCCTAACCCTAACCCTAATCCTATTCATGATGATAAACTTAATCCTAGTCGTAACCCTAACACTAAACCTAACCCTAATCCTATTCGTGATGATAACCATAAGTATGGATACTAAATCTGCAATATGTTAAGCCTTAACAAGAATAAGTCAAGAAAAACACATCAAATCTAATATCCCTATGAAATGTTGCATCATGTTAGATATGTTAAATGAGAAATTAAAACAATAGGAAAAACTAAGTAAGCATATAAACAACATGAATCCAAATTTATCTCATAGTCGATTGGTGATTCTATGGAAATAATCCCTTTCCCAATCCTTTGCTAAGCTCCATGATATTGATGATATGAAACTGCTTTGAAGATGATATGAGGTAGACAAAATTAGTTCTCAATTGAAGAGAGTGACTTTGCATGAGATTGTGGACAATTTGTTGAAGAATGAAACCTTCTATTTATAAAATGTCAAATGCTAAGAGTGCTCAAAATAGAGCAATGTGGGATAAAGATTTGACCAATGAGATTAAGCCACTTGTCAACTTCTAATAGGTTGAGGAATGAGCACATTTTGGTCAATGTGCCAAAGAGGGGGAGATTCAAATTTGAATTTGAAAGTTAAATGTTGAGTTTGACTTGTGCAAGAGCCATGTAAGAGCTCATAAATGCTTTGTTGGATGCACATGTCAAATTGGGGGGAGATTCAATTTTGGAGAATATTCCCCCTTTATACCAAGTTGAAAGTAAATAAAGATTTTGATAAATCAATTAAATGCATTTTCATGTGCAAGTGGCAAAATCTAGAGAATACAAGTGATTAGGTTTAGCATTTAATCATGGATTAGATTAGTTAAGATGATGTTAGATTCCATTGACCCATTTGACTTAGATTTAGGGATTTAAGCTAAATAAAAGGGAGATGAATGATGATTTGAGATTTAATTAAATAAAGGTTTAATTCATTTAATCAAAGAGGGAATAATAGGCTTAAGTTAAATAAAGTTAATTTATTCAATTTAAGTGAACGACCTTAGGAGATTGAATTAAGTGAACTTGATTTACCTGATGAATGGATGAGTGTGAATTTGATTTATGAATGTGATGCTATTTAAGTGCACAATGCTAATTTCACGTGTCTACATTTTTTCCCTCTTTGAAGCAATGTACTTGCTGCATTCATTCAAAGAATAAACTTGTCATGATAAAAAATAAAAAAAATTCTAAATTTTTCAGATGCCCCAGCGGAAAGAAGTACATTAGTACATTTCCCGCTCAAAAGATTGAGTGAAAAGATTTGATTTGAGGGTCAATCTCATGATAAATAGGTTAATTTTCCACCCCTGCTATGCCTATAGAACCAATCTCGGTGTAAAAAAATTTTATTTTCCTTACAAGCAACTACTAATGTGTCTGAAATTGTTCATTGATGTTCTTGACATAACAAAGCTTCATTTTAGATTTGTAAGATATTCAATTTTCAACATACTTGTGAATAATAATTCCTCATTTAAATAACATTTAAATAGTGCATAATGGAGAATATTGAATCAACTACTTATTTCCTTCCCTTTGAAGATTGCATTAAAGTGAAGTAACACCCAGAACAAGGAAACTTAGTGAAAAGCGACCTGTGATATCCATATGCTATCATGAATGGAAAATTGAACCAATTAAAAGACTAACTCTTGGTACTCAGGAAGCATCCCAGTTGCTCCAGAAAACATGACAAACATGAGTGTGTACTCTACAAAACTCATCAAAAACATATTGGTATCTTTGATTGGATCAGGAAAGTCCTAGACAACAATAGAATTGTTTTAGAATATAATAAGACAAGTGACACTTGTAAGATTTTGAAAATAGGAATCCAAGCAATCATGACTACCTTATAAATTCACATTTTCAAGGAAAGTTGGCCTTCCTTGCCATCCGAATTCCAGATCTAGAAGTGTGTTTATTAGACATTCTTCTCCTCCCAAGGATGGAACCCAAGATTCCATTCATTTCTCAAATTCATTCAACTTTTAGCAGAGCTTGTTTGAAACTGAGATTCCTGAGAAAAGGGAAGAAGATCATGAGGTTTCAGAACGAATCTGAATTTTCCTTTATATACAGGTCCTCAAAGAGAATAAAAGGATTGGTGGAATACCTTTTCCTTGGTGTGAAGTTACCTTGCATAAACCACAGTCTTACTAAAGATAGCGATTGTAGCGGTGATGTGAATGTTGGGTATGGTGATGAAATGGAGGGAGGAGAGTTTTGTAGAGGCAAACACAGCAAAGAGCTAAACAAATTTGAGAAATGAATGGAATCGTAGCTTCCAGCCTTGGGCAGAGAAGAATGTGTAATAAACACACTTTTGGATCTAGAATTTGGGTGGAAATGAAGGCCAACTTTCCTTGAAAATGTAAATTTATAAGGTAGTCATGACTGCTTGAATTCACATTTTCAAAATTTAACAAGTTCCACTTGTCTTAATATATTCTAAAACAATTATGTTGTTGTCTATTAAATGAATATATTTCCTCTTGATCTTATCAGTGGGGTTTTCTCATATATGATATTACTCTAATACCAGTGTTAGAGCCCTATTTGTTTTTTCACATAGAGATAGTTTGAACTATAAAATGAATTTTTCATTTATTTGGTGGATGAAATAAAATAAAATTATTTATTTTATTCTCCACAAATATTTTGTGACTATTTTCCTAACATAATTTCTTACTATTAAATTGAGACCAGCTACTACTAATGCCATAAATGCAATGGCTGCTAGAAATCTGATCACATAGAGTGATTAGTAGAGATCGAACCATCTGAATTATTAACCTTATTACATTCTTCCTCACAAACCTTGTAGATTGTACATCATATTTCTTCACATCTTTGTGCCATCATACTGGATTTTGTTCTTTAACGACCAAATGTCACGAGGCAAAGGATTGTAGTGACACAAACTAAAATTTTAAAAGATTGTGTTGCTAAGTGACAAATAGCTTGGTTTTATAGATGGATATATCCTCTCACATGATTGGTTCCTTGGCTAGGACTTTCCTGATACAATGAGATACCAATATGCTTTTGATGAGTTTTGTAGAATACATACTCGTGTTTGCTGAGTTTTCTGGTGCAACTGGGATGCTTCCAGAGTACTAAGGGTTAGTCTTTGAAGAAGTCAGGGAAGCTAGAAAACCCTAAGCCAAACCACACCTTACAAACAAAAAAGATGTGGATACCCATAACCAGGAGAATGTAAGCATCTAGGGTGAATAAAATCCCAGTCGAATCAAAGACAAGATTAGAATCACGAAAAAAGGACTGATATAATTTGTGGTGATCTAGGGTGAAGTTCCTAAGCAATGTTGGAAATTTATGAGCAATGCTTATTTTCCCTTCCATTGTAGTATAGAGAAACCTATAAAAAATAAAGAATTAATGATGTTCCTAATCATATCTTCTCTACTGACTTTTTAGATATTATATTGACTACATAGTTGTGTATATTATTATTATGTTGAAATGTTCATGACATAAATCTATTTCATATCTAAATCTATTAAAAGTGTGTTTTAATCTTGATTTAATATTTCTTCTATAAATTGAATGTAACTTCGAGAATTCCACTCAATCCACTCTCTAACACTTTAAAAAACAATTAAATTTATTTTTCTCCTTTATTTTTCTCTACTGGTTATATAGAATAGGGTAAAATGAAGGGCTTTAGGGAAATTCACCGCAACAAAATTCACCATCAACAATTCACCATGGGAAAATTCATTGCAATGAATTGTCAATATTGAATTTTTCATAAAGTGAATTTGTCATGGTGGTGAATTTTTCCATAGTGAATTTTTGGTGGTGAATTGTTGGTGGTGAATTTTCCTAAAGCCAAAATCAAGGTGTAAAGCATGAATCAACACTATCAACTACCAACTACCTAAAACTCAAATAATGACGGTACAAATGAACATAGAATTGCTGGTCAAGAATTTTCCCCATTATTTTTTTCTATTGTCTATATATAATAGGATAAAATTGTGAAAATTCAATGCCATGAATTGCTAGTGGTAAATTTTCCATAAGGTGAATTTGTCATGGTGGTGAATTTTTCCATGGTGAATTGATGGGGATGAATTTTCCAACAATGAATTGCTAGTGGTGAATTTTACTAAAGCCAAAATCAAGGTGTAAAGAATGAATCAACACTATCAACTACCAACTACCTAAAACTCAAATAATGAAACTACTCCAACAATGAAGTATAAATGAACATAGAAACACAAACAATAAAGTAATATTACCATAATTCCTATGCCATGGCTAAATACCTTCATAGCTCTTCTCCATTTTTCTTTATATGCTAACTTCCCCTCAAATTTGTAGTATGCAAGAATAAGCCTAATGTTAGTGACAAGAAAATATCAAAGATAGTGGTTGTAGTCTTGAAATGAAAGGGATAGGTCTCTTTTATAGAAAACCAAATTTGAATGAAGGGCCAAGATTAAATGATGAAGAATGATGATGATTAATGGGTGAGATTTCTTGGAGAAGCAAGGAAATAAGGTTAGGGAAAAATATGGTCTAGTTAAGGATGGACGATGAAGATTGAAAGGATGGATGTGATATATCAGAGAAGCCTTTGTTATTCTTTTTCAAAAATTTATAAATTTGTTGTTAGCCATTTGAGAGACACAAATTTATCATTTATTTAAGTTTCCCTTATTTAATACACACTCTCCTTTATACATAGGAGTCGATCTCTCTTCAAATATCTGCTCAACCTTGGGTCATGACTAGTCCTTTGGTATTCATTTGAATTCTTTCCTTACCCTAAGCAAATATAAACAATTGTGCAAAAATGTAGATTGAAGGGCCGATAAAATGGATTTTAGGAGTACATAAATAAGCAAGATGTGCCAAAAAATTGAAAAACCGATTGATAATATCCTTAGACCACCTTGTTGTTTCTATGTAGGCTTCTTGGAAACTCAAGGAAAATCATTTCTAGCTATATAATTTGATTGATTTTTTTCATCATTTTTTCATCTATATGTTTCATATGTTGAAGGATTTTTT
>VDFB02000008.1:122483044-122510037 GCA_007258455.2 Sequoia sempervirens
AATGATTGTAACATTGTATTACTATTTGTAGAAGACATGTGGTAGCAATTTAATATTGGGGAATTAAATATTGTAACAACTTAATGCCCAATATTAGAAAAGGGGTCAGTGGTTTTGTATTCACATAGTTTTGTGGTACATGGTTTTACCTTACCACCAGTTGTATTTGTGTGAGCTTATATCTATAAAAACAAACACAATGTAGTGGTTTTAGGTTCAGGTGTTTGTATGAGCTTGTATCTATAAAAGCAAACACAATGTAGTGGTTTTAGGTTGGGGTGTGAACAGGGTGAAGGAGTTGGCTGATTGAGTCTTTCTGAAGAGTGTATTTGTGAAGCATGGCATGGGATGTGTGGATTATACTTAGACACATGAAAGTGCATTGGAGGGTTTGATGTTTCCGAGGTATTCATTGTAACTCTTGTATTTGTTTATGGTTGATTAATATGATGGAGTATGGATGCTTTTGGAGGCTGGGTTTTTCTCTCTTGAGGATTTTCCCAGGGTAAATCTTGTGGCTTGTTTATTTGATCTTTGCATTTGGAAAACTTGTATGCATGTTAATCTCTCTTGGGTTATGTGGGAAATGATTTGTGATTCTGAGTTTGCATGTAATATTTCCTAACAAGTGGCATCAAAGCTTTCATGATTGAAGAATTTTTATTATAACCCTGGTTTATTGCAGATCTGAAGTTTTCCAATTGGTTTGAGTTTGCATGTGAGGGTTTTGTTGGAGAAATTTCATGAATAATCCCCTGGAACAAAACGGACCTCATGGCTAGATTCAGGTTGATCAAGAGACGAATTTTGACATAAAATTTGACCTACTTTAGAAAAGTTGAAAAAATGACAAAATTTTTAATAAAAGTCTATTTTTACATGTGTAGAAAAATCAAAATTAAAATCCCGTCCTTTAAATTTTTGCAGAAATTATTTTGTCCTTGGGTGAAGAATTATTAAAATTCCTGCAAAAGAGAAAAGCAAAAATGTTAGAAAATATTTTGAGAAATAAATCAAATAAAAAAAAAATTAATTAACAAAAAGTTAGTGGAGGTACAGATCCACAGGTCCCGTACACTTGCGCATAGTACTCTGCAGTAGAGAAAGTACTGCCGCTGTATTTACTCAGCCCGTGATTTGTTTTGCCATTGAAAATTTTGAAAAGTAAGGCAAAGTTACTTTTAAGAGAAAATCTTTAAAAGGTTTAAATTAAATGGTATAAACCATCCGCCCCCTCCCCATTTCTAAATGCTTTATTTTAAGATGCTAAATGAAAAATTCAGCAGCCCTAATTTTAAAAAAGAAAACATTAAATTGGATTTTTGAAGTGGCATCCACTTAAATATTGCCATGTAGTTGAATCAGACGTTTTCTTTAAATTAGCATAACTTTCACTCAATATGTTGGATTTTAAACTTCTTATAGTTGTTGGAAAGATGGTTCTGAGCACTACGCTGTGGTATAGGTTTGGTTCTTTAATTTTTTCGTTTTGACATGTTTTTAGAGCCTGAAAGTCAAATGTTCTTGTTTGCATGGTTTTGGTCATATCTTTTGCATACGAAATCGAATTTTCATTTTCGAAGATGCGTTGGAGAGAACTTGTAGTGTACTACATAGTGGTTTAGATTATTTATCAGTTTGTGGTGCAAGAAATGTTTGGTACTTGTTTGATTGCTTGTAGGAGCTTGAGATTCAGGGTGTGATTGTGTGAGCATCTAGACGAGTCAAGAAGCGAAAACTTGAGGGAGTACATATTTTTATATGTTATTTATGATGTTATAGTTGATTATTAGATTGGTGCTTCCTGGTACAGGTTTACAGGTGATTTTTTTTTAGAGTTAAGACTTTGATGGTGACAGGTACATAGGTTGTCTTCAGTTTTGAGGACATGGTTTGAAACTTGGAGTCTCGTATGGGTGATAGTTGAGTACAGGTACAGTGATGGCTATGGTTATGGTGTCATGGATACACAGGTACATTTGATGCATTGGCACGACATGATCATGTATGTGGTGTTTGGTGGTGATATAGTTTGATGTTAGGAGATTGATATTATCTTCTTGATGCTTATTTGGTTCCTTGACTATGATTACTCTTCTGTGGACGTGGTTAGAAAATCAGATCAGTGGTTGATTTGGTGTTTGAGTCTTGATGTCTACATGGTTATCTTCATTGATATATTGGTTTGAAATTACTAATGTGATAATGTGTTTGCATGTTTCAGTGGTTCGGATCTACGAGTTATGTAGCTTGTAGGTGTGTACAACCTATTGGGTTGCAATGGGATGATGCGGATGTGGACTATCTATATCCACTAGGTTTGATTCATTGTTGTTGCAGATTTCATTAGTTGGCCTTGTTTGTGGTCATTTGTGCATTGGTATGTTGTTTTGGGATTGAGATGATGGATGTTTTGAGTACTTGATTAGTCGGTTTATGGGACTTGTAGCATGTGGTTTGATCATGATGTCATGATAGCTTGGTACATTCATTGGTTATACACTTTCAGTGGGAGCTCTTGACAGTGATGACTTGGCAGTGTTGGATTGGTTTGTGATGTTTTGATGGCGGCTTGTATGTATCTTCTTGGCTTGGAGATCTTGGTTTACTTGTATGTTACTGACATTGTAGTTGAGTGTGTGTAGACCTGGATGATCTTCATGGAGAGGATGGTTGTCATGATGCCATGTGTAGCTCGTATAACGGTTCAGTGGGAGTTGTTGGCAGTGACATGGATGCATCATTGGTATGGTTGTCTTCATGTGATTGGAGATATGATTTCTTGGTTTAGAGTTTGGAATGGTACTTTTTCTCTTAAGACCAGGATGTATATATATTATGGTGCATGTGATCTCTTAGGAGGAGATGGTTAGATCATATTGTCATGATAGGTTCCTAATTATGTGTTTGGATCTTTGGTAATGATCGTGTTTGATTCTCTTTGTATTGAGTACATTGATCATTTGCTTGATTATTCCATGATGGTGCTATGTTGCATTTGGATTTTGGCATGGATTGATCAGTTATAGGTGCTCGTGGATACTTAGAGATGTAGGTGATGGTTGGAATTCTCTTGTGATTAGAGAAATTTGCTTGAGACGGTTACTCTTTGGAGGTTTCAGTAGGAAGACCGAGGGAGCCTTCACCTGGATATGGAAGTGGGTTCATGATGGACCGATAGAGGATATTATTCTTGGAGTGAGTCATGTTGACTTGGTTATCCTGGAGGAGCATTCTCTTTCCCCACTCTTGGTCTACTCGGCAACTTATGATTTGAGAGGTATTTTCCCATTATATCTTTCAGATGTGTTATGTTTCATGCTTTGATTTCTCATGGGTTGAGTTGATTCATGGTGATTATGGATACTTATTTGAGGATGGTTTAGCATGATTTTTATGATTTATCTTTCATAGATATGGATCTTGAGCTATGATAGTTAGTTCTGGAGGATTCATTTTGAGGGATGTTATGGCATGGTTATCTCCTTGTACATTTGAGTTTATGATATCATTCTTTGATGAGGATTGTTAGGAGATGGTTTATGGGCTGATTTCTAGTTAATGGGGATGGTTAACTATGAGTTTGATCTTCTTGTTTTGAGAGGCTTACATCCATGTTGGAATTGTTAAATTGATTTATATGTTGTACTTGATCTATGAGATTGGGTGTTATGGATGCTGTTAAGGCTTTTCTGTTGGGATTGCATACTTGAGGTACACTTTTTGAGGTCATACTTGAACAATGGTACACTTTTTGAGGTGTTGGTAGAAGGAAATTATGGTTTACAGGTTTCTCTTCCTCATGGTTCCTTCCTAGATGTTCATGTTTTGGGAGGACGGTGGCAACATGTTGTGAGAGATTATGCAGCTCATGGGTTGCATGTGTGAATCATTGTAATTGTTCTTGGTACTTCATATTTTGATTGACTTATCACACCTTGATGTATAGTGTGGATTGGTAGACTTGATATGCTTTGACATTACCTATGCAATGGGAGTTCTTGGATATGTATGGTTTTCATTGACAGGTTTTATACAGGGAGCTTGGTTGCAGTTTACAGGTTGCATATGTTCTTGGCATGAGTTTACTGATGTATTGATACCTTGGAGGTATGGATGGTTGGATGTATTAGCATGTGTTGTGGATGCTATTTCTGATCATTTGGGTTTTTCTTCATGACAACAGCTTGGCAGAGCCTTTGTTATCACTTGGATTTGATGCTTGTGCTCATGGTTTGGTGCATCTTCGCCTTGGCATGTTCCTTTCTTCCATAGGTGGCATGTTGGAGGATGAGAAGAGTTCTTGCTTGACATAGTGGTCACTTTGTTCTTATTGCAGGTATCTTGGTTGGAGCACAGGAACATGTTATAGATTCATGTGGTTTCATGGACGGCTATGATGATGTATATCATGCATTGATCCCTTATGCAATGTATACAACAAGTGGGAGAATGTTGGGGTATGGTGTTGTACACCATTGCATAAATTTTTTTATTCTATTATTGTAATTAAATAATTATTTAGTTGTGATGCACCTTGGTGGTGTGGTTAATCACACTAGGTAATTATTTGGTCCCATGTAATGATTGTATTGTAACATTGTATTACTATTTGTAGAAGACATGTGGCAGTAATTTAATATTGGGGAATTAAATATTGTAATAGCTTAGTACCCAATATTAGAAAAAGGGTCAGTGGTTTTGTATTCACATGGTTTTGTGGTACATGGTTTTACCTTACCACTAGTTGTATTTGTGTGAGCTTGTGTCTATAAAAGCAAACACAATGTAGTGGTTTTAGGTTGGGGTGTGAACAGGCTGAGCAAGTTGGCTAATTGAGTCTTTCTGAAGAGTGCATTTGTGAAGCATGGCATGGGATGTGTGGATTCATGCTTGGACACATGAAAGTTCATTGGAGGGCTTGATGTTTCAGAGGTATTCATTGTAACTCTTGTATTTGCTTATGGCTGATTAATATGATGGAGTATGGATGCTTTTGGAGGCTGGATTTTTCCCTCTTGAGGGTTTTCCTAGTGTAAATCTTGTGTTATCTTGTGGCTTGTCTATTTTATCTTTACATTTGGAAAACTTGTATGCATGTTAATCTCTATTGGGTTATGTGGGAAATGATTTGTGATTTTGGGTTTGCATGCAATATTTCCTAATAGTCAAGTGTGCCAATGGTAACATAGTCATAAACAACACACATTGCTGAGTTCTGATCATAGTAGCATATAAGGGATACAACCTAGTAGTCATTAACAACTCTTGTGCCTAAGCGTGCACAACCGGCCTATCTCATTCCTGAACTCTTGAGAACCTTGGAGGATTTTGGTTTTTCTCTCTTCACTGCAACTCTAATGCCACCACTGATTTAAACTCTCTAAACTTTTCCAAACCCACCTAACTCAAAAAGAAGTGAGTTGTCAAAGTTGTTTGTTGCATCCTGAATCTCTTAAAAAATAATGAACCTGCAAAGTACAAATCATGCAAAAGATATCAATGAATCAGTGAGACACACATTAATATGAATGTATCACTTAATGGGCTGTACTAATGCTTGGTACTCAAGGAAGCATCCAAGTTGCTCCAGAAAACATGACAAACACGAGTGTGTACTCTACAAAACTCATCAAAAACATATTGGTATCTCTGACTGTATAAGGAAAGTCCTAGACAACAATAGAATTGTTTTAGAATATATTAAGACAAGTGACACATGTTAGATTTTGAAAATGGGAATCCAAGCAGTCATGACTACCTTATAAATTCATATTTTCAAGGAAAGCTGGCCTTTGTTTCCATCCAAAAGTGTGTTTATTAAAAATTCTTCTCCGCCCAAGGATGGAACCCAGGATTCCATTCATTTCTCAAATTCATTCAGCTCTTTGTAGAGCTCGTTTGAAACTGAGATTCCTAAGAAAAGGGAAGAAGAGCACGAGGTTTCAGAATGAATCTGAATTTTCCTTTATAGATAGGTCCTCAAAGAGAATAAAAGGAATGGTGGAAGATCTTTTCCTGGGTGTGTAGTTACCTTGCATAAACAACAGTCTTACTAAATCAGTGAATACAAAAGTGGAGCTTTTCATAGCAAAATTTCACCATCACCTTCCCATGGAACAACAAACTTTTGTGATGGAATACCAGGAAATGCTGGATAGAGGCCTTGCATAACTCTCTTTCATTCTCATTTGGTATTTTGGTATTCTTCTATCTCTATATAGAATACCAAATGAGAATGAAAGAGAGTTATGCAAGGCCCATGTCCAACATTTCCTAGTATGCTAGCATAGAAGTTTGTCATCTAGGCACGGTGACAGTGAAAGTTTCCTATGAAAACCTCTGCTTTTGTATTCACTTATTCATTATCACTGTGTTCGCCTCTACAAAACTCTCCTCCCTCCTTTTCATTTCCGTAGCCATCATTCAAAATCACCGCTACAATCGCTATCTTTAGTAAGACTGTAGTTTATGCAAGCTAACTTCACACCCAAGAAAAGATCTTTGACCATTCCTTTTATTCTCATTAAGGACCTATCTGTAGAAGAAAATTTAGATTTTTTTTGAAACCTCATGCTCTTCTTCCCTTTTCATAGGAATCTTAGTTTCAAATGAGCTCTGCAAAGAGCTAAACGAATTTGAGAAATGAATGGAATCCTGGGTTCCAACCTTTTGGGGAGAAGAATGTGTAATAAACACACTTCGGGATCTGGAATTTGGGTGGAAACGAAGGCCAACTTTCCTTGAAAATGTGAATTTATAAGGTAGTCATGACTACTTGGATTCTCATTTTCAAAATTTAACAAGTACCACTTGTCTTAATATATTCTAAAACAATTTTGTTGTTGTCTATTACATAAACATATTGCCTCTTGATTTTATCAGTGGGTTTTTCTTATATACGATATTACTCTAATCCCAGTGTCGGAGCCCTATTTGTTTTTTCACATAGAGATAGTTCGAACTATGAAATGAATTTTGCATTTATTTGGTGAATGAAATAAAAGAAAATTAGTTATTTTATTTTCTACAAATATTTTGTGACAATTTTTTTGATAGAATTTCTTACTATCAAATTGATACCATCTACTACTAATGTTAGAAATGCAATGGCTACTAGAACTATGCTCACATAGAGTGATTAGTAGAGATCGGACCATCTAAATTATTAAACTTATTACATTCTTCCTCACTAACCTTGTAGATTGTACATCATATTTCTTCACAGTTTTGGGTCATAATATTGGATTTTGTACTTTAAAGACCAAATGTCACAAGGCAAAGGATTGTAGTGACACAAACTAAAATTTTAAAAGCTTGTGTTGATAAGTGACAAATAGCTTGGTTTTATAGATGGATATATCCTCTCACATGATTGGTTCCTTGGCTAGGACATTCCTAATACAATCACATACCGATATGCTTTTGATGAGTTTTGTAGAGTACACACTCATGTTTGCTGAGTTTTTTGGAACAAATGGTATGCTTCTAGAGTACCAAGAGTTGGTCTTTTAAGAAGTCAGGAAAGCTAGAAAACCCTAAGCCAAACCACATCTTACAAACAAAAAAGATGTGGATACCCATAACTAGGAGAATGTGAGCATCTAGGGTGAATAAAATCCTAGTAAGACAAGATTGGAATCATGAAAATAGGAGTGATATAATTTGAGGTGATCTAGGGTGAAGTTCCTGAGAATTGTTGGAAATTTCTGAGCAACGCTTCTTTTGCCTTCCATTGTATTATCAAAGAAACCAATGAAAAATAAAGAATTAATGTTGTTCCTAATCATATCTTCTCTACTGAATTTTTAGATATTATATTGACTACATAGTTGTGTATATTATTATTATCCTAAAATGTTCATGACCGAAATCTATTTCATATCTAAATCTATTAAAAGTGTGTTTATAATCTTGCTTTTATATTTTTTCTATAAATTGAATGCAACTTTGAGAATTCCACTCAATTAACTCTGTAAAACTTATAATTTTCATAAAAAAATATTTTTCTCCTTTATTTTCTTTTATTGTTTATATAAAATAGGGTAAAATTGTGAAAAGTCACCACCATGAATTGTTTGTGGTGAATTTTCCATAAGGTGAATTTGTCATGGTGGTGAAATTTTCCATGGTGAATTGTTGGGCATGAATTTTCTGACAATGAATTGCTGGTGGTGAATTCTACTAAAGCCAAAATCAAGGTGTAAAGAATGAATCAACACTATCAACTACCAACTACCTAAGACTCAAATAATGACACTAATCCAACAATGAAGTACAAATGAACATAGAAAAACAAACAATAAAGTAATATTACCATAATTCCTATGCCATGGTTGAATACCTTCATAGCTCTTCTCCATTTTGCTTTATATGCTAGCTTTCCCCCATATTTGTAGTAGTCAAGAATAAGCCTAATGTTCGTGACAGGAAAATATCAAAGATAATGGTTGTAGTCTTGAATTGAAAGGGATAGGTCTCTTTTATAGAAAACCAAATTGGAATGAAGGGCCAAGATTAAATGATGAAGAATGATGATGATCAATGGGTGAGATTGCTTGGAGAAGCAAGGAAATAGCGTTAGGGAAAAATATGGTCTAGTTAAGGATGGACGATGGAGATTGAAAGGTAATAAAACCTTATCAAAGGTGAAGGCTAATTGGGATAAGGGAGGAGATTGGCACCAAAAAATAGGTTGCTGAAGTAAATTAAATAATTATAAAATTCTAATCGGGAAAAATTAAATAATAAAAGCAATTATTTAATTATAGCAATGAGGGAAAAGTTAACTTTTAATTAAAATTATTTGGAGACAATTATCTAATTAAAAAGTAAATAATAAAAAAAAATTATTTAATAGTGGAGAGAAAAATAGAAAATAATTAAATCAGGAAGCTTTGTTCCATTGTAGAAGAAAATAATTAAATAATTAAAATAAATATTTAATTATAGAAGGAAAATGGAAAATAAATAATTAAATAAATATTAATTTATTTAATTACTTAGAAAAAAGTTTAGTAATAGTAAGCATGCTCTTATTTAAAAAAAAGAAAATAATTATAAAAAATTGATTGATTGTCTATAAATTGATTAGTTATTTCAATGCTAAGAGTTATGTCTCAAAAAATTAAAATAAAGTCTAAGGAGGGTATGATGACCACAGTAGGGGAAAAGAGATTAGAGGTAGTTTACACATGAATGGAAGAATAGCTTACACTTTGTTGAAGGAGGTATTTACAATTAAAGCTATTTAAGTAAAGTAAGAATTGACTCATATTAAAGAAAATTGTTTTCATAAGAGTTGATAAAGAAGTTTAGATTACATATAGGTGATTATTTATATCAATACTATAGTTGGGGTGTATAGAGTAAGGAGTAGAAGTATTATATGTTATCAAGTAATGAAAATGGAAGATTATTATGGTATATGATAATCTTTTTAATGAAGTTGTAGACATAATTCCTTTCTATAAGTTTGTATTTAGAGACTAATATTGATGTAAGATTATGATAAAATTTATTTATCATTAGAACAGAACTAAAAACATAGAATGATAAAAGAAGAGAGAGATACACCATTTATGTATGTTAGGCTACAATATTGAACTCTCTTTTTCATCTAATCAAGGATAATATTCATTAATGTCCACGGTAGATTCATATCTAATCTTCAAAATAAACATTATAACTTAAAAGTATGATGTTATGTGTTTGTGTTTATGATTTTCTCCACTTACATCTAATGTTATGTGTTTTTGTTTATAATTTTACCAATTCTTTTTATGTTTATTCTATCCATGTTCTAATTCAAGTTTAACGGTTAATCACATGTACCTTTCATTGGATTATTCAAATTTATACATTGCATGCTTATACTGATACTATTGTTATTTGCCATTTTTCTCACCATTTGGCATTATAAAATGAGAGTAAGATATTTTATTTGAGTAGGATTTTTTAATTTAGATGCTTTTGCAAATTCATTGCATTTGAATACATGGCTAGCACACCTTATTCACAAATTAACAAGTTTGTGTCACATGCTTGTAAAAGAAGACCCTTTCACATTGACATTGGGTGGATAGTAAAATAAATAAATAAAATAACATATCAATCAAAAAAATTATGAGACAAAGTTGGATGAAGGTATGGGCAGTATGCTAATGCTTAGGAACTTCAAGCAAATGTGGTGGCACTCGATTTTTTTCATCATCTTCTCTACCTACGTGGAAAAGGGAATGCAACGTATGGCGTGAGGAAGAGGGAATTTGTAGAAAAGGGTAAAGAAAGAAAGGAGAAAAAAAGAAATTGCACAAGAAGGGCAGAAGACTGAAAAACACTAGGTTTTGGAGAGAGAGAGAAAAGGCATGTAAAGGAGCGATTTTAAGCATTGCATGTTAAGTTTTTTTACATTATATTTCATGACAGTGGTGGCTCTTTGTATACATGATGTTGGTGTGAAAGCTCAATCAACAATGTATTTGGTACCAACACTAAAGATAAGCGCTTTCGTTCATATTTTCTATTTAAATACATGTATTTATGAATTAGTTAATCAAAGGCAATCAAATTAGGTCGACCCTTTCTCCTGATTACTATTATAAATAATTTTATTGATAATTTGGAGGTGTTTGGGCCTAAACTTACTAGTTGTCTTTGTTTAAGAGTTTTTGAGGCCCTTGCTATCAACCACTTTAACGTACTTTGCAAATAAGAAATTTTATTAGAAACCTTTTTCTTTGAGGTATTTTAACAATATTAGAACCACATAAATGTATCAAGGCATTTTTTTACAATTATTTGATTATGGATTCTTAACCTTGAGTTACCCTCAAAACACTAAAATCCAGGATATTGTGTTCTTATGAATGGATTTCCCAAATAATATTTAACCTTTTAAATTATTTATTTGTAATCCAACAAATTATAATTGTTCCTATGTGTTCATGACACTACATTTTTACTTCATAATCTTAATAATGGACATCATTCTAGACATTCTGGAGCTAGCTATACATTATGGCTAGGAGATTGTCTACTTGAAATTTATATTTCTAGTAAGGAAAAATAACCTTATATCATAGAATGAACTATAGATTTAGTAAGAAGGTATGTTATATTCAAATTTCACACTTTATGTATGCATGTTTTAGAATTATAGGTAAATTTTTAATAAATTATGATATTATAAGAAAATTCTTGGGTAAATTTAGAGGAAGGGTCCTTTGGCTTAAAATAGTCTTCACTAGATTTCTTAGATTGATTAAAGAGAAAAATTGTTATAGTATGGTCATTTATAGGAAAAAGAATAGTTAAGAGATAGTATAATTAAAGTGTTTCGTGGTTTCAAGGTATATATGATTGTGGGGGTTAAGGCATGGTTGATACTTGAAATGCAATTGGGAAACAATTATCCTTTTCCAAATCTGAAGAGACATAGTTCTCAAAGTCTTTAATTGAAGATTCCTTTCCGAGGAGAGGACAGTGTATGCTGAACATACAGAATTGTGACAATGTGTGATCTTCAAACCAAAAGCACTTTCAAGACAATTCTTTCCATTGGTTTTCTATTGTTGGTTGGGGGCTTGAAGAGATTTGAACCAGGTATAGCCACATTGCTTTCGCTATGTAGTTGAGAAAAAAGGTTAAAATTAGCATTAGATCTTCTAGAACAATATCTACCATTGTTAAACTCCTAGACTCAATTACTAACAAATGTAGATAGGATGTTATAAAAGCCTTGTATGATTTATCTACATTTGAGGGAAATAGGTCCCACATCATTTTGGAAAAGCTTTTTCTAAGACTATTTCCTTTCTTGTTATTGGTAAATTGACAACACAAAAAAGTACACCATAGGCTTATCTAACCTACATCATGACAAACATTTTGTGTTACAATAGTAGGAGGCAACCTAGTTTTTTGATGAATCACACGATAGACAGCTTAATTGAGGTGGAAGTTATTGGTCTTCAAGAGCTACTTGTAGTTGATGTTTCTTCCTCAAGATGTCGGGTTGGTTCAGATGTTTTCTAGTGTGATGATGTCTTTTCTCTATAACATCATCTTTATAGTGGTGTTCACATGGGTGTGAGGGAATAAGTAGGTCAAAGCAGGATAAAAATGAAGCATGATATTGTGAAGGGGTGCAAGACTGTATATTAATAAAGAAAGAGACCTTGCCAAGTAGGAAAAAATGTGCATAAAGGGAAGAGTTGAAAATGTCTTGTTTCGAAAATATTTGAGCATTTCAATCACATTACCTGAGAATTTCTAGGGTTTGGTTGAATGTCAGAGTTTTTCTAAGAGTTTGGCATAAAGGCTCATTGTTATCCCTAGCCACCTCATTCTAGAAAATATGTGACATTGTAGGATAAGAAGAAAAGTAGTTGTGGGTATGTGCCCACCATGCATAGTCAATCTGGTATTAGAGATCCTCAAGAATGTGTTTTCCTGTCAAAGCAACCAAGTGAAGACATGACACACAAGAAGATTGTACAAACACAATTAAGATCACATCAAGGATTTCGAAGAGATGACATAGAGATTGTGGATGGCATGAAGCTTTAAGAATGTATGGTCAAAATTTTATTTCCTAAGAGAGATGATCGGGTGTCATGCATTTTTTTCTCATAGTGCTTGTACATGGGATATCTCTAGTCGCCCATCTAATTAAACATTGCATGGAGAATATGCACAAAATGGGCTGGTTGAGAAGGTTTAGAAACTCATGATAAAATGCACTTCTATGCACAACTTCCCTTTGTGTAATGGTTATGTTCTTTTGTATTTTATTTAACTAGAGCAGATGCGTATGGTTGTATATATATTGTCTCAAAATGCAGATCCAAATTTCAAGAATTCAAAGTTCCTTTACTGCAGATGTAAAAATGGCATTCAAAGAGTTTTCTCAAAGGCCTGATGCCTACACAAAGGTCTATGGCATGTCTTCTATTCAGAGGATCAAGGAAAACATTACCAGATGGATTTAGGTTAAGAGGAGATATCAATGTTTTTCCAAGTTTTTCAGCAGGACCTCCTTCATGATCATTTTCGAAGAGAATGCTCTCTTGTGGATGATACTTACCATGATAAAGTTGAATACATGGATTCAATTCATTGCGAAGTTCAAATGTTTTCCTTGAAGGGAATGTCTCAACAATTCTATATGAAAGGGAAATCTGAGGAGCGATTTTTGTCAAACATTGATGAAATTTGATACGTCTTGTTCAAAATCCATGGATGAGAAGAAGGAAGAGCTTGATCATAAACAAGATTTTTTGAAACTTAGCAAAATAAATTTGACATGTAGTTCATATTCAGTAGATTCTAATGTGTTCATGGTTACCGCTTTTGTCGACCTCGACATTCCAGAGGGATTTCTTGATCTTCAGTGCAAAGATGAAGGATATTTCTCAGCATTTATTCAACAAAGAATTTGAACCTTTGAACACTAGATTGAAGGAAAAAATATAGAAAAGATAGAGGCTACATGTTGGCAACAATAGTCACTGTATTCATTAAGTGAAGGGATAATCACAAAGATTATCAAAATAACAGTCAAAGGTTATGCAGGTTCTTCGTTAGTGAATAATGACTTTTGATGATAGTAGAATGGATTTTATGAGACGGTCCAATAAGGTTTTGTTGAAAGGTTTCATTACATAGTGTAGAGAGCATAGGTCTATGACAATTTTGTTTCACTTGCAAAGGATGCTACAAGTCAAAAGGACAGTCGGTATTTAAACATATATGCAAAGTGTTAGAATATCCATGAAGCAACTACCTAGAGTCCAAAGGAGGGGATATGCATAGAATGGAAAAGAGGACTTTGTAAAAAGTTAGTGGCATGTAGTCCAAAATCAATATGTTTCAATTTCTTGAAATTATTTGAATAAAATATTAATGCATGCGATATATCAGAGAGCCTTTGTTATTCTTTTTCCAAAATTTTGAAATTTGTTGTTAGTCATTTAAGAGACATAGATTTATCATTTATTTAAGTTTCCCTTATTTAATACACACTCTCCTCTATACATAGGAGTCGATCTCTCTTCAGATATCTGCTCAACCTTGGGTCATGACTACTCCTTTGGTATTCATTTGAATTGTTTCCTTACCCTAAGCAGATATAAATAATTGTGCAAAAATGAAGATTGAAAGCCCGATAAAATGGATTTTAGGAGTACATAAATAAGCAAAATGTGCCAAAACTTTGAAAAACCAATTGATAATATCCTTAGACTGCCTTGTTGTTTCTATGTAGGCTTCTTGGAAACTCAAAGAAAATCATTTCTAGCTATATAATTTGATTGATTTTGTTGATCATTTTTTCATCTATATGTTTCATATGTTGAAGGATTTAGTAAACATAGATGTTAGATTTACTGTATTGTGCCCTACGTGGAATTTTAAGATCCTTAATAAATATTTTACTAATTGTTAAGTATTGTTTTTCAGATACAAATAAGAGGTAGGATACCAATTTTGTTTACATGCATTGCTTAATAGAATTTTTAAAAAAGCATTAAATGCCTCAATATATCTCAAAAATTAACACGGATGGCTCTTCTCGTGGAAACCCTGGTCATGCTGGAATTGGTGGTGTTGGTTGGGATAGTTCTGGGGATGTGCAATTTATTTTCTCTATTTATAAGGGTCTTCATACTAATAATCTTATGGAGGCTCAAGCAATTTTACTGGCTATGGAGCATGCAGTCAGTTGGGGTGGTGCAGGATTATATGTCAATCTGATTCCCAGGTTGTGGTGAACTTGCTGAACAGGCAGAGATTAGATGATGTTAGTTGGCACCTGGCTTTGATTATTGAACAAATTCTCAATCTTTGTGCTTCTCTTGATTTTGTTACTTTCACTCATATTCCTAGGGAGTGGAATGGTGTTGCTAATTGTTTGGCTAAATGGGCTTCTGATCATATTCATGATTGGAATTTGGTTGATTGGGGTCAATTACCCCCTGATTTGTCTCAATAGTTGGACCATTTGGTGGAGCTTGATAATGCTATGTAATGACTTTGCTCTGTAATTTTCTCTTGTTTTAATAAATTTTTACTCCTCTTTTATAAATTTATATATCTTAAATTTTAAAATAAACCTAACATGAATAAATACATAATTATACTATATTGTTTTATTATATTATTAGTTATATTAATAAAAAAAACCTAACAATAACCATAACCTGAACCCTAACCCTAACCCTAACACTAACCTAATATTAATTAAAATTGGATATATATTCTCTTAAAATAGAAATTGTGAAACTTTTTATTATTATTATTATTTTTATCTCTTTCAATTCCATAAATCAAATTTAAATTGTATTAAACAATGATCCATTATCATAAAATTTGAACAACTTATTAAACATAAAAAATTCACCATAAACAATATTTTCTTATGTGAATCCTAAAAGTTAATTTTTTCTTTATAAAAAAACAAAGCTGTTACAAATTTATGATGTCTAATTTTAGACATGGACAAAAAATAGTTGAAATAAGATGGACAGTTTTAGCTGTGAACAAAAAATTTAAAATCATGCCGCCCACATGAGATTACATTTTTCTTCTAAATTTTTATGTGAAACATTAAAAAAAACCATAACATAACTTGATAAATCCATCTAATTTTTTTTTAAACAGTGACTCCATAAAAAATTTAAGAAGCCTCTCCATGGGACCTCGTCAAAATGCAATTCTATCAACCATTTATATGATTCAAAATTTGACAGAAAATTATTAGAAACATATGATGGATAGTCTAAACATGTAGATGTTTAGATGCTCATGACATTTATGAGGTTAAGATTATTGCAAATTCTTTTAGTGTTTGAAAATACTTACTCGTTGCTTACACCCTTTTCTAAATTTGAGATTTATTTCGATAATGATTGCCTACAAAATCAAGCTCCCTCCAGTGTCCACAAATAGTGCAGCTCCTCTTTACTCTTTCTTTTCCTGATTTTCGGACCAAAACAATATAATTCTATGACATTTGAATATTTACCGTATTAATTAGAATATCCTCTAAGCTCGCTATGAAATACACCTGCAAACATTTGGTCTCACTGTAAAAAAATAACACCTTTTGATGTAGAATAACAAAAGAAAACATGCAAATAATTTCGTGCGCAATAATGTACAATAGTTGTCTTGCAATGTGTCAAAACAAAAGTAATCTTGAAATATAATTTAAAATTAATTATCTGAATTCCTTTGAATCTGTTTGGCGCTGCAGATTTGTAAATATTATAGATATACAAGACGACATACATATTTTGTTGAGGACTTGAAGATTTTATCACTCAGAGTGGTATACCGAATTGCCCGGTTAACCGCCGGCGGTGGTGGCACTGCGAAAACAAGAAATTACCTTATAATGTTGCACCTTCAAGTAGTGTTTAAATTAATTATATGAATTCCTTTGAATATAATCTACAATGATTTGGTTCAATCCAAAACGACATTTTGGCCCAGATTTTCTCAGAGAAAGAAAATTTGTAAATATCATTTTATATTTTGATTAGAGTTTAAAAGATATACCACCAAGAATGGATGTCATCGGACCTTCCAGGGCCCTTGCCATGGAGATACTTTCGAGTGTGCCAATGGGAACATAGTCATAAACAACACACATTTCTGAGTTCTGATCATAGTAGCGTATAAGGGATACAGCCTAGTAGCCATTAACAACTCTTGTGCCTAAGCGTGCACAACAGGCCTATCTCATTCCTGAACTCTTGAGAACCTTGGAGGATTGTGGTTTTTCTCTCTTCACTGCAACTCTAATGCCACCACTGATTTCCTTAAAATAAGGAAAAATCAGTTTTGTTTTGTTGTAATTGGGAAAGTTTCCCAAAGACTTTTTTATAGCTTAGGATGTTTCTCTTAGATTTTTTGTTTTTGCTTTTTGAGTTGAGTAAGCTTTCCAAATTTGACTATCGGAAGTTTTTGATAATAATTACTGTTTTATGTATTTAACTCTATCTTTCTCATTAAAAAGTAGCGAAGACATTTGCTGTATTAATTTTATGAGTAAATAAAAGTTGTTTTTTCTCTGCTTCTGGGAATTTAAAATCATAGTTAAAATATTGAGTATTTTATTTCTGTTCTTTTTAGTGTACTGGCATTTGTTGTTATTTGATTTATTATTTCTAACATATGGTATCAGAGCCTGGTCCGAAATGGTAATGAATGCTAATAGTACACAGTTGCAGATTCCTAAATTTAATGGGAAAAATTATGATTTTCGGAGTTTTCAAATGAAGATTTTGTTTAGATCACAGGAGCTATGGAACCTTGTGCAAAATGGGTATTCAGAACCAGCAGATGCAGTAGCATTGGTAGCACTCACACAAAATGAAAGAATTTCATTGGAGAATAATCAAAAAAAAGATCATAAAGCATTATTGTTTATAGTGCAGGGTCTTGATGAGACTCTCCTTCCAAGAGTTACAGCTATTTCAACAGCAAAAGAAGCCTAGGATCTTCTTGCACAATCATTTCAAGGTACAAAAAGAGTAAGAGCAGTTCGTTACAAATGCTTATAAAAGATTTTGAAATTTTACAAATGTCAGATTCTGAAAATTTAGGAGATTACATTACTTGCACAATGGGGATAGTTAATCAGATGAAAATAAAATACTCAATATTTTAACTGTGATTTTAAATTCACAGAGGCAGAGAAAAAACAACTTTTATTTACTCATAAAATTAATACAGCAAATGTCTTCACTACTTTTTGATGAGAAAGATAGATTTAAATACATAAAACAGTAATTATTATCAAAAACTTCCAATAGTCAAATTTGGAAAGCTTACTCAACTCAAAAAGCTAAAACAAAAAATCTAAGAGAAACATCCTAAGCTATAAAAAAGTCTTTGGGAAACTTTCCCAATTACAACAAAACAAAACTGATTTTTCCTTATTTTAACATCCTCCCTAAAATCTGATTTGTGGGACAACTTTTCATTCCTAAAAGATTCTTCAGTCTACTAAAATCTTCTTTTTTCAAAGGCTTTGTCAAAATGTCAGCAACTTGATCTTTGGACCTGCAATAAGAAAGTTTAATTTCATTATTTTTAACCAACTCCCTGATGAAATGAAACTTGATGTCTATGTGTTTGCTTCTCCCATGAAAGACTAGATTTTTAGAAAGTGCAATAGCTGATTGATTATCACAAAATATAACCATTTCTTCCATTTGAGGCTGCAACAATGCTTCCATCATTTTTCTTAACCAAACTATTTGACAACCTGTTGAAGTGGCTGCCACATATTC
Source organism: Sequoia sempervirens (assembly GCA_007258455.2). Taxonomy (NCBI): domain Eukaryota; kingdom Viridiplantae; phylum Streptophyta; class Pinopsida; order Cupressales; family Cupressaceae; genus Sequoia; species Sequoia sempervirens. Next base: position 122,501,344 of record VDFB02000008.1, read on the forward strand.
TGCTTCTGCTGAAGACAATGCAACAATGGGTTGTTTCTTTGAGGACCATGAAATTACACCCGAACCAAGATTAAAAACATATCCAGAAGTACTTTTTCTATCATCTTGATTTCCAGCCCAATCACTATCTGTATAACCAGTTAACTTCAAATCATTCTTCTTTTCATAAAAATTCCATGATTTGTTGTCCCTTTCACATACCTTAGTATTCTTTTACCTGCTTGTAGATGTGTATCATGTGGATCCACCATAAATCTGCTTATCAAGCTTACTACATACATGATATCTGGTCTTCTTGCAGTTAAATACATTAAACTTCCAACCAAACTTTTATACAAAGTAGAATCTACTTTTTTGCTTTCATCCTTTTTGCTCAACTTCATACCCATGGCAATAGGTGTAATTGCTGATTTACTATTTTCCATTTTAAACCTTTTCAAAATATCATTTGCATACTTTTTTTGTGAAATAAAAATCCCATCACTATTTTGAGTTACTTCAATACCAAGATAATAATGCAACAAACCAAGATCAGTCATCTCAAATTCACCCTTCATTTCCATTGAAAAATCTCTAAGCATGTTTTCATTATTTCCAGTATAAAGCAAATCATCAACATAAATGCAAACTATCATAACATCTCTTTGCTGATTTTGTTTTAAGAATAAGGTGGGCTCATAAGGGCATTTTTCAAAACCATTTTTCAAAAAATATGATTCAATCCTTTCATACCAAACTCTAGGTGCCTGTTTTAAACCATACAAAGCTTTCTTTAGTTTGAGCACTTTACCTTTTTCACCATTAATCTCATAACCAGGTGGTTGCTCAATGTAAATTTCTTCCTCCAATACACCATTCAAAAATGCTGATTTTACATCCATATGAAAAAATTTCTAACCCTTTTGAGCTGCAAGAGCTAAAATCATACGGATAGTATCCATTCTAGCAACAGGTGCAAAAACTTCATTATAATCAATACCTGATTTTTGTTTGTAGCCCTTCACTACCAACCTGGCCTTGTATTTATTCACTTTACCTTGCTCATTGTACTTTGTTTTATACACCCACTTTACTCCAATTGGCTTCTTATGCTCAGGAAGATCTGCAATTTCCCAAGTTTGATTCTTTTCTATGGCTGCAATTTATTCATTCATAGCTTTAATCCATTTATCATCATTTATAGATTCTTCAAAAGTAATAGGATCACTATCAACAAAAAATGCAAAATGACAAGTATCTTCATTTATCTCTGATGTTTGTTGATATATGTCAGACAAGCTCCTTGTTTTCTGCCACCTTTTTGGAGATACAGAGGTGGATGATGAAACATTACCATGACTAGGTGGAGATGAAGAAGAAATTCTTCTTAATGTTGATTGTTGAATGCTACTACTAGCTCTTGTGTTTGCAACTTCATCTTGAATATTAACTTGCTGATATTTCTCTTTCAGATTCCAACTCCACTCCTGATCTTCAATAAACTTTGCATCTCTACTTATCACCAACTTCTTTGTCTTGGGATTGTACAACCTATATGCTTTAGATTCTTCACTATACCCAACAAAGATAGATTTTTCTACCTTATCATCCAATTTACTTCTAAGTGCATCTGGAACATGAGAATACGCAATACAACCAAAAATTCTTAGATGATCTACCCAAGGTTTGTATCCTCCCCATGCTTCTTCTGGTGTCATGCCCCAAACTGAATTTGTAGGACATCTGTTCAAAATATAACCTGCACAACAAACTGCTTCTGCCCAAAAATCTTTTGGTAAACTCTTAACTTTAAGCATACTCCTTACCATATTTAAAATTGTTCTATTTTTCCTCTCAGCGACACCATTTTTCTGCGGTGTATACCTTGTTGCTAGCTGCCTTTTTATGCCATTTTCAATACAAAAATTATGAAAATCATGAGAAATATACTCTCCACCCCTATCAGTCCTTAAAATTATGAGAAAGTAACCACTTTGCTTTTCAACTGATTCTTTAAATTCTCTGAATTTTTTGAAAGTATCTGATTTATTTTTCAAAGCATAAACCCAAAGTTTTCTACTGTAGTCATCAATAAATTTCAAGAAGTATCTCATACCAGATAATGAAGCAACCTCAATTGGACCACATAGATCTGAATGAACTAGCTCCAATGGCTCTGAAGCTCTCCAAGAATCCCTTATTGGAAAGGGTTCTCTATGATGCTTTCCAACAATACAACCTTCACATTCTTCATTTGGTTTTTGGATAAGTGGTAAACCCGTTACCATGTTCTTTTTATGCAAGAGATTTAGTCCACAAAAATTCAAATGACCAAATCTAAGATGCCATAACCACTGTGTATCTTTTACAAGAGCACTGAAAATTAAATGCATATTGTTCCTGATACTAAGAGAAAACATCCTATTAGCAGTCATGGGTATTTTGGTTATCATCTTATTTTTACCATCAACAATAATGCATGAAAAATTAAACTTTCTTATTGTAGGTCCAAAGATCAAGTTGCCGACATTTTGAAAAGCCTTTGAATAAAGAAGATTTTAGTAGATTGAAGAATCTTTTAGGAATGAAAAGTTGTCCCACAAATCAAATTTTAGGGAGGATGTTAAAATAAGGAAAAATTAGTTTTGTTTTGTTGTAATTGGGAAAGTTTCCCAAAGACTTTTTTATAGCTTAGGATGTTTCTCTTAGATTTTTTGGTTTAGCTTTTTGAGTTGAGTAAGCTTTCCAAATTTGACTATTGGAATTTTTTGATAATAATTACTATTTTATGTATTTAAATATATCTTTCTCATTAAAAATAGCGAAGACATTTGCTGTATTAATTTTATGAGTGAATAAAAGTTGTTTTTTCTCTGCCTCTGTGAATTTAAAATCACAGTTAAAATATTGAGTATTTTTATTTCTATTCTTTTTAGTGTATTGGCATTTGTTGTTATTTGATTTATTATTTCTAACATGATTTCTACTATCTAAACTTTTCCAAACCCACCTACCTCAAAAAGAAGTGAGTCGTCAAAGTTGTTGGTTGCATCTTGGATCTCTGAAAAACTAATGAACCTGCAATGTACAAATCACACAAAAGATTTCAATGAATCAATGAGACACACATTAATATGAATGTATCACTTAATGGGCTCTACTAACTCTTGGTACTCAGGAAGCATCCCAGTTGCTCTAGAAAATATGGCAAACACGAGTGTGTACTCTACAAAACTCATAAAAAACATATTGGTATCTCTGATTGTATAAGGAAAGACCTAGACAACAATAGAATTGTTTTAGAAAATATTAAGACAAGTGACACTTGTTAGATTTTGAAAATGGGAATCCAAGCAGTCATGACTATCTTATAAATTCACATTTTCAAGGAAACCTGGCCTTCGTTTCCATCCAAATTCCAGATCCAGAAGTGTGTTTATTACACATTCTTCTCTGCCCAAGGATGGAACCCAGGATTCCATTCATTTGTCAAATTCATTCAGCTCTTCGCAGAGCTCGTTTGAAATTGAGATTCCTCAGAAAAGGGAAGAAGAGCATGAGGTTTAAGATCGAATCCAAATTTTCCTTTATAGACAGGTCCTCAAAGAGAATAAAAGGAATGGTGGAAGATCTTCTCCTGGGCATGAAGTTACCTTGCATAAACCACAGTCTTACTAAAGATAGCGATTGTAGTGGTGATGTGAATGATGGGTATGGAGATGAAATGGAAGGATGAGAGTTTTGTAGAGGAGAACACAGTGATAATGAATCAGTGAATACAAAAGTGGAGCTTTTCATAGCAAACTTTCACCGTCACCTTCCCATGGAACAACAAACTTCTGTGCCAGAATACCAGGAAATGCTGGACAGGAGCCTTGCATAACTCTCTTTCATTCTCATTTGGTATTTTGGTATTCTTCTATCTCTATGTAGAATACCAAATGAGAATGAAAGAGAGTATGCAAGGCCCCTGTCTAGCATTTCCTGGTATTCCAGCATAGAAGTTTGTCATCCGGGCAAGGTGACGGTGAAAGTTTGCTATGAAAACCTTAGCTTTTGTATTCACTAATTCATTATCACTATGTTCACCTCTACAAAACTCTCCTCCCTCTATTTCATCACCATACACATCATTCAAAATCACCGCTACAATTGCTATCTTTAGTAAGACTGTGGTTTATGCAAGCTAACTTCACAACCAAGAAAGGATCTTCAACCATTCCTTTTATTCTCATTAAGGACCTATCTGTAAAAGAAAATTTAGATTCGTTTTGAAACCTCATGCTCTTCTTTCCTTTTCATAAGAATCTCAGTTTCAAATGAGCTCTACAAAGAGGTAAACAAATTTGAGAAATGAATGGAATCCTGGGTTCCAACCTTTGAGGGAGAAGAACGTGTAATAAACACACTTCTGGATCTGAAATTTTGGTGGAAACGAAGGCCAGCTTTCCTTGAAAATGTGAATTTATAAGGTAGTCATGACTGCTTGGATTCCCATATTCAAGATTTACCAAGTGCCACTTGTCTTAATATATTCTAAAACAATTCTATTGTTGTTTATTAAATGAAGATATTTGCTCTTGATTTTATCAGTGGGTTTTTCTTATATACGATATTACTCTAATACTAGTGTTAGAGCCCTATTTGTTTTTTCACATAGAGATAGTTTGAACTATGAAATGAATTTTGCATTTATTTGGTGGATGAAATAAAATAAAATTAGTTATTTTATTTTCCACAAATATTTTGTGACAATTTTTTTGACATAATTTCTTACTATCAAATTGATACCAGCTACACCTAATGTCGTAAATACAATGGCTGCTAGGACTATGCTCACATAGAGTGATTAGTAGAGATCAGACAATCTGATTTATTAAACATATTACATTCTTCCTTACAAACCTTGTAGATTGTACATCATATTTCTTCATAGTTTTGTGTCATCATACTGGATTTTGTTCTTTAAAGACCAAATGTCATGAGGCAAAGGATTGTAGTGAAACAAACTAAAATTTTAAAAGATTGTGTTGATAAGTGACAAATAGCTTAGTTTTATAGACGGATATATCCTCTCACATGATTGGTAGAGTTAGTCTTTTAAGAAGTCGGGGAAGCTAGAAAACCCGAAGCCAAACCACACCTTACAAACAAAAAAGATGTGGATACCCATAACCAGGAGAATGTAACCATCTAGGGTGAATAAAATTCCATTCCAATCAAATACAAGATTGGAATCACGAAAAAAAGGAGTGATATAATTTGAGGTGATCTAGGGTGAAGTTCCTGAGAAATGTTGGAAATTTCTGAGCAACGATTCTTTTCCCTTCCATTGTAGTATCAAAGAAACCTATAAAAAATAAAAAAATAATGTTGTTCCTAATCATATCTTCTCTACTGACTTTTCAGATATTATATTGACTACATAGTTGTGTATATTATTATTATGTTAAAATCTTCGTGATAGAAATCTATTTCATATCTAAATCTATTACAAGTGTGTTTTTAATCTTGCAAATTCACCACAACAAAATTCACCATCAACAATTCACCATAGGAAAATTCACTGCCATGAATTGTTGTTGGTGAATTTTCCATAAGGTGAATTTAATCAACACTATGAAGTACCAACTACCTAAAACTCAAATAAAGACGCTATTCCAGCAATGAACTACAAATGAACAAAGAATTGCTAGTTGTGAATTTTATCCTTTATTTTTTTCTATTGTTTATATAGAATAGGGTAAAATTGTGAAAATTCACCGCCATGAATTGCTGGTGGTGATTTTTTCGTAAGGTGAATTTGTCATGGTGGTGAATTTTTCCATGGTGAATTGTTGGGGGTGAATTTTCCAACAATGAATTGCTGGTGGTGAATTTTACTAAAGCCAAAATCAAGTTGTAAAGAATGAATCAACACTATCAACTACCAACTACCTAAAACTCAAATAATGAGACTCATCCAACAATGAAGTACAAATGAACATAGAAACACAAAAAAAATCAAGTAATATTACCATAATTCCTATGCCATGGTTGAATACCTTCATAGCTCTTCTCCATTTTGCTTTATATGCTAGCTTCCCCTTAGATTTGTAGTATTCAAGAATAAGCCTAATGTTCGTGATAGGAAAATATCAAAGATAGTGGTTGTAGTCTTGAAATGAAAGGGATAGGTCTCTTTTATAGAAAACCAAATTTGAATGAAGGGCTAAGATTAAATGATGAAGAATGATGATGACCAATGGGTGAGATTGTTTGGAGAAGCAAGGAAATACGGTTAGGGAAAAATATGGTCTAGTTAAGGATGAACGATGAAGATTGAAAGGTAATAAAACCTTATCAAAGGTGGAGGCTAATTGGGATAAGGGAGGAGATTGGCACAAAAAAAGAGGTTGCTGAAGTAAATGAAATAATTATAAAATTATGTAATTTAGGAACAATCGGGAAAAATTAAATAATAAAAGCAATTATTTAAATATAGGAAGAAGGAAAAGTTGACTTTTAATTAAAGTTATTTGAAAACAATTATTTAATTAAAAAGTAAATAATAAAAATAATTATTTAATAGTGGAGAGAAAAATAGAAACTAATTAAATAAGTAAGCTTTATTTCATTGTAGAAGAAAATAATTAAATAATTAAAATAAATATTTAATTATAGAAGAAAAATGGAAACTAAATAATTAAATAAATATTAATTTATTTTAATCAAAGGGAGGATATAAAAAAACAAATGAATTAATTAAATAATGAAAATTATTTAATTAATAGAAGAATATGGCTTTAGAAAACAATCAAATCATTAAAATTATTTAATTATTTAAATTTTTCTTCCAAAGAAGTTTACCTAGAAAGAAGTTTAGTAATAGTAAGCATGCTCTTATTTAAAAAAAAAAATTAATTATAAAAATTTGATTGATTGTCTATAAATTGATTAGTTATTTCAATGCTAAGAGTTATGTCTCAAAGAGGGATTTTATAGAAGAGGGTAAAGCAACAAAGGAGAAAGAAAGAAATTGCACAAAAAGGGCAGAAGACTGAAAACACGAGGTTTTGGAGAGAGAGAGAAAAGGCATGGAAAGGAGCGATTTTAAGCATTGCATGTTAAGTTTTTCTGCATTATATTTCATGACAATGGTGGGTCTTTGTATACATGATGTTGGTGTGAAAGCTCAATCAACAATGTCTTTGGTACCAACACTAAAGATAAGCAGTTTCCTTCATATTTTCTATTTAAATATGTTTACTTCTGAATTAGTTAATCAAAGGTGGTCAAGTTAGGTTGACCCTTTCTACTGATTACTATTATAAATAATTTTATTGATATTTTGGAGGTATTTGGGCCTAAACTTACTAGTTGCCTTTGTTTAAGAGATTTTAAGGCCCTTGCTACCAACCACTTGAACTTACTTTGCAAATAAGAAATTTTATAAGACCTCTTTTCTTTGAGGTATTTTAACAATCTTAGAACCACATAAATGTATCAAGGCATTGTTTTGCAATGATTTGATTATGGATTCTTAACCTTGAGTTACCCTCAAAACACTAAAATCTAGGATATTGTGTTCTTATGAATGTATTTCTCAAATAATATTTAACGTTTTAAATTATTTATTTGTAATCCAACAAATTTTAATTGTTCCTATGTGTTCATGACACTACATTTTTACTTCATAATCTTAATAATGCACCTCGTTCTAGACATTATAGAGCTAGCTATACATTATGGCTAGGAGATTGTCTACTTGAAATCGTGAGGAAAAAGAACCCTATATCATAGAATGAACTATAGATTTAGTAAGAAGGTATGCTATATTAAAATTTCACACTTTATGTATGCATGTTTTAGAATTATAGGTAAATTTTTAATAAATTTTGATACTATAAGAAAATTCTTGGGTAAATTTAGAGGAAGGGTCCTTTGGCTTAAAATAGTCTTCACTAGATTTCTTAATTTGATTAAAGAGTCTTGTTCCTGTCCTAGGAATTTCATATGATTGAAAATATTTTAAATGGGAAATTTTATTTTGTAAAGTCATATCCCAAGGTCATAAGATTGTACTTTTTGACCTCTTGGAAGGATTTGTACGCCATAAGTTTCCTAAAGCATCTTGACATTGTCAAAAGCATACAAAGGCCAAACTTAGGGGAAAATATTCCAGCGTACTATGAAGGAGATATATCATCAGTTCATGAACAAAATGGTAGGTCTCAACAAGCCTCGTGATGGTAGAAACATAAGAAATAAATAGTTAAACACTGTACTATGATAATATTGGATATAATAAAGAGGTATGAAAGAGATAAATATGACAGTCAAAATTTAAGTTCTTTGCATAGTCAAGAGAAGGACAGGGTAAAGAGATAAAATTGTTATAGTATAGTCATTTACAGGAAAAGGACAGTTAAGAGATAGTCTAATTAAAGTGTATGGTAGTTTCAAGGGTTATATGATGATAGGGGTTAAGGCATGGTTTATACTTCAAATGCAATTGGGAAAATCTTATCCTTCTGCAACTCTACACTGACATTGTTGTCAAAGTCTTTAATTAAAGATTCTTTTCCTAGGAGATGACAGTGTATGCTGAACATACAGAATTGTGACAGTGTGCGAGCTTTCAACCAAAAGCAATTTGAAGACAATTCTTTCCATTGGTTTTCTATTGTTTGTTGGGGGCTTGAAGACATTTGAACCAGCTATAGCCACATTGCT
>VDFB02000008.1:122510137-122527965 GCA_007258455.2 Sequoia sempervirens
GCTCCCTAGAAACCATATCAGTTATAGGCATTTGCTCAGTAGGAATGATAGGTACAATAGGTTCTTTAGGGGGAGAATCTATCATCTCAGTAATTAAAGGCGATTGTGGAGCAAGAAGAATGGTTCCAGACCGCAAATGGATATCATGAAGGTTTAAAGCATAAGCTTGATATTGGTTGGCTTCAACAAAATACGTGGGCTACTGTGGCTGCTGATGTTGCTTATTATTGGGATTTAGCAACGGTTGAGCATGCATAGGTGTTTGTTTTAGAGGCCCAGTATTTGTAGCAAGTGCTACAAGAACCCAAGAGTCTGGTTCTGCCATTGCTGAGAACCTCTACATTGAGGACTCTGCTGCCAATTACCTTGGGGTGGGGTCCATTGTCCTTGTGGCTGCTGCCAACCTCCTTGAGGAGATTGCCATTGAGGGGTCTGATAATTAGGCCAATTTGGTTGAAATGCATTCCAAGGTGGTGGTGGTCCATATGAGGGTTTCCATTGGTTATTATAGCTAGAATAAGGATTACCAAAAGTCAAAGGGTCTTGAGGCATACCTTGTCTTTGAGCCCATGGTCTCCTTTATGCAATGTAGAATACTTGATCATCATCACCTTCTACTGGCTTACGTTAGTAGGTAATTGCTTAGCTTCCAGATTAGCCACCATCTTGCATCTACAATCTCATTTCTTCTGCCTATAATGTGGACAAAACTCGACCAAGATTGCTTCAGTTGCCTCATGTTTCTTCTGAGCTTGCATAGTGTCCAGTTGTGTAGCCATATTATTAATGATATCCTGCTTGAAATCTGAAAGCAAATTTGTTATCTCCATCCGAGAGACTCCACCAGAAGAAGACTTGCCCACTATAGCTTGATAACCTTGACCCTTCTTCACATTTTCTCGAGAGTAATTGAGACATATTTTCTTGATATCATCCCAAGGCACTTGGGTTATATCACCTCCTCCCATTAGGTCCAAGGCATCTATACAAGCATCACTGATTCCCCTTAGGAAAAGTAATTTCTGAGAGTCTTCATTGAGAGTATGATTTGAATTCCTTTTCAGGGAAAACAAGAATCATGAGATATAATCCTCCAGATTTTCATCCTCCTTCTGCTAGATTCTAAATATGTCATCACCTATACTAGCACTCTTACAATATTCCTTATATTTCTCAAGGAATTTTGTTTGCATGTCTGCCCTACTATCAACAACACCTCTTCCCAGACTCATGAACCATCTAAGAGCTCCCTCCTTCAAGGTGGAAAGCAACAAATTTAGTTTGTGAGCATCTGAAGTGTAGTCATAACTGTGACAGAGGATATCAAATTCAAATAGGAAAGTTTATGGATCCTCTGTCACAAGGCCATAGAATTTGGGAAGTAAGGAAGAAGGAATATTCTTGAGGTTGTCAGTGTCTTGCTGAGGAACAATGGGAAACTCAAAAGAAGGAGGTGGATTAGGTGGGTTATTTTCCATATTTGCATGCTGGAATATCAGAGCAAATGGATTTTCCTCAGGTTCTTCGTCAACTAGGTTAAATGGTAGTTCAACAAATAAATTTTCAAGGAGAAACCTTCCTAGTGCATCTCTTCTTCTTCTATGCATGCAATAGAACAAATGGTATTTAAAAAGATTTTGAAAATACTTAAGCAACTTACTAAACTACTGCTAATAATGACTATAGCAAGTTCTTAGATTGACACCATCCCCGACAACGGTGCCAAAAATGGTCATGTCCATAAAAAGATATGAAAATCATAGTAAAACCTATCTTGGCAATTGGACATTCCAGCAGGTGACTAATATCTCTTTACGGACGTTCATTTACTTGTCAAACTAGGGAACGCATAATTTGAATGGAGCAGCGCGGTATGTGCACTAAGAACTAGTTTCTAGTCACCATCTAGAAAACAAATACTTAAAAGTAATGTAACGTAAAGCTTCTTAACTCAAACAGAACTTAGCTAAAATAGAAATCATAACAGCTATTATTAATGGACAAATTGTAAACTGGCTTTATGCTGCAGGAACAGACACATGGATGGATTCCCAACGTTGCAGGAACAATACAAAGCTGAGTTTGCACTGAAATCTACAGAAATAGACTCTAACTAGTAATCAACATGAAATGAACAATTAAATACAACAACTTGCTACAGAATACTTACCAAGTGGGCCCCCTTAGCAAGCACCAACTAAATTACACAAGAAGTTGACTCAAAGCTTCATTGAATTTTATTCATACACAAAACTAGGATACATCGATTACTCTATTTTGAAAATAAAACTTAACACATAACTCTATTGCTTATTCAACTTAATTTTAACACACACTATTTCATCCTCGTTCACTTGCGCAGGAGGAATGGTTATTTAAATGAAAGAGACAACTAACTAACTAACAGAGGAAGTCGTGATCATAAATACATTCTGAATCCGCGGAAAAGATATTCATAAATGAAAGTCTATCTGCTCGACACGACCTAGAGAAAATATAGCATTACACACTTCCTAGATCAAAGGGTCGTTTAAACTTCTTCCCAAAGATTCAGTCAAAGAGTTATTACTGGAACGACTTCTTCAACAGAGTCGAGATTCTTGCGCTTGATCAGTTTCTGCTCCCTCCAACAATCCTTCAATAAATGACAGAGGTGAAGGAAAACATACACACAAGTAACACGACATCTATTCATTAATGACATGTTAATCCTATTCCATTATCCAAAATCATAAGCATACATCAACAATGCAGGAGGATGAAAAGGTGATTAATGAAGTTTTCAAGCTGCAGGAATATATAATTCATTGTTACAGGATACTACCCGAAAAGTCTTTAATCAACAAGTTTAAACAGCTTTTAATAATAAAAGTAAAAGTATTAAAAGTTTTAAACTATGAGCATATTACAGGCTCATCAATCCTATACAATGCATGTTCTAGGATATATCGTTCCAATAATGGGCATCATTTTGGATATCACCTTGGATTCTTATCATATCAAAACACATTCCTTTGGCTGGAGATATGAAGAACATTGGCTTGTTTGCGTACTTGATCTCTTCTTTTGATTTATCTTATTGCGCTCATTCCAAGGACCTCTCGATGATATCCGAGTGAAGGATTTAGAGAGATAGGAATGGGGCAACAATCATTATACTTTTGTCTGTTGTGCTTGTTGGATGCTCTTGTAAAATAACTTGGTGAATACTTGCTTTGTTAGGTATGTCCTAGCAAGGTTTTCGTATGTCAAGTGTGGACAAGAATACCCCTATCTGTTTGTCAAGTCAAATTCCATCATGCTAGGTACAACACCATCTTGGTTCTTTATACCTTGATGCATCATACCTACATGTGTAATCAAACATAAGGTAAGTAGCCCTATAAAAATCCCAATCCTTGAGAAGAAAATCATCATCTATCATCATCATCATCTCTAATAAAGTTTTGTCCAATCATGGACTTGTGGGATCCTCTTTTCATCATCTCATTTCTTCCCCACACTAACATAACATCACCAATGCATCCATCTTGCATCCATCCTACATCCACAAACCATCAATATTCTACATATCATCTCACAGCATATCATCATCATAATATAGATCTTTTAGTCTAAGCATCTCATAAATCATCCATTGCATAATCATGGCATATCACATCATTAATCTCATCCATCATCATATCATATCATCATTTAAGTTGTTTAAGATAATATAGATTTTTTATTCTAAGCATCTTAAAACTATCTCATTTGCATCATCATCCATAACCATCCATTTTGAACCTCTTTATCGTGAGATTGACCGTCAAATTGAATCTTTTCGCTCGATCTCTCAAGGGGACAATGTACCAGTGTACTTCTTTCTGCTGGGGCATCCAAAAAATAATTATTTTTTAAAATTTTGATTGTAACAAGTTTATTCTTTGAACCAACGCAACAAGTACATTGCTTCAAAGAGGGGCAAAATATAGAAACACAAAATTGGCATAATGCATTCGATTAGGTCATATTCATCCATAAATCAAGTTTATTTATCAATCTCCTAAAGTCACCAACTTATGTTAAATAAATCAAACTTGATTCTAACATGACCCTCCTTGATTAAATAAATCAAACCTTTATTTAATTAAGCCTGAAATCACCTTCTATCCATTTTCTATTTGAATAAATCAAAGAAATCAAGTCAAATGGTTCAAATCATCTAATCATCATTAAGTTAAGATAATCCTAATTAAATCTAATCTAATGCATGTCACATCCTCTAGCTTTTCCCACTTGCACCAATAAATCAATTTATTGATTTATTAAAATCAACATTTTCCATCAACATGGCATCTTTGAGGAATATTCCCTCAAGTTTGAATTAAAAAACAAGTGGACATGTGCACCCAGCAAATCATTTATGAGCTCTTACATGGCTCTTACCTGTCCCCTTGCACAAGTCAAACTCAACAGTTACTCTCAAATTCAAATTTGAAATCTCCCCCTCTTTGGCACATTGACCAAAATGTGCTCATCCTCAAGCCTATCACATGATGACAAGTGGGCTCTTTTCATTGGTCTATTTTTAGTCCCACATTCATCCATTTGGCCAATCTCTCATCAAGAAAATCTTCAAATATAGGCTTCATTCTTAATCAAATCCTCCACAATCTTTTTATCTCATCTACAATATCATGCGAGGTCACTCTCTTCAATGGAGAACTGCTTTTGTCCACTCCATATCTTAGCATTACATATAATATTCAAATCATTTTCATCATGGAGCTTAATCAAGGATTGGGAAAGGGCTTCCTTCCATAGAAGCACCAATCCACTCTAAGATGCTAGTTTTATTATTAGAATGATGTTTTTCTATGTTTTGCTTGCTTCTTTTGCATTATTCTTGTGATTAGATGAATCTTATAGGGAATTTTTTGTTTGCTTTTGTTTACTAACAATGCTAAGGGCTTTTTTTTTTTAGCTAATGCAGATTTAAGGTTCCACATTATCATTTAATTAAGTTTTCATTTTTTAATACACAATCTCCTCTTTACATAGGAGTCGATCTCTCTTCAGATATCTGCTCAACCTTGGGTCATGACTAGTCCTTTGGTATTCATTTGAATTATTTCCTTACCCTAAGTAGATATAAACAATTGTGCAAAAAATGTAGATTGAAGGGCTGATAAAATGGATTTTAGGAGTACATAAATAAGCAAAATGTGCCAAAATTTTGAAAAACCGATTGATAATACCCTTAGACCACCTTGTTTTTTTTATGTAGGCTTCTTGGAAACTCAAGGAAAATAATTCCTAGAGCTATATAATTTTATTGATTTTATTGATCATTTTTTCATCTATATGTTTCATATGTTGAAGGATTTAGTAAACTAAAAATCTCAGGTAAATTTTTAGTCCTTAGTAGATTACTTATATAGATGTCAGATTTACTGTATTGTGCCCTGTGTGGAATTTTAGGATCCTTAATTAATATTTTACTAATTGTTAAGTATTGTATTTCACATACAAATAAGAGGTAGGATACCAATTTTGTTTACATGCATTGCTTAATAGAATTGGTAAATAGTACTAGCATATATATTTTAAATTTAAGATATATAAATTACGGTGAGATATATTGAGGCATTTAATTTTTCATCATTCAACTTTAGTTTAGATATATTAAATTAAAAAAATTAATGCCTCGATATATCTCATTGTAATTTATATATCTTAAATTTTAAAATAAACCTAACATGAATAAAGATATAATTATACTATATTTTTTTATTATATATTATTAGTGATATTAATAAAAACAACTAACAATAACCATAACCCGAACCCTAACCCTAACCCTAATCCTAATCCTAACACTAACCCTAACCCTCATCCCTATTCATGGCAGTAAACCTATTCGTGATGATAACCCTAACCCTAACCCTAACCATAACCCTAACCCTAACCATAACCATAACCCTAACCCTAACTGTAATCTGACCTAACTGTAATCCTATTTAAGATGACAAAACCTATTTGTGATGATAAACCTAACCCTAATCATAACCCTAACCCTAACCCTAACCCTAACTGTAATCCCTATTTGTAATCATAAAACTATTTGTGATGAAAACCCTAACACTAACCCTAACCATAAACCTAACCCTAAACCTAACCATAACCCAAACCCTAATTCTAATCCTAACCCTAACCGTAATCCTATTTGTGATGATAAACCTAATCCTAATCCTAACCCTAATCCTATTTGTGATAATAATCCTATTCGTGATGATAAGCATATTCACGATGATAACCTTGACCCTAACCCTAACCATAACCCCAACCCTAACCCTAACCCTAACCCTAACCATAACCATAAACATAATGATAACCATAACCTTAACCCTAATCCTAACACTAACCCTAACCCTAATCCTTACCCCAACCCTAACCCTAACCCTAACCCTAACCTAAATCCCTATTTGTGATGATAACCCCAACCCTAATCCCAATTTTAACTGTAACACTAACAAAATTACTATATTTTATCATTTATAAACCTATCCCTAACCATAACCATAACCCTAACCCTAACTCGAACCCTAACACTAAACCTAACCCTAATCCTAACCCTTACCCTAACCCTAATCCATATTCATGATGATAAAAAAATTTGTGATGATAACCCCAACCCGAATGCGAATTTTAACTCTAACCCTAACCAAATTACTATATTTAATCATTTATAAACCAATCCCTAACCATACCCTGAACTGTAACCCTAACGCTAACCCTAATCCCTATTCATGATGATAACCCCAACCCTAACACAAACCCTTACCCTAACCCTAACCCTAACACTAACCCTAACCCAAACCCTAACCTTAATCCTAACCCTAACCCTAATCCTATTTGTGATGATAAACATAACCCTAATCCTAACCCTAACACTAACCCTAACCCTAATCCTATTCATAATGATAATCTTATTTGTGATGATAACCCTAACTGTAACCATAAAATAAACATAACCTAACTCTAGCCTAACCCTAACACTAACCCTAGCAGCAACTAGCACAGCCTAGTAGCTATTCATGAGGGATAAACTGTTAAAATTGGTGATAAGAGCCACAATTCATGAGTGAGTAAGCCCCTGGCCCTAATCAATTTATCTAACCCTCACCAAATTACCATACTTTATCATTTATAATCCTATCCCTAACCATAACCATAACCTTAATCCTAACCCTAACCCTAACCCTAACCCTAACCCTAACCCTAATGCCTATTCGTGATGATAAATCTAACCCTAAACCTAACCATAACCCTACCACTAACATTGATCCTAACCCTAACCCTAACCCTAATGCCTATTCGTGATGATAAATCTAACCCTAAGAAGCCTAATAACCATAACCCTACCACTAGCTTGTTGAGTCCCTGGCCCTAGCCTAGCCTAATGCCACAGTGTGATAAATCTAACCCTAAACCTAACCATAACCCTACCACTAACATTGATCCTAACCCTAACCCTAACCCTATTCATGATGATAATCCTATCCGTAATGATAAATGTAACCCCAACCCTAACCCTAACCATAACCCTAACCCTAACCCTAACCATAACCATAACACTTACCCTAATCCTAATCCTAACCCTAACATAGTTAACCCTAATCCCTATTCATGATGATAAACCTATTTGTGATGATAACCCCAACCCTAATCCCAATTTTAACTCTAACCCTCACCAAATTACTATACTTTATCATTTATAAACCTATCCCTAACCATAACCATAACCTTAACCCTAACCCTAACCCCAACCCTAATACCTATTCATGATGATAACCCCAACCTTAATACTAACCCTAACCCTAACCCTAACCCTAACCCTCACAATAACCCTAACCGTAATCCCTATTCACAATGATAAACCTATTCATGATGATAACCCTAACCCTAACCATAGCCATAACCCTAACCCTAACTCTAACCTTAATCCTAGCCCTAACCTTAATTGTATTTGTGATGATAAACCTATTCTAGATGATAAACCTAACCCTAATCCAATTCATGATGATAATTCTATCCTTGATGATAACCCTAACCCTGACCATAACCATAACCACAACCACAACCACAACCTTGGCCCTAACCCTAACACTAACCTTAACCGTAATCCATATTCGTGATGATAAACCTATTTGTGATGATAACCCTAACCCTAAACCTAACCCTAACCCTAACCCTAACAGTAATCATAACCATAACCCTATCCCTAACCATAACCATAACCTTAACCCTAACCCTTACGCTAACCCTAACCGTAATCCCTATTCGTGATTGTAAACCTATTCGTGATGATAACCACAACTTTAATAGTAACCCTAACCCTAACCCTAATCCAATTCATGATGATAAACCTAATCCTAGTCCTAACCCTAACACTAACCCTAACCCTAATCCTATTCATGATGATAATCGTAACTATGGATACTAAATCTACAATATGTTAAGCCTTAACAAGAATAAGTCAAGCAAAACACATCAAATCTAATATCCCTATGAAATGTTGCATCATGTTAGATATGCTAAATGAGAAATTAAAACAATAGGAAAAAATCAATAAGCATATAAACAACATGAATCCAAATTTATCTCATTGTGGATTAGTGCTTCTATGGAAAGAAGCCATTTCCCAATCCTTTGCTAAGCTCCATGATATTGATGATATGAAACTACTTTGAAGATGATATGAGGTATACAAAATTAGTTCTCAATTGAAGAGAGTGACTTTGCATGAGATTGTGGAGGATTTGTTGAAGAATGAAACCTTCTATTTATAAAATGTCAAAAGCTAAGAGTGCTCAAAATAGAGCAATGTGGGATAAAGATTTGACCAATGAGATTAAGCCACTTGTCAACTTGTGATTGGTTGAGGAATGAGCACATTTTGGTCAATTTTCCAAAGAGGGGGAGATTCAAATTTGAATTTGAGAGTTAAATGTTGAGTTTAACTTGTGCAAGAGCCATGTAAGAGCTCATAAATTCTTTTTTGGATGTACATGTCAAATTGGGTGGAGATTAAAATTTGGAGAATATTCTCCTTTTATGCCAAGTTGAAAGTAAATAAATATTTTGATAAATCAATTAAATGTATTTTCATGTTCAAGTGGAAAAATCTAGAGAATACAAGTGATTAGGTTTAGCATTTAATCATGGATTAGATTAGTTAAGATGATGTTAGATTCCTTTGACCCATTTGACTTAGATTTATGGATTTAAGCTAAATCAAACAGAGATGAATGATGATTTGAGATTTAATTAAATAAAGTTTTGATTTATTTAATCAAAGAGGGAATGATAGACTTAAATTAAAAAAAGTTAATTTATTCAATTTAAGTGAATGACCTTAGGAGATTGAATTAAATGAACTTGATTTACATCATGAATGGACGAGTGTGAATTTGATTTATGAATGTGATTCTATTTAAGTGCACAATGCTAATTTCAAGTGTCTACATTTTTCCCCTCTTTGAAGCAATGTACTTGCTGCATTGGTTCAAAGAATAAACTTGTCATGATCATAAATAAAAAGAATTCTGATTTTTTTGGATGCCCCAATAGAAAGAAGTACACTAGTACATTTCCACCTCGAGAGATTGAACGAAAATACTCGATTTGAGGGTCAATCTCACGATAAAGAGGTTAAAGATGGATGGTTATGATGATAATGCAAATGAGATTATTTCAAGGCGGCTTAGAATAGCAATCTATATATTATCCCAAACAACTTAAGTGATGATATCATGTATGTGAGATGGATGATGTGGTGATGCCCTATATGATTTGGAATGAATGTTTTATGTAGATGCTTAGACTAATAGATCTATATTATGATGATGATGCAAATGTAGTGCATGTGAAATGATCAGTGCTTCCTATTATGTATGATATGAATGATATGTGGTATGCTGATGGTTTGCGGATGCAGGATGGATGCATGATGGATGCATTGGTGATATTATGTTAGCACAGAGAAAAGAAAGAAGAAATGAGATGATGACAAGATAATCCAACAATTCCATTATCTAATGAGACTTTATTAGAAATGATGATGATAGATGATGATGATTTTCTTATCAAGGAATGGGACTTTAAAAGGGATACTTACCTTATGTTTGATAACATACATAAGCATGATGCATCAAGGTATAAAGAACCGGGATGGCATTGTACTAGTCTGCGATGGACTTTTATTTCGACAAATAGTGCTAATTATTCTTGTTCACACTTGACGCTAAATATGGGATGGCGCAAAACTGAGGTGGCGAATTTCTATTTTACGAAATTTTCCAGCAATCATTAGACAAAGATAATGATTGTTGCCCCATTCTATCTCTCCTAAATCCTTCATTAGGATATCATCCGAGGTCCTTGGAATGAGCACAATAATACAAATCAAAGAAGAGATCAAATTGCTGACAAGCCAATGTTCTTCATACCTTCAGCCAAAGGGATGTGTTTTGATAGGATAAGAATCCAAAGTGATATCCAAAATGATGTCCATTGTCAGAACGATATATCCTAGGACATGCATTGCATAGGATGATGATGGTTTGATAAGTTGATTGACATTTTTGAAAATGATCAAGAGTTTGATTTTACATTTAACGGTTTGTTTCAATTTTGATTTTATGTTTGAACTTTGCTTTTGCCAATTGTTGTGGTTGTTTCTATTTGTTTTTCCAAAGGTTGAAGGTGACGATGGATTTATTATGGATGATTGATTATTGAAAGTGAAAGAAAGATGACATGGGTGGATTTTTTCAAATGGCCTTTTGATTTTTTTAGCATTTTTGGGTGTTTTGAGGCTGTTTTGTTATTTTCAAGATTTTACAAATGTTTTGATTTTATTTTTAGGAATGTTTTTGGATTTTGTGTTTTTGAATGTTTTGGATTTTACGTTATACAGGGGCTGATCAAAGGTAATCCTTGCCTATGTTTAAGCTCAGAGACGACATAGTTCGGATTTTAATGTTTTTTGACATTTTTCAATTCTTTGTGTGTATTTGGATTTTGATATGTTTTGAATTTTTTTGGGTTTTCACATGATTTTGACAATTTGGATATGGATATGTATGACGATATCAGTGCTTTGTTTTAGGTTTTTTTTTTTTGTTGAAAACGAAGCTAAGGTTGATTGATCTAATTGGTGGATTGATGATGATGATAACATTGTTGAGGATACCTAACAATGTAAGGATTGGTTGATTAGGATTGATGACGATAACATTTTTGAGGATGCACAACAATGCAAGGATTGATTGATCAAAACTGATGATGATAACATTGTTGAGGATGCACAACAATGAAAGGATAGTGTTAAAGAACATGAGGATTGGGAAGGATCTTACAAGATGATGATGGATTGATTGGATTTGATCAATCAAGATTTTGAAGCTTGGTTTGAAATAAAAGATGTATTGGATGATTTGATGTGACGTTTGAAGTGCGACTGATATTGATTATTTGGAGTGATGTTCGATGAAAGATGAAGCTTGATAATGAACATCTTCTTGTCAAAATATTCCATGGGTTAGTGATTTGGAATTTAGCTCACAAGTGGTTTGACCAATTTGATTTCACGTTTTCTAATGTTTCGATCGCCACATATGTTGGAGGATACATATCAATATTTTTTCTTGAAGCAAGATGTAAATATCTACCCCCAATGTCTAGCAATGTATGGAATGTTATGGATGGATCCTTAAATAGGTGTATGGATGGATGGATATAGTAATCATGCAAAGGATGCCAAGCATTATCTTGTGATAAGATAAGGTGTTCAGAATGCTCATTTGGATAATGTTTCATCACTTGGATAAATGAAAATGGCCCATGTCAAGATGTTTACCATAAGCAAGTGTAAAGTGTGCCCCAAACTTTGTCAAGATCAAGATGACTTGGATGATGGATGCAAATGGATGAAAATGGATTGGATAAATGGTTCATAGATGAATGGATTTATTATGGATGAGATGGATGGAATGATGGATTTATTATGGATGGGATGAGACGCTTTCACCTGAACTGGCACACATAGATGCTCGATTCTACACATGACACGTGTTTTCCATGTTTTCATCATGGTCTTTCCCAACAAGCCACCGTAGTGGTTTTCACTAGAGAACGATTTTTATTTTTACTATTTTCTATCCTTTTTTTGATTTTTTTTTATTTTCATATTTTTTGGTTTTTTTGATTTTTCTAAAAAATTTTAAGCTCATGTTGAATCACAAGGTGTTGCTGATGTAGATGCCCCTATCATAATGTGCCATCGATATCCTACTTGAAGAAGCTGCTTTGCTAAGATACATGCACTTGAATGCAACTTTTGAGATTCCTTATCTACTTCATTAGTGTTGGAGTTGACTTTGTCTTTGTGCACACATCGCAATAGAGTGCCTTCTAAATCCTTATGATGAAGGGTCATTGCCAACACATGGTCAATGTGAGAATTAGATATCATGTGTGGAGCCATGGATGGAGTGTATTTATGGATAGGAGATGGATTGGTTGACAGTTTGGAACCTTTGACTCTCCAAACTTGGGAAGATGAGCAATGATGGGTAGATAGGAAAGTGTGCGTGGAATTAGGACCAACTGTTTGATACACTTTGTACATCACTTGAAAAGCTTGTTTTTACTTTTTTGGACATCTTTGATGGATATATTTCCCTTTTTTATTTTTGCCCATAGTTTCCTTGACTAATGGAGTTTGATATGGATAATTTTTCTTTTGTATCCACTTATATTTGATTTGTCCATTGTGCTTCGCAAATTATTTTTCTTTGATGATATTCTTCTTGCTTTGACTCAAATCTTTCTTTTGATGTTGGTCCCAATTTTTGGATGGGGTGATGGGTGGATGAAGATTTATGACATGGTTGGTTGTAGTATTGGCATCGATTTCATCATAAGGATTCTTCGTGCTCCTTATGTTGATGTTTTCTTGAGACATAGTTGCCCCTAGTATCATGGAATTATTACCTTCATGCTTTGATTTTGCCTGTCTTGAGATGTCTTGCTCAGTAAGCACTCTCTGATAAATGACCATTGTAGATGATGTTTCAATTTGCTGCTCTGCTAACTCTGGATTATACTATTTTTTATGACTTGTTTCCTTGAGCGGATAATGCTGGATATCTGCATACGTAATGTCCTCAGTATGAATTTGGGATATATTTGATCTTGATGTTGACAACTTAGTATGATTGTAGGAATCAATAACTTGTTGTTTCTGTGTAATAATGTTAGGAGTAAAGAAATCTTGTTTTGAATGAAGATCATCTATGTGTCCATCCACAGAAAGCATCTCATGGGTAGATGGAGGAGTATGTGCATTTTGTATAGATAGGAGAGTGTCCATTAGATCATTATAGTATCTTGGAGATACAAATTATTGATCTTGAATAATTTTGGAGTTGCTTTCGACATGCTTTGGTTCAAGTTCCTTACATGGGTCAATTTCCAAGGATGGATTGGTTATAAAGGGTTCTTGGATGTCGTCATTAGACATGGTAAGTAGTTCAATATCTTCAAGTGTCAAGTTCAGGGTTCCTTCAGTAGCTATAACCATGAGGTAAAAGGATGTCAACATGTCTTGGAAAGGACCATTGCTAGACCTTGGTGGAAGATGTTGATCATGCTTTGGAATAAATTCTTGAGATATGTTCTCTAACTCATTAGGTGATGTAGAGACATTTTCAATATGATCATTGGTCGATGGATCATGCATTATGTTAATAGGATCAAATAATCCTAACACTCCTTGAAATAGATCACTAAAAAGTTGCTTGTTGCGTGGATAGATATTGTTTGATGGCCTTTTGGTAGGCTTGGTGAGCTTTTAGCACAATGTTATATTGTCTTGCTATATTTGGTTTTGGTGGTAGTGGTGGTGGATTCAGAATTGTGTTTGATGTAGTGACAGGTGGTTGAGATATGCTTGGGATGATCGTGAGGGTTTGAGATATGATGGGTGTGATAGGGGTGGTTGGAGTGATCGAGGTGATAGGAATGGTCAGAATGACAGAGGTGATAGATCCTTGGGAGACAATATTTTGATTTGTTGAGATTGATGTTGTCATTTGATTAGATACCATATGTTGGTGTAATGTCAATGGTATATTCAAAGGATTTGATGTGATGGCTTGATTGGTGTTAGGTGGATTGATTTGGATGGAGTGATTGGTGCTAGGTAAAAGGGGAAGCCCTAAACCAAGGAATGATGTTGATATGGGTAATGGTGGTGGCAATGTCTCTTCGCATAATGACTCAACTATTTTGGTAAGTGTAGCAATTTGATCTCGCCAAATTTGATCTTGATTTCGATCTTGAATCCCTTGATATAGTTGATTTGGTTTTTGTTCAAGTAGATTTGGGACGCATACTTGTGGTTTTTGAATGGTATCATGGAAAAATTGATTTTGGACAATGTTCTAATTTGGGATGATGTTCAGATTTGGCATGATAGGTTGCAATTGAACATTGTTAGTGTTGGGAATCACATTGCCCTGATTTAGGTAACTTTTATTTTGCATGGTGTTTCCTTGACTCGGATCAATAAATGGAGTTGTTAACCTATTGTTTGGACATTGAACAATATTTGTATGATTTGCGAACATATCTACCCAAATTTTTCCAAGTGTGGATTTTAAATGTTCATGTTTGGAAAAATTGTACTTGGCATGTTCATATTTGGGATGTATGAATTTGGTGGGATGACATTGTTCATTTGAAGGCTCATGCATTGATTATTCAGTTGATAGATTTGTAATGTTGGACTTGGATTTAAATCTACCATCAGAAAATGTGTTCCAATATTTAGATTGGGTAGACTCGCATTTGTTGTACCATTGAGGTTTGTAGGAGATAATGATCCCATGTATCGATTGTATAAATGTGAGTTTTTAAAATCAACTGGCATTGTAAGGCTTTGATAGTTTGGTTGACTTGGATTACTCATGATGTATGGATCAAGTTTATATTCCATGTTCCTCTTGTGTTTTGACCTTGTTGACCTCTAAGGGATTTAGGACCAATGATGATATGAATGATGAAAGGGGTGAATAATATGGGTCTTGAATGTTTAGGGACTTTGTATCAATGTTAGACTTAGTGTTTGGTTTTGATTGGTTTGATTTGGATAATGAACTTGTAAACCCTAAGATGTTAAATTTTATCTTAGGATGAACTTATTCAAAGGGTTGCTAATTTAACTAGAGGTATGAGAAAGGATGCATTCCCATAATCCTAACTAAACAAGGTGATTTTGATTTTGATGATCTACTCAAGTCTAGAATGGTGTTTCCAAATCTCTAAAGTTGTTTGTGGGATGAAGATGATAAATGTTTGGGATGGATGAAGTGTTTGATTTGATCCTAAATGAACCTAAGAAGGACTTTTTTACTAGACCAAGATAGTGAAGAACATTTTTTTCTCTAAGAGTAGTTCAAAACCAAAAGACCAATGTTTTCTCGAAAGACGATAAAAAGATAAAAAAGCACATGTTTGGGGTCCAATTTTTTATCTTTTCTTTCATGACTTATTTTTACCAACAATAGATGCTTGATTATGTTTCAAACTGAATGTCTAATGTCAAAACTTATTTTCATCCCACAAAGTGCTATGTGGAAGTTCCAAGAAATCAGGACAAGGGTTGCCTAATGTTGACCTTTGTAAGAGAAAATTAAGATATAAACCCAATTACTTAGAAACCTCTAGAGATGTAATCCCTAGGGTAAGCAATAGCTCTTGGGTCTTGTCAAAGTTATTTTCTCTATCTAAGGGGTTTGAAATTTTGATTCTCACATTAGATCACTATTTCCCAATGTTTTTGAATCAAGCAAGTGTTTTGACTCACAAGAAATATAACATCCTAGCTCAATTGGTACATTTTTCTTGGTGGGATTGCCTCATGCCCTTCGAAGTAGAAGAGATGATTTTACATTCAACCTAGGAAAAAATATAAAGGTATGTTAAGAATGAAGTCTTAACCTCTATATTTTAACCAAGATCAGACATGGCAAGTAACTTCTTGGAATCTAAGTTCCAATGCACCACTTTGATAAACTCGTTGGATGGACTGGTTGGTTACTACAAACAAGGGTTTTAGTTCAGACTTTCCATTCATGGAGATTGACCCATACAACAAGAGTCCCTTTTCAGATCCATCTTGCCAGAGTCAACCATGTGATACTAGCGTTTACTCCAGTACCCATATTTATATCCCAGCTAGAAATACTCTCGTGTTCAGAGTGTTACCAGTTGAGTTGTTCCCTTGGGTGAGTACTTTTTCCCCAAGGCAGACCCCCTTTGAGATAAACAAAGTGAGTATACATATTCATAGTTCGATCAACCTTCATTTAGAAATAAAGGGAGAACACATGCAATAGGTTTTACTCACACTCACAAAGTGTTTTGTTCAATTTTAAACCCAAAATGAAGTGTGGAGGTGATTACTTTATCTCAACCTAAGATCACAAAATAGGCCTTTTGATTCTCAAGATCATTGTAAAGCGTGAGAGAAGCACATACATCATTTTTCAATGATGTTAGTTTAAGTAAGAAATCACAAAAACAAACTTGCACATGTTCATTTTAAGTCGACAAAGCAATTGTGAGTTATTTTTAAAGCACCAAAGTTGAGTGTGAGGTTGCTTGTTCAATTTTAGAACCTAAATTGAAGCTATTAAGTGTTTAATGTTCTTTTTTAACCCTTTGCAACAAAAAATTGAAGTGTTCTTTTTAGAGCCCAAAAAGATGTGAGTTGATTTAAAATAGAAAACTAAAGCATGAATTGGAAGCTCTAGATTAACACAATCAGCATTAAAAAATGCTTTTGTCAACTTCAAATTTTAATGCTCAATTCTCTTTGACTCCAATTTTGCTTTCTTTTCACCTAATTCCAATGTTCAATTCCAATGTAAAATTTAACCGTTATGCAAATCCCCCCTCAAGAAAAGTGAACTTTGAATGATATTAATGACTTCGTGTGGGGAAATCATGAATTCAGTAGGCAGACTGGTACATAAGTGATGGTAACATAGATTTTCAATAAGCCATTAAACTAAAGTCAGATAGATATGAATGTAGTTTTATGCAAAACCAAGCTTTTTAATGGGAACAAAGGTGAGTGTCGCTCTCACATTACAAATAAATATGCCAAATTTGAAGCCATATCAAACTCTATAGAAGATGGAGTTGGATAATCAAGGCAAACTCCTATTATGTATCATCTTAGTTATGACAAATGAGTAATCGTTCACAACATGAGGGATGATAAAAATTAATGTATGCATATCATTCAAAATAATACTTAAGCTCCTTTTTCATTTTTGTGCTTCAGGCTTAATGTTGGCAGCTGTATTTTAGGAAGCATGCAACAAAAATTAGTATATAAAAAACTAGTAGCACTTGGATTTAAATCTTGTAACCACCAAGAAAATATTGTAGATAGATTCCTATTAGCAACAAAATATATTCAAATATTCCTCTAAAATGTGTTCTAGATGTAGTCTATTATGTGCCCCAGCTTTGACCTGCAATGATGAGATATCGGCTTGTTTAACACAACCATCGATCCAATGAATGCGCATTGATGGATTTTTAGGTTGTTGCACCTAAATCGAGCCACATGCCATTGATTCATGAATCAAGTCACATGAATTCATAAAAGTGCAATAAGAAAAATGATATGGAGCTTTAGATGCACAAGTATAGGCATGGGAAATGCTCCAAGAACCGACTTTAATTTCCCCAATTCGGAAAAATCA
>VDFB02000008.1:122528065-122574988 GCA_007258455.2 Sequoia sempervirens
CTGTTACCATGCAAAATTTAATAGCGTTGTCGTTACAAATATCAGACGCCAGCGAAGATAACTCTTCCACTACCGTCCAGTGTATACAATTACTTCCATGCATCCAACCTTTAGCTACACGTCGAACGGTTGTCAATTTAAATCCCACACTCAATTTATGTACACGGGGAGCTGTAACGCCACTACGCTTCTCATAACTGCCAACATAACACTCTTCGGAACATGTCGCTTCATCTTCCAGCACTACCATCTACCATTACTCATTGAACGAATCCACTTCCATCGGTTACATTTACCTTTTTGTTTTATGTACTCAGGTTTTTTCCACCCCTGCTGTGACTGTAGAACGCCTCTCGGCGTAACAAAATTTTATTTTCCTTACAAGCGACTAGTAATGTGTCTGAAATTGTTCATTGATGTTCTTGACATAACAAAGATTCATTTCAGATTTGTAACATTTTCAATTTTCAACGTACTTGTGAATAATAATGCCTCATTTAAATAGCATTTAAATAGTGCATAATGGAGAATATTGAATCAACTACTTATTTCCTTCCCTTTGCAGATTGCATTAAAGTGGAGTAACACCCAAAACAAGGAAATTTAGTGAAAAGCGGCCTGTGATATCCATATGTTATAATGAATGGAAAATTGAACCAATTAAAAGGCTAACTCTTGGTACTCAGGAAGCATCCCAGTTGCTCCAGAAAACACGGAAAACACGAGTGTCTACTCTACAAAACTCATCAAAAACATAATGGTATCTCTGATTGTATAAGGAAAGTCCTAGACAACAATAGAATTGTTTTAGAATATATTAAGACAAGTGACACTTGTTAGATTTTGAAAATGGGAATCCAAGCAGTCACGACTACCTTATAAATTCACATTTTCAAGGAAAGTTGGCCTTCGTTTCCATCCAAATTCCAGATCCAGAAGTGTGTTCATTACACATTCTTCTCCGCCCAAGGATGGAACCCAGGATTCCATTCATTTCTCAAATTCGTTCAGCTCTTTGCAGAGCTCGTTTGAAAATGAGATTCCTGAGAAAAGGGAAGAAGAGCACAAGGTTTCAAAACCAATCTGAATTTTCCTTTATAGACAGGTCCTCAAAGAGAATAAAAGGAATGGTGAAAGATCTTTTCCTGGGCGTGAAGTTACCTTGCATAAACCGCAGTCTTACTAAAGATAGCGATTGTAGCGGTGATGTGAATGATAGGTATGGTGATGAAATGGAGGGAGGAGAGTTTTGTAGAGGCGAAAACAGCGATAATGAATTAGTGAATACAAAAGTTGAGCTTTTCATAGCAAACTTTCACCGTCACCTTCCCATTGAACGACAAACTTCTGTGTTGGAATACCAAGAAATGCTGGACAGGGGCCCTGCATAACTCTCTTTCATTCTCATTTGGTATTCTAGTATTCTTATATCTCTATGTAGAATACCAAATGAGAATGAAAGAGATTTATGCAAGGCCCCTGTCCAGCATTTCCCTGTATTCCAGCAGAGAAGTTTTTCGTTCGGGTAAGGTGACGGTGAAAGTTTGCTATGAAAACCTTCGCTTTTGTATTCACTGATTCATTATCGCTGTGTTCACCTCTAAACAACTCTCCTCCCTCCATTTCATCACCATACCCATCATTCACATCACCGCTACAATCGCTATCTTTAGTAAGACTGCGGTTTATGCAAGCTAACTTCACACCCAAGAAAAGATCTTCCACCATTCCTTTTATTCTCTTTAAGGACCTATCTGTAAAAGAAAATTTAGATTCATTTTGAAACCTCATGCTCTTATTTCCTTTTAATAGGAATCTCAGCTTCAAATGAGCTTTGTAAAGAGCTAAACGAATTTGAGAAATAAATGGAATCCTGGGTTCCAGCCTTTGGGGGAGAAGAATGTGTAATAAACACACTTCTGGATCTGGAATTTGGGTGGAAACGAAGGCCAGCTTTCCTTGAAAATGTGAATTTATAAGGTAGTCATGACTGCTTGGATTCCCATGTTCAAAATTTAACAAGTGCCACTTGTCTTAATATATTCTAAACCAATTATGTTGTTGTCTATTCAATGAAGATATTAAATCAATGGGTTTTTCTTATATATGATATTACTCTAATACCAGTGTTAGAGCCCCTTTTTTTTTTCCACATAAAGATAGTTTGAACTATGAAATGAATTTTGTATTTATTTGGTGGATGAAATAAAAGAAAATTATTTATTTTATTTTCCACAAATATTTTGTGACAATTTTTTTGAAATAATTTCTTACTATCTAATTGATACCAGCTACTGCTAATGTCGTAAATGCAATGACTGCTAGAACTATGCTCACATAGACTGATTAATAGAGATCAGACCATCTGAATTATTAAACTTATTACATTCTTCCTCACAAACCTTGTAGATTGTACATCATATTTCTTCACAGTTTTGTGTCATCATACTGGATTCTGTACTTTAAAGACCAAATGTCACGAGGCAAAGGATTGTAGTGACACAAACAAAAATTTGAAAAGATCGTGTTGATAAGTGACAAATAGCTTGGTTTTATAGATGAATATATCCTCTCACATGATTGGTAGACTTAGTCTTTTAAGAAGTCGGGGAAGCTAGAAAACCCTAAGCCAAACCACACCTTACAAACAAAAAAGATGTGGATACCCATAACCAGGAGAATGTAAGCATCTAGGGTGAATAAAATCCCAGTCGAATCGAAGACAAGATTGGAATCACGAAAAAAGGACTGATATAATTTGAGGTGATCTAGGGTTAAGCTCCTGAGCAATGTTGGAAATTTCTAAGCAACGCTTCTTTTCCCTTTCATTGTAGTATCAAAGAAACCTATAAAAAATAAAGAATTAATGTTGTTCCTTATCATATCTTCTCTACTGACTTTTCAGATATTATATTGATTACATAGTTGCGTATATATTATTATTATTATGTTGAAATGTTCATGACAAAAATCTAATTTGTATCTAAATCTATTAAAAGTGTGTTTTTAATCTTGCTTTTATATTTCTTCTATAAATTGAATGTAACTTCAAGAATTCCACTCAATCCACTCTCTAACACTTTTAAAAAAAATTAAAAATTATTTTTCTGGTTTATTTCTTTCTATTGTTTATATAGAATAGGGTAAAATCAAGGGCTTCAGAAAATTCACCACAATAAAATTCACTATCAACAATTGACTGTGTGAAAATTCACTGTCATGAATTGTTGCTGGTGAATTTTTGATAAGGTGAATTTGTCATGGTGGTGAATTTTTCCATAGTTAATTGTTGGTGGTGAATTTTCCTAAAGCAAAAATCAAGGTGTAAAGCATGAATCAACACTATCAACTACCAACTACCTAAAACTCAAATAATGATGCTAATCCAACAATGAAGTACAAATGAACATAGAATTGCTAGTTGTGAATTTTCCCCCTTATTTTTTTCTATTGTTTATATAGAATAGGATAAAATTGTGAAAATTCAACGCCATGAATTGCTGGTGGTGAATTTTCCATAAGGTGAATTTGTCATGGTGGTGAATTTTTCCATGGTGAATTGATGGCGGTGAAGTTTCCAACAATGAATTGCTGGTGGTGAATTTTACTATAGCCAAAATCAAGGTGTAAAGAATGAATCAACACTATCAACTACCAACTACCTAAAACTCAAATAATGACACTAATCCAACAATGAATTACAAATGAACATAGAAACATAAACAATAAAGTAATATTACCATATTTCCTATGCCATGGTTTAATACCTTCATACCTCTTCTCCATTTTGCTTTATATGCTAGCTTCCCCTCAGATTTGTAGTATGCAAGAATAAGCCTAATGTTCGTGACAGGAAAATATCAAAGATAGTGGTTGTAGTCTTGAAATGAAAGGGATAGGTCTCTTTTATAGAAAACCAAATTTGAATGAAGGTCCAAGATTAAATGATGAAGAATGATGATGATCAATGGGTGAGATTGCTTGGAGAAGCAAGGAAATAGGGTTAGGGCAAAATATGGTCTAGTTAAGGATGGACGATGAAGATTGAAAGATAGTAAAACCTTATCAAAGGTGTAGGCTAATTGGGATAAGGGGGGAGATTGGCACAAAAAAAGAGGTTTGCTGAAGTAAATTAAATAATTATAAAATTATTTAATTTAGGAGGAATCCGGAAAAATTAAATAATAAAAGCAATTTATTAATTATAGCAAAGAGGGAAAAGTTGACTTTTAATTAAAATTATTTGGAAACAATTATTTAATTAAAAAGAAAATAATAAAAATAATTATTTAATAGTGGAGAGAAAAATAGAAAATAATTAAATAAGTAAGCTTTATTTCATTGTAGAAGAAACTAATTAAATAATTAAAATAAATATTTAATTATTGAAGGAAAATGGAAAATAAATAATTAAATAAATAATAATTTATTTAATTCCATAGAGAAAGGAACATTAATAACATAATTAAATAAATATTAATTTATTTTAATCAAAGGGAGGATATAAAAAAATAAATGAATAAATTAAGTAATGGAATTTATTTAATTAATAGAAGAATATGGCTTTAGAAAATAATCAAATCATTAAAATTATTTAATTATTTAAATTTTTCTTACAAAGAAGTTTACTTAGAAAGAAGTTTAGTAATAGTAAGCATGCTCTTATTTTAAAAAAAAATTAATTATGAAAATTTGATTGATTGTCTATAAATTGATTAGTTATTTCAATGCTAAGAGGTATGTCTCAAAAATTAAAATAAAGTAAGTCTAAGGAGGGTATGATGACCACGGTAGGGGAAGAGAGATTAGAGGTAGTTTACACATGAATGCAAGAATAGCTTACACTTTGTTGAAGGAGATCTTTACAATTAACACTATTTAAGTAAAGTAAAAGTTGACTCATATTCAAGAAATTTGTTTTCATAAGAGTTGATAAATAAGTTTAGATTACATATAGGTGATTATTTATATCAATATTATAGTTGAGGTGTATAGAGTAAGGAGTAGAACTACTATATGTTATCAAGTAATGAAAATGGAAGATTATTATGGTATATGATAATCTTTTTAATGAAGTTGTAGACATAATTCCTCTCTATAAGTTTGTATTTAGAGACTAATATTGATGTAAGATTATGATAAAATTTATTAATCATTAGAAGAGAAATAAAAACATAGAACGATAAAAGAAGAGAGAGATACACCATTTATGTATGTTAGGGCTACAATATTGAACTCTCTTTTTCATCTAATCAAGAAAAATATTCATTAATGTCCATGGTAGATTCATATTTAATCTTCAAAATAAACATTATAACTTAAAAGTATGATGTTATTTGTTTGCGTTTATGATTTTCTCCACTTACATCTAATGTTATGTGTTTTTTGTTTATAATTTAACCAATTCCTTTTATGCTTAGTCTATCTATGTTCTAATTCAAGTTTAATGGTTAATCACATGTACCTTTCATTGGATTATTCAAATTTATACATTGCATGTTTATACTGATACTATTGTTATTTGCCAATTTTCTCAACATTTGGCATTATAAAATGAGTGTGAGATATTTTATTTGAGTAGGATTGTTTAATTTAGATGGTTTTGAAAATTCATTGTGTTTGAATACATGGCTAGCACACCTTATTCACAAATTAACAAGTTTATGTCGCATCCCTGTAAAAGAAGACCCTTTCACATTGATATTGGGTGGATAATAAAATAAATAAATAAAATAACATATCAATCAAAAACATTGGGAGACAAAGTTGGATGAAGGTATTTGCAGTATGCTAATGCTTTAGGAACTTCAAGCAAATGTGTTGGCACTCAATTTTTTTCATCATCCTCTCTGCCTACGTGGAAAAGGGAATGCAAAGTATAGCGTGAGGAAGAGGGATTTTGTAGAAGAGGGTAAAGCAACAAAGGAGAAAGAAAGAAATTGCACAAAAAGGGCAGAAGACTGAAAACACGAGGTTTTGGAGAGAGAGAGAGAAAAGGCATGGAAAGGAGCGATTTTAAGCATTGCATGTTAAGTTTTTCTGCATTATATTTCATGACAATGGTGGCTCTTTGTATACATGATGTTGGTGTGAAAGCTCAATCAATGATGTCTTTGGTACCAACACTAAAGATAAGCACTTTCCTTCATATTTTCTATTTAAATACGTTTACTTTTGAATTAGTTAATCAAAGGTGATGAAGTTAGGTCAACCCTTTCTCCTGATTACTATTATAAATAATTTTATTGATATTCTGGAGGTGTTTGGGCCTAAACTTACTAGTTGCCTTTGTTTAAGAGATTTTGAGGCCCTTGCTACCAACCACTTGAACTTACTTTGCAAATAAAATTTTTTATGAGACCTCTTTTCTTTGACGTATTTTAACAATCTTAGAACCACATAAATGTACCAAGGCATTGTTTTACAATGATTTGATTATGGATTCTTAACCTTGAGTTACCCTTAAAACACTAAAATCCAAGATATTGTGTTCTTATGAATGGATTTCTCAAATAATATTTAACGTTTTAAATTATTTATTTGTAATCCAACAAATTATAATTGTTCCTATGTGTTCATGACACTACATTTTTACTTCATAATATTAATAATCGACCTCGTTCTAGACATTCTAGTGCTATCTATACATTATGGCTAGGAGATTGTCTACTTGAAATCTATATTTCTAGTGAGGAAAAAGAACCCTATATCATAGAATGAACTATAGATTTAGTAAGAAGGTATGTTATATTCAAATTTCACACTTTATGTATGCATGTTTTAGAATTATAGGTAAATTTTTAATAAATTATGATATTATAAGAAAATTCTTCAGTAAATTTAGAGGAAGGGTCCTTTGGCTTAAAATATTCATCACTAGATTTCTTATATTGATTAAAGAGTCTTGTTCCTATCCTAGGTATTTCATATGATTGAAAATTTTTTAAATGGAAAATTTTCTTTTGTAAAGTCATATCCCAAGGTCATAAGATTGTTCTTTTTGACCTTTTGGAAGGATTTATATGCCATAAGTTTCCTAAAGAATCTTGACATTGTCAAAAGAATACAAAGGCCAAACTTAGGGAAAAATATTCCAGCCTACTATGAAGGAGATATATCATCAGTTCATGAACAAAATGGTATGTCTCAAAAAGCCTCGCGATGGTAAGAAACATAAAAAATAAATAGTTAAACAATGTACTATGATAATATTGGATATAATAAAGAGATATGAAAGAGATAAATATGACAGTCAAAATTCCAATACTTTGCACATCAA
Organism: Sequoia sempervirens; assembly: GCA_007258455.2. NCBI lineage: Eukaryota > Viridiplantae > Streptophyta > Pinopsida > Cupressales > Cupressaceae > Sequoia > Sequoia sempervirens. The sequence continues at coordinate 122,535,345 of VDFB02000008.1, forward strand.
GAGAGAGAAGGGTAAAGAGATAAAATTGTTATAGTATATTCATTTACAGGAAAAGGATAGTTAAGAGATAGTCTAATTAAAGTGTTTGGTAGTTTCAAGGGTTATATGAGGGTGGGGGTTAAGGCATGGTTGATACTTGAAATGAAATTGGGAAACTCTTATCCTTCTGCAACTCTACACAGACATTGTTCTCAAAGTCTTTAATTGAAAATTCTTTTCCTAGGAGAGGACAGTGTATGCTAAACATATAGAATTGTGATAGTGTGTGAGCTTCCAACCAAAAGCACTTTCAAGATAATTCTTTCCATTGGTTTTCTATTGTTGGTTCAGGGCTTGAAGAAATTTGAACCAGCTATAGCCACATTGCTTTCACTATCTAGTTAAGAAAAATGGTAAAATTACCATTAGAGCTTCTAGAACAATATCTACCATTGTTAAACTCCTAGACTCAGTTTCTAACCAATGTAGATAAGATGTTATAAATGCCTTGTATGATCTATCTACATTTGAGCAAAATAGGTCCCACATCATTTTGGAAAATCTTTTTCTAAGTCTATTTCCTTTCTTGTTGTTGATAAATTGACTACACAAAAAGTACACCATAGGCTTATCTAACCTACATCATGACAAACATTTTGTGTTACAATAGTAGGAGACAGCCTAGTTTTTCTATGAATCACATGATAGATAGATTAACTAAGGTGGAAATTATTTGTCTTTGAGAGCTACTTCTAGTTGTTGTTTCTTCCTCAAGATGTCAGGTTGGTTTAGACATTTTCCATTGTGATGATGTATTTTCTCTATAACATCATCTTTATAGTGGTGGACACATGGGTGTGAGGGAATAAGTAGGTCAAAGCAGGATAAAAATAAAACATGATATTCTAAAGTGGTGCAAGACTATATAACAATAAAGAAAGAGACCTTGCAAAGTAGGAAAAAATGTACATAAAACGAAGATTTGAAAATGTCTTCTTTCGAAAAGATTTGAGCATTTTGATCACGTTACCATAGAATTTCTAGGGTTTGGTTGAATGTTGGAGTTTCTCTAAGAGTTTGGCAGAAAGGCTCACTATTATCCCTAGCCACCTCATTCCAGAAAATATGTGACATTGTAGGATAAGAAGAAAAGTAGTTGTGGGTGTGTGCCCACCATGCATAGTTAATCTGGTAGTAGAGATCCTCAAGAAAATGTTTTCATGTCAAAGAAACAAAGGAAAGACATGACACACAAGAAGACTGTGCAAACACAATTTAAATCACATCAAGGATTTCAAAGACATGACATAGAGGTTGTGGATGCCACGAGGCTTTAAGAATGTCTGATCAAAGGTTTAGTTTCTAAGAGAGATGACCGGATGTCATGCATTTGTTTCTCATAGTGCTTGTACATGGGATATCTCTAGTCGTCCATCAAATTAAACATTGCATGGAGCATATGCACAAAATGGGCTGTTTGAGAAGGTTTAGAAACTCATGATAAAATGCACTTATATGCACAACTTCCCTTTGTGTAATGGTTATGTTATTTTGTACTTTACTTGACTGGAGCAGACACATATGGTTGCATATATACTATCTCAAAATGCATATCCAAATTTCAAGAATTCAAAGTTCCTTTGCTGCAGATGAAGAAATGGCATTCAAAGAGTTTTCTCAGAGGACTGATGCCTACACAAAGGACTATGGCATGTCCTCTATTCAAAGGATCAAGGAAAAGATTACCATATGGATTTAGGTTAAGAGGAGATATCAATGTTTTTCCAAGTTTTTGATTAATGGTATAACATATGATTGAAAATGAAATTAAAAAAGATAAAGAGTTGTTTTGCGATGGCTATGTTGCATGCCATAGAAATGGAAAAAGGATAAAAGAGCCATGTAGAGAATGTGAAAGAGAAAAAAATTGATTGGGCTTGGTTGAAGGATACACCACATGCAAATTTTGAGCACAAAGTTTAAGGAAATGGGGTTTCTAATGTGAGTTTCCATGGTATTTATTTTTAACGGGAGCTCCTTCATGATCATTTTCAAAGAGAACATTGTCATGTGGATTATACTTACCTTGATAAAGTTGAATATAGGGATTCAATTCATTGTGAAGTTCAAATGGTTACCTTGAAAGGAATGTCTCAACAATTCTATATGAAAGGGAAATCTGAGGAGTGATTTTTGTCAAACGTTGATGAAAGTTGATACATCTTGTTCGAAATCCAAGGATGGGAAGAACGAAGAGCCTAATCATAAAGAAGATTTTTTGAAACTTAGGAAAATAATTTTGACATGTAGTTCATATTCAGTAGATTCTATTATGTTCATGGTTACCCCTTGTGTCGACCTCGACATTCCAGAGGGATCTCTTGATCTTTAGTGTAGAGATAAAGGATATTTCTCAAGATTTATTCAACAAAGAATTTGAACCTTTGAACACTGGATTGAAGGAAAAAATATAGGAAAGATAGAGGCTACATGTTGGAAAAAATAGTTGTTGTATTCATTAAGTGAAGGGATAATCACAAAGATTATAAAAATAACAGTCAAAGGTTATGCAAGTTCTTTGTTAGTGAATAATGACTTTTGATGATAGCAGCATGGATTTTATGAGACGGTCCAATAAGGTTTTGTTGAAAGTTTTTGTTACATAGGGTAGAGAGCATAGGTCTATGAAAATTTTGATTCACTTGCAAAGGATGCTACAAGTCAAAAGGACAGTGGGTATTTAAACATATATGCAAACTGTTAGAATATGCATGAAGCGACAACCTACAGTCCAAAGGAGGAGATATGCATAGAATGGAAAAGAGGACTTTGTAGAAGGTTAGTGACATGCAGTCCAAAATCAATATGTTACAATTTCTTGAAATTATTTGAATAAAATAATAATGCATGTGATATATCAGAGAAGCCTTTGTTATTCTTTTTCCTAAATTTGGAAATTTGTTGTTAGCCATTTAAGAGACACAAATTTATCATTTATTTAAGTTTCCTTTCTTAATACACAATCTCCTCTATACATAGGAGTCGATCTCTCTTTAGATATCTACTCAACATTGGGTGACTACTAGTCCTTTATTCTTCTTCTTCTTTCCTTACCCTAAGATATAAAACAATGCAAAAAAATAGTAGATTGGGGGCCGAAAAATGGATTTTAGGAGTACATAAATAAGCAAAATGTGCCAAAATTTTGAAAAATTGATTGATAATATCCTTAGAATGCCTTGTTGTTTTTATGTAGGCTTCTTGGAAACTCAAGGAAAATCATTTCTAGCTATATAATTTGATTGATTTTTTTCATCATTTTTTCATCTATATGTTTCATATGTTGAAGGATTTAGTAAACTAAAAATGTCAGGAAAATTTTTAGTCCTTAGTAGACTACTTCTATAGATGTCAGATTTACTATATTATGCCCTGCATGGAATTTTAGGATCCTTAATAAATATTTTACTAATTCTTAAGTATTGTATTTCACATACAAATAAGAGGTAGGATACTAATTTTTTTTACATGCATTGCTTAATAGAATTGGTAAATAGAACTAGCATATATATCTTAAATTTAAGATATATATATTATGCCGAGATATATCAAGGGATTTAATTTTTCATCATTCAACTTGAATATAGATATATTAAATTAAAAAATTAAACGCCCCAATATATCTCATTGTAATTTATATATCTTAAATTTTAAAATAAACCTAACATGAATAAAGATATTGTGGATGTCAAAATCTACATTTTGGTTAAAATCCTAACACACACAAAGCATGATTAGTATTTTAAAACAAAACCAACAATCAACATCCCTATGAAATAACTTCACATGCTAATAATGCAATCAAAGCAACAAAGATTTAGATAGATAAATTGAAAGCATATAATAAAACATGGAGCAAATTATACCTCATAGTGGATTGGTGCTATTTTGGAAAATAGCCCTTTCCCAATCCTTGACAGACAAGCTAATGATGAAATGCCTTGAAGATGAAGTGATGGTGGGAAAAATTAGTTCTCCTGAAGTGAGTGATTTTACATAAAGATTGTGGATGAAATTATGGAGGATTTGATCAAGAATGAAGCCTTTATTTATAGATTTTCTTTATGAGAGATTGGCCAAATGGATGAATATGGGACAAAAAATAGACCAATGAAAAGAGGCCACTTGTCAACTTGCCATAGGTTGAGGGATGTGCAAGATTTGGGAAATGTGCCTAAGAGAGGGAGTTTCAAATTTTAATTTGAGAGTAAATGTTGAGTTTGACTTGTGCTACGGGACATGTAAGAGCCATGTAAGACCTCATAAATGCTTTGTTGGGTGTACATGTCCACTTGTCTTTAATTCAAACTTGAGGGAATATTCCTCAAAGATGCCATGTTGATGGAAAATGTTAGATTTAATAAATCAATAAATTGATTTATTTGTGCAAGTGGAAAAATCTAGAGAATGTGATGGTTAGTTAGGTTAGGCTAATTAGGATTAGATTAGATTAATGATGATTAGGTGAGTTTGACCAATTTGACTCAAATATTTTGATTTATTTAAATCAAAGAGGGATGGAATATGCATTTGGATTTTAATTAAATAAAGTTTGGCTTATTTAATTAAAAGGTTGATGATAGGATTAAATTAAATAAAGTTAATTTATTCAATTTAAGTGGATAATCCTTAGAGATTTTAAATGAACTTGATTTTCCTAATGAATGGATTTAATGAATATGATTAACTTTGAGTAGATGAATGTGAACTTGGTGCATAATACCAATTTCACATGTCTACAGATATAATTATACTATATTATTTTATTATATTATTAGTTATATTAATAAAAAAAACTAACAATAACCATAACCATAAACCATCCTAACCCTAACACTAACCCTAACCCATATCCCTAATCCTATACCCTAACACTAACCATAACCATAACCCTACCTCAAATCCTAACCCTAACCGTAATCCTATTTAAGATGACAAAAAATATTTGTAATGATAAACCTAACCCTAATCCTAACCCAAACCCTAACCCTAACTATAATCTCTATTTGTAATGATAAGACTATTTGTGATGAAAACCCTAACCCTAACCCTAATTCTAATCCTAACCCTAACCCTAATCCTATTTGTGATGATAAACCTAATCCTAATCCTGACCCTAACACTAACCCTAACCCTAATCCTAACCCTAATCATATTCGTGATGATAACCCTGACCCCAACCCTAACCATAACCCCAACCCTAACCCTAACCCTAACCCTAACCCTAACCCTAACCCTAACCCTAACCCTAACCATAAACATAAACATAACCATAACCATAACCTTAACCCTAATCCTAACACTAACCCTAACCCTAAGCCTTACCCCAACCCTAACCCTAACCCTAAACCTAACTGAATCCCTATTCGTGATGATAACCCCAACCCTAATCCCAATTTTAATTGTAACCCTAAACAAATTACTATATATTATCATTTATAAACCTATCCCTAACCATAACCATAACCGTAACCCTAACCCTAACCCTAACACTAAACCTAACCCTAATCCTAACCCTTACCCTAACCCTAGTCCATATTCATGATGATAAAAAATTTCGTGATGATCACCTCAACCCTAATCCCAATTTTAACTCTAAACCTAACCAAATTACTATATTTTTCATTTTAAACCAATCCCTAACCATACCCTTAACCCCTACCCTAACACTAACCCCAATCCCTATTCGATGTGTTACCTATTCGTGTGATAACCCCCCCTAACACAAACCCTTACCCCTAACCCTACCACCACACTCACCCTAACCCTAACCTTAATCCTAACCCTAACTCTAATCCTATTTGTGATGATAAACATAACCCTAATCCTAACCCTAACCCTAACACTAACCCTAAACCTAATCCTATTCATGATGATAATCTTATCTGTAATGATAACCCTAACTATAACCATAACCATAAACATAAGCCTAACTCTAACCCTAACCCTAACACTAACCCTAACCCTAACCCTAATCCCTATTCATGAGGATAAACCTATTAGTGATGATAACCCCAACCCTATCCCAATTTTAACTCTAACCCTAACCAAATTATTATATTTTATCATTTATAAACCTATCCCTAACCATAACCATAACCTTAACCCTATTCCTAACCCTAACCATAATCCCTATTTGTGATGATAACCCCAACCTTAATACTAACCCTAACCCTAACCCTAACCCTAATGCTAACACAAACACTAACCCTAACACTAATCCCTATTCGTGATGATAAATCTAACCCTAAACCTAACCATAGCCCTAACCCTAACCTTAATCCTAACCCTACCCCTAATCCTATTCATGATGATAAACCTAATCCAAATCCTAACCCTAACACTAACCCTAACGCTAATTATATCCGTGTTGATAATCCTATCTGTAATGATAATTGTAACCCTAACCCTAACCCTAACAGTAATGGTAACACTAACCCTAACCCTAATCCTAACCCTAACACTAACCCTAATCCCTATTCATGATGAATAAACCTATTCATGATGATAACCCCAACCCTAATCCCAATTTTAACTATAACCCTCACCAAATTATTATACTTTATCATTTATAAACCTATCCCTAACCATAACCTTAACCTTAACCCTAACCATAATACCTATTCGCAATGATAAACCTATTCATGATAATAACCCTAACCCTAACCATAACCATAACCCTAACCCTAATGCTAACCTTAGTCCTAGCCCTAACCTTAATCGTATTCATGATGATAAACCTTTTTGGGATGATAAAATTAACCCTAATATTAACCCTAACACTAACCCTAACCCTAATCCTATTCATGATGATAATTCTATCCTTGATGATAACCCTAACCCTAACCATAACCATAACCACAACCATAACCATAACCCTGGCCCCAACCCTAACCCTAACCTTAACTGTAATCCATATTCATGATGATAAACCTATTCGTGATGATAACCCTAACCCTAACCCTAACTGTAATCATAACCCTAACCCTATCCCTAACCATAACCATAACCATAACCCTAACCCTTACCATAACCCTTACCCTAATCCCTATTCGTGATGATAACCCCAACCTTAATACTAACCCTAACCCTAACCCTAATCCTATTCATGATGATAAACTTAATCCTAGTCGTAACCCTAACACTAAACCTAACCCTAATCCTATTCGTGATGATAACCATAAGTATGGATACTAAATCTGCAATATGTTAAGCCTTAACAAGAATAAGTCAAGAAAAACACATCAAATCTAATATCCCTATGAAATGTTGCATCATGTTAGATATGTTAAATGAGAAATTAAAACAATAGGAAAAACTAAGTAAGCATATAAACAACATGAATCCAAATTTATCTCATAGTCGATTGGTGGTTCTATGGAAATAATCCCTTTCCCAATCCTTTGCTAAGCTCCATGATATTGATGATATGAAACTGCTTTGAAGATGATATGAGGTAGACAAAATTAGTTCTCAATTGAAGAGAGTGACTTTGCATGAGATTGTGGAGGATTTGTTGAAGAATGAAACCTTCTATTTATAAAATGTCAAATGCTAAGAGTGCTCAAAATAGAGCAATGTGGGATAAAGATTTGACCAATGAGATTAAGCCACTTGTCAACTTCTAATAGGTTGAGGAATGAGCACATTTTGGTCAATGTGCCAAAGAGGGGGAGATTCAAATTTGAATTTGAGAGTTAAATGTTGAGTTTGACTTGTGCAAGAGCCATGTAAGAGCTCATAAATGCTTTGTTGGATGCACATGTCAAATTGGGGGGAGATTCAATTTTGGAGAATATTCCCCCTTTATACCAAGTTGAAAGTAAATAAAGATTTTGATAAATCAATTAAATGCATTTTCATGTGCAAGTGGCAAAATCTAGAGAATACAAGTGATTAGGTTTAGCATTTAATCATGGATTAGATTAGTTAAGATGATGTTAGATTCCTTTGACCCATTTGACTTAGATTTAGGGATTTAAGCTAAATAAAAGGGAGATGAATGATGATTTGAGATTTAATTAAATAAAGGTTTAATTCATTTAATCAAAGAGGGAATAATAGGCTTAAGTTAAATAAAGTTAATTTATTCAATTTAAGTGAACGACCTTAGGAGATTGAATTAAGTGAACTTGATTTACCTGATGAATGGATGAGTGTGAATTTGATTTATGAATGTGATGCTATTTAAGTGCACAATGCTAATTTCACGTGTCTACATTTTTTCCCTCTTTGAAGCAATGTACTTGCTGCATTCATTCAAAGAATAAACTTGTCATGATAAAAAATAAAAAAAATTCTAAATTTTTCAGATGCCCCAGCGGAAAGAAGTACATTAGTACATTTCCCGCTCAAAAGATTGAGTGAAAAGATTTGATTTGAGGGTCAATCTCATGATAAATAGGTTAATTTTCCACCCCTGCTATGCCTATAGAACCAATCTCGGTGTAAAAAAATTTTATTTTCCTTACAAGCAACTACTAATGTGTCTGAAATTGTTCATTGATGTTCTTGATTGAGTGAAAAGATTTGATTTGAGGGTCAATCTTGTGATAAATAGGTTAATTTTCCACCCCTGCTATGCCTATAGAACGCATCTCGGTGTAACAAAATTTTATTTTCCTTACAAGCAACTACTAATGTGTCTGAAATTGTTCATTGATGTTCTTGACATAACAAAGCTTCATTTTAGAATTGTAAGATATTCAATTTTCAACATACTTGTGAATAATAATTCCTCATTTAAATAACATTTAAATAGTGCATAATGGAGAATATTGAATCAACTACTTATTTCCTTCCCTTTGAAGATTGCATTAAAGTGAAGTAACACCCAGAACAAGGAAACTTAGTGAAAAGCGACCTGTGATATCCATATGCTATCATGAATGGAAAATTGAACCAATTAAAAGACTAACTCTTGGTACTCAGGAAGCATCCCAGTTGCTCCAGAAAACATGACAAACATGAGTGTGTACTCTACAAAACTCATCAAAAACATATTGGTATCTTTGATTGGATCAGGAAAGTCCTAGACAACAATAGAATTGTTTTAGAATATAATAAGACAAGTGACACTTGTAAGATTTTGAAAATAGGAATCCAAGCAATCATGACTACCTTATAAATTCACATTTTCAAGGAAAGTTGGCCTTCCTTGCCATCCAAATTCCAGATCCAGAAGTGTGTTTATTAGACATTCTTCTCCTCCCAAGGATGGAACCCAAGATTCCATTCATTTCTCAAATTCGTTCAACTTTTAGCAGAGCTTGTTTGAAACTGAGATTCCTGAGAAAAGGGAAGAAGAGCATGAGGTTTCAGAACGAATCTGAATTTTCCTTTATAGACAGGTCCTCAAAGAGAATAAAAGGATTGGTGGAATATCTTTTCCTTGGCGTGAAGTTACCTTGCATAAACCACAGTCTTACTAAAGATAGCGATTGTAGCGGTGATGTGAATGTTGGGTATGGTGATGAAATGGAGGGAGGAGAGTTTTGTAGAGGCAAACACAGCAAAGAGCTAAACAAATTTGAGAAATGAATGGAATCGTAGCTTCCAGCCTTGGGCAGAGAAGAATGTGTAATAAACACACTTTTGGATCTAGAATTTGGGTGGAAATGAAGGCCAACTTTCCTTGAAAATGTAAATTTATAAGGTAGTCATGACTGCTTGAATTCACATTTTCAAAATTTAACAAGTTCCACTTGTCTTAATATATTCTAAAACAATTATGTTGTTGTCTATTAAATGAATATATTTCCTCTTGATCTTATCAGTGGGGTTTTCTCATATATGATATTACTCTAATACCAGTGTTAGAGCCCTATTTGTTTTTTCACATAGAGATAGTTTGAACTATAAAATGAATTTTTCATTTATTTGGTGGATGAAATAAAATAAAATTATTTATTTTATTCTCCACAAATATTTTGTGACTATTTTCCTAACATAATTTCTTACTATTAAATTGAGACCAGCTACTACTAATGCCATAAATGCAATGGCTGCTAGAAATCTGATCACATAGAGTGATTAGTAGAGATCGAACCATCTGAATTATTAACCTTATTACATTCTTCCTCACAAACCTTGTAGATTGTACATCATATTTCTTCACATCTTTGTGCCATCATACTGGATTTTGTTCTTTAACGACCAAATGTCACGAGGCAAAGGATTGTAGTGACACAAACTAAAATTTTAAAAGATTGTGTTGCTAAGTGACAAATAGCTTGGTTTTATAGATGGATATATCCTCTCACATGATTGGTTCCTTGGCTAGGACTTTCCTGATACAATGAGATACCAATATGCTTTTGATGAGTTTTGTAGAATACATACTCGTGTTTGCTGAGTTTTCTGGTGCAACTGGGATGCTTCCAGAGTACTAAGGGTTAGTCTTTGAAGAAGTCAGGGAAGCTAGAAAACCCTAAGCCAAACCACACCTTACAAACAAAAAGATGTGGATACCCATAACCAGGAGAATGTAAGCATCTAGGGTGAATAAAATCCCAGTCGAATCAAAGACAAGATTAGAATCACGAAAAAAGGACTGATATAATTTGTGGTGATCTAGGGTGAAGTTCCTGAGCAATGTTGGAAATTTCTGAGCAATGCTTATTTTCCCTTCCATTGTAGTATCAGAGAAACCTATAAAAAATAAAGAATTAATGATGTTCCTAATCATATCTTCTCTACTGACTTTTTAGATATTATATTGACTACATAGTTGTGTATATTATTATTATGTTGAAATGTTCATGACATAAATCTATTTCATATCTAAATCTATTAAAAGTGTGTTTTTAATCTTGATTTAATATTTCTTCTATAAATTGAATGTAACTTCGAGAATTCCACTCAATCCACTCTCTAACACTTTAAAAAACAATTAAATTTATTTTTCTCCTTTATTTTTCTCTATTGGTTATATAGAATAGGGTAAAATGAAGGGCTTTAGGGAAATTCACCGCAACAAAATTCACCATCAACAATTCACCATGGGAAAATTCATTGCAATGAATTGTCAATATTGAATTTTTCGTAAAGTGAATTTGTCATGGTGGTGAATTTTTCCATAGTGAATTTTTGGTGGTGAATTGTTGGTGGTGAATTTTCCTAAAGCCAAAATCAAGGTGTAAAGCATGAATCAACACTATCAACTACCAACTACCTAAAACTCAAATAATGACGGTACAAATGAACATAGAATTGCTGGTCGAGAATTTTCCCCATTATTTTTTTCTATTGTCTATATATAATAGGATAAAATTGTGAAAATTCAATGCCATGAATTGCTAGTGGTAAATTTTCCATAAGGTGAATTTGTCATGGTGGTGAATTTTTCCATGGTGAATTGATGGGGATGAATTTTCCAACAATGAATTGCTAGTGGTGAATTTTACTAAAGCCAAAATCAAGGTGTAAAGAATGAATCAACACTATCAACTACCAACTACCTAAAACTCAAATAATGAAACTACTCCAACAATGAAGTATAAATGAACATAGAAACACAAACAATAAAGTAATATTACCATAATTCCTATGCCATGGCTAAATACCTTCATAGCTCTTCTCCATTTTTCTTTATATGCTAACTTCCCCTCAAATTTGTAGTATGCAAGAATAAGCCTAATGTTAGTGACAAGAAAATATCAAAGATAGTGGTTGTAGTCTTGAAATGAAAGGGATAGGTCTCTTTTATAGAAAACCAAATTTGAATGAAGGGCCAAGATTAAATGATGAAGAATGATGATGATTAATGGGTGAGATTTCTTGGAGAAGCAAGGAAATAGGGTTAGGGAAAAATATGGTCTAGTTAAGGATGGACGATGAAGATTGAAAGGATGGATGTGATATATCAGAGAAGCCTTTGTTATTCTTTTTCAAAAATTTATAAATTTGTTGTTAGCCATTTGAGAGACACAAATTTATCATTTATTTAAGTTTCCCTTATTTAATACACACTCTCCTTTATACATAGGAGTCGATCTCTCTTCAAATATCTGCTCAACCTTGGGTCATGACTAGTCCTTTGGTATTCATTTGAATTCTTTCCTTACCCTAAGCAAATATAAACAATTGTGCAAAAATGTAGATTGAAGGGCCGATAAAATGGATTTTAGGAGTACATAAATAAGCAAGATGTGCCAAAAAATTGAAAAACCGATTGATAATATCCTTAGACCACCTTGTTGTTTCTATGTAGGCTTCTTGGAAACTCAAGGAAAATCATTTCTAGCTATATAATTTGATTGATTTTTTTCATCATTTTTTCATCTATATGTTTCATATGTTGAAGGATTTTTTCATCTATAGGCAGATTTTTAGTCCTTAGTAGATTACTTCTATAGATCTTAGATTTATTGTATTGTGCCCTGCATGGAATTTTAGGATCCTTAATAAATATTTTACTAATTGTTAAGTATTGTATTTCACATACAAATAAGAGGTAGGATACAAATTTTGTTTATATGTATTGCTTAATAGAATTTTTAAATAGTACTAGCATATATATCTTAAATTTAAGATGTATAAATTACGTGGAGATATATCGAGGTATTTAATTTCTCATCATTCAACTTTAATATAGATATATCAAATTAAAAAATTAAATGCCTTGATATATCTCAGTGTAATTTATATATCTTAAATTTTAAAATAAACCTAACATGAATAAATATGTAATTATACTATATTATTTTATTATATTATTAGTTATATTAATTAAAAAAACCTAACAATAACCATAACCCGAACCCTAACCCTAACCCTAACACTAACCTAATATTAATTAAAATTGGATATATATTCTCTTAAAATAGAAATTGTGAAACTTTTATTATTATTATTATTATTTTTATCTCTTTCAATTCCATAAATCAAATTTAAATTGTATTAAACAATAATCCAGTATCATAAAATTTGAACAACTTATTAAACATAAAAAATTCACCATAAAGAATATTTTCTTATGTGAATCCTAAAAGTTAATTTTTTCTTTCTAAAAAAAACCAAGCTGTTACAAATTTATGATGTCTAATTTTAGACATGGACAAAAAATAGTTGAAATAAGATGGACAGTTTTAACTGTGAACAAAAAACATAAAATCATGCCACCCACATGAAATTACATTTTCTTCTAATTTTTTATGTGAAACTTAAAAAAAAACCATAACATAACTTGATAAATCCATCTAATTTTTTTTGAAACAGTGACTCCATAAAAAATTTAAGAAGCCTCTCCATAGGACCTCGTCAAAATGCAATTCTATCAACCATTTATATGAATCAAAATTTGAGAGAAAATTATTAGAAACATATGATGGATAGTCTAAACATGTAGATGTTTAGATGCTCATGACATTTATGAGGTTAAGATTATTGCAAATTCTTTTAGTGTTTGAAAATACTTACTCATTGCTTACACCCTTTTCTAAATTTGAGATTTATTTCGATAATGATTGCCTACAAAATCAAGCTCCCTCCACTGTCCACAAATAGTGCAGCTCCTCTTTACTCTTTCTTTTCCTGATTTTCGGACCAAAACAATATAATTCTATGACATTTGAATATTTACCATATTAATTAGAATATCCTCTAGGCTCGCTATGAAATACACCTGCAAACATTTGGTCTCACTATAAAAAAATAACACCTTTTTATGTAGAATAACAAAAGTAAACATGCAAATAATTTCCTTCGCAATAATGTACAATAGTTGTCTTGCAACGCGTCAAAACAAAAGTAATCTTGAAATATAATTTAAAATTAATTATCTGAATTCCTTAGAATCTGTTTGGCACTACAGATTTGTAAATATTATAGATATACAAGACGACATACATATTTTGTTGAGGACTTGAAGATTTTATCACTCAGAGTGTTATACCCAATTGCCCGCTTAACCGCCGGCGGTGGTGGCACTGCGAAAACAAGAAATTACCTTAGAATGTTACACCTTCAAGTAATTTCTAAATTAATTATATGAATTCCTTTGAATATAATCTACAACGAGTTGGTTCAATCCAAAATGACATTTTGGCCCAGATTTTCTCACAGAAAGAAAATTTGTAAATATCATTTTATATTTTGATTAGAGTTTAAAAGATTTACCACCAAGAATGGATGCCATTGGACCTTCCAGGGCCCTTGTCATGGAGATACTTGTCGATGTTGGGGTATAGTGTTGTACACCATTGCATAAAATGTTAAATAATTATTTAGTTGTGATGCACCTTGGTGGTGTGGATAATCACACTAGGTAATTATTTGGTCCCATGTAATGATTGTATTGTAACATTGTATTACTATTTGTAGAAGACATGTGGCAGCAATTTAATATTGGGGAATTAAATATTGTAACAACTTAGTGCCCAATATTAGAAAAGGGGTCAGTGGTTTTGTATTCACATAGTTTTGTGGTACATGGTTTTACCTTACCACCAGTTGTATTTGTGTGAGCTTATATCTATAAAAACAAACACAATGTAGTGGTTTTAGGTTCAGGTGTTTGTATGAGCTTGTATCTATAAAAGCAAACACAATGTAGTGGTTTTAGGTTGGGGTGTGAACAGGGTGAAGGAGTTGGCTGATTGAGTCTTTCTGAAGAGTGTATTTGTGAAGCATGGCATGGGATGTGTGGATTATACTTAGACACATGAAAGTGCATTGGAGGGTTTGATGTTTCCGAGGTATTCATTGTAACTCTTGTATTTGTTTATGGTTGATTAATATGATGGAGTATGGATGCTTTTGGAGGCTGGGTTTTTCTCTCTTGAGGATTTTCCCAGGGTAAATCTTGTGGCTTGTTTATTTGATCTTTGCATTTGGAAAACTTGTATGCATGTTAATCTCTCTTGGGTTATGTGGGAAATGATTTGTGATTCTGAGTTTGCATGTAATATTTCCTAACAAGTGGCATCAAAGCTTTCATGATTGAAGAATTTTTATTATAACCCTGGTTTATTGCAGATCTGAAGTTTTCCAATTGGTTTGAGTTTGCATGTGAGGGTTTTGTTGGAGAAATTTCATGAATAATCCCCTGGAACAAAACGGACCTCATGGCTAGATTCAGGTTGATCAAGAGACGAATTTTGACATAAAATTTGACCTACTTTAGAAAAGTTGAAAAAATGACAAAATTTTTAATAAAAGTCTATTTTTACATGTGTAGAAAAATCAAAATTAAAATCCCGTCCTTTAAATTTTTGCAGAAATTATTTTGTCCTTGGGTGAAGAATTATTAAAATTCCTGCAAAAGAGAAAAGCAAAAATGTTAGAAAATATTTTGAGAAATAAATCAAATAAAAAAAAAATTAATTAACAAAAAGTTAGTGGAGGTACAGATCCACAGGTCCCGTACACTTGCGCATAGTACTCTGCAGTAGAGAAAGTACTGCCGCTGTATTTACTCAGCCCGTGATTTGTTTTGCCATTGAAAATTTTGAAAAGTAAGGCAAAGTTACTTTTAAGAGAAAATCTTTAAAAGGTTTAAATTAAATGGTATAAACCATCCGCCCCCCCCCATTTCTAAATGCTTTATTTTAAGATGCTAAATGAAAAATTCAGCAGCCCTAATTTTAAAAAAGAAAACATTAAATTGGATTTTTGAAGTGGCATCCACTTAAATATTGCCATGTAGTTGAATCAGACGTTTTCTTTAAATTAGCATAACTTTCACTCAATATGTTGGATTTTAAACTTCTTATAGTTGTTGGAAAGATGGTTCTGAGCACTACGCTGTGGTATAGGTTTGGTTTTTTAATTTTTTCGTTTTGACATGTTTTTAGAGCCTGAAAGTCAAATGTTCTTGTTTGCATGGTTTTGGTCATATCTTTTGCATACGAAATCGAATTTTCATTTTCGAAGATGCGTTGGAGAGAACTTGTAGTGTACTACATAGTGGTTTAGATTATTTATCAGTTTGTGGTGCAAGAAATGTTTGGTACTTGTTTGATTGCTTGTAGGAGCTTGAGATTCAGGGTGTGATTGTGTGAGCATCTAGACGAGTCAAGAAGCGAAAACTTGAGGGAGTACATATTTTTATATGTTATTTATGATGTTATAGTTGATTATTAGATTGGTGCTTCGTGGTACAGGTTTACAGGTGATTTTTTTTTAGAGTTAAGACTTTGATGGTGACAGGTACATAGGTTGTCTTCAGTTTTGAGGACATGGTTTCAAACTTGGAGTCTCGTATGGGTGATAGTTGAGTACAGGTACAATGATGGCTATGGTTATGGTGTCATGGATACACAGGTACATTTGATGCATTGGCACGACATGATCATGTATGTGGTGTTTGGTGGTGATATAGTTTGATGTTAGGAGATTGATATTATCTTCTTGATGCTTATTTGGTTCCTTGACTATGATTACTCTTCTGTGGACGTGGTTAGAAAATCAGATCAGTGGTTGATTTGTTGTTTGAGTCTTGATGTCTACATGGTTATCTTCATTGATATATTGGTTTGAAATTACTAATGTGATAATGTGTTTGCATGTTTCAGTGGTTCGGATCTACGAGTTATGTAGCTTGTAGGTGTGTACAACCTATTGGGTTGCAATGGGATGATGCGGATGTGGACTATCTATATCCACTAGGTTTGATTCATTGTTGTTGCAGATTTCATTAGTTGGCCTTGTTTGTGGTCATTTGTGCATTGGTATGTTGTTTTGGGATTGAGATGATGGATGTTTTGAGTACTTGATTAGTCAGTTTATGGGACTTGTAGCATGTGGTTTGATCATGATGTCATGATAGCTTGGTACATTCATTGGTTATACACTTTCAGTGGGAGCTCTTGACAGTGATGACTTGGCAGTGTTGGATTGGTTTGTGATGTTTTGATGGCGGCTGTATGTATCTTCTTGGCTTGGAGATCTTGGTTTACTTGTATGTTACTGACATTGTAGTTGAGTGTGTGTAGACCTGGATGATCTTCATGGAGAGGATGGTTGTCATGATGCCATGTGTAGCTTGTATAACGGTTCAGTGGGAGTTGTTGGCAGTGACATGGATGCATCATTGGTATGGTTGTCTTCATGTGATTGGAGATATGATTTCTTGGTTTAGAGTTTGGAATGGTACTTTTTCTCTTAAGACCAGGATGTATATATATTATGGTGCATGTGATCTCTTAGGAGGAGATGGTTAGATCATATTGTCATGATAGGTTCCTAATTATGTGTTTGGATCTTTGGTAATGATCATGTTTGATTCTCTTTGTATTGAGTACATTGATCATTTGCTTGATTATTCCATGATGGTGCTATGTTGCATTTGGATTTTGGCATGGATTGATCAGTTATAGGTGCTCGTGGATACTTAGAGATGTAGGTGATGGTTGGAATTCTCTTGTGATTAGAGAAATTTGCTTGAGACGGTTACTCTTTGGAGGTTTCAGTAGGAAGACCGAGGGAGCCTTCACCTGGATATGGAAGTGGGTTCATGATGGACCGATAGAGGATATTATTCTTGGAGTGAGTCATGTTGACTTGGTTATCCTGGAGGAGCATTCTCTTTCCCCACTCTTGGTCTACTCGGCAACTTATGATTTGAGAGGTATTTTCCCATTATATCTTTCAGATGTGTTATGTTTCATGCTTTGATTTCTCATGGGTTGAGTTGATTCATGGTGATTATGGATACTTATTTGAGGATGGTTTAGCATGATTTTTATGATTTATCTTTCATAGATATGGATCTTGAGCTATGATAGTTAGTTCTGGAGGATTCATTTTGAGGGATGTTATGGCATGGTTATCTCCTTGTACATTTGAGTTTATGATATCATTCTTTGATGAGGATTGTTAGGAGATGGTTTATGGGCTGATTTCTAGTTAATGGGGATGGTTAACTATGAGTTTGATCTTCTTGTTTTGAGAGGCTTACATCCATGTTGGAATTGTTAAATTGATTTATATGTTGTACTTGATCTATGAGATTGGGTGTTATGGATGCTGTTAAGGCTTTTCTGTTGGGATTGTTTAGGAGATCATACTTGACACAATGGTACACTTTTTGAGGTGTTGGTAGAAGGAAATTATGGTTTACAGGTTTCTCTTCCTCATGGTTCCTTCCTAGATGTTCATGTTTTGGGAGGACGGTGGCAACATGTTGTGAGAGATTATGCAGCTCATGGGTTGCATGTGTGAATCATTGTAATTGTTCTTGGTACTTCATATTTTGATTGACTTATCACACCTTGATGTATAGTGTGGATTGGTAGACTTGATATGCTTTGAAATTACCTATGCAATGGGAGTTCTTGGATATGTATGGTTTTCATTGACAGGTTTTATACAGGGAGCTTGGTTGCAGTTTACAGGTTGCATATGTTCTTGGCATGAGTTTACTGATGTATTGATACCTTGGAGGTATGGATGGTTGGATGTATTAGCATGTGTTGTGGATGCTATTTCTAATCATTTGGGTTTTTCTTCATGACAACAGCTTGGCAGAGCCTTTGTTATCACTTGGATTTGATGCTTGTGCTCATGGTTTGGTGCATCTTCGCCTTGGCATGTTCCTTTTCTTCCATAGGTGGCATGTTGGAGGATGAGAAGAGTTCTTGCTTGACATAGTGGTCACTTTGTTCTTATTGCAGGTATCTTGGTTGGAGCACAGGAACATGTTACAGATTCATGTGGTTTCATGGACGGCTATGATGATGTATATCATGCATTGATCCCTTATGCAATGTATACAACAAGTGGGAGAATGTTGGGGTATGGTGTTGTACACCATTGCATAAATTTTTTTATTCTATTATTGTAATTAAATAATTATTTAGTTGTGATGCACCTTGGTGGTGTGGTTAATCACACTAGGTAATTATTTGGTCCCATGTAATGATTGTATTGTAACATTGTATTACTATTTGTAGAAGACATGTGGCAGTAATTTAATATTGGGGAATTAAATATTGTAATAGCTTAGTACCCAATATTAGAAAAAGGGTCAGTGGTTTTGTATTCACATGGTTTTGTGGTACATGGTTTTACCTTACCACTAGTTGTATTTGTGTGAGCTTGTGTCTATAAAAGCAAACACAATGTAGTGGTTTTAGGTTGGGGTGTGAACAGGCTGAGCAAGTTGGCTAATTGAGTCTTTCTGAAGAGTGCATTTGTGAAGCATGGCATGGGAGGTGTGGATTCATGCTTGGACACATGAAAGTTCATTGGAGGGCTTGATGTTTCAGAGGTATTCATTGTAACTCTTGTATTTGCTTATGGCTGATTAATATGATGGAGTATGGATGCTTTTGGAGGCTCGATTTTTCCCTCTTGAGGGTTTTCCTAGTGTAAATCTTGTGTTATCTTGTGGCTTGTATATTTTATCTTTACATTTGGAAAACTTGTATGCATGTTAATCTCTATTGGGTTATGTGGGAAATGATTTGTGATTTTGGGTTTGCATGCAATATTTCCTAACAGTCAAGTGTGCCAATGGTAACATAGTCATAAACAACACACATTGCTGAGTTCTGATCATAGTAGCGTATAAGGGATACAACCTAGTAGTCATTAACAACTCTTGTGCCTAAGCGTGCACAACCGGCCTATCTCATTCCTGAACTCTTGAGAACCTTGGAGGATTTTGGTTTTTCTCTCTTCACTGCAACTCTAATGCCACCATTGATTTAAACTCTCTAAACTTTTCCAAACCCACCTAACTCAAAAAGAAGTGAGTTGTCAAAGTTGTTTGTTGCATCCTGAATCTCTTAAAAAATAATGAACCTGCAAAGTACAAATCATGCAAAAGATATCAATGAATCAGTGAGACACACATTAATATGAATGTATCACTTAATGGGCTGTACTAATGCTTGGTACTCAAGGAAGCATCCAAGTTGCTCCAGAAAACATGACAAACACGAGTGTGTACTCTACAAAACTCATCAAAAACATATTGGTATCTCTGACTGTATAAGGAAAGTCCTAGACAACAATAGAATTGTTTTAGAATATATTAAGACAAGTGACACATGTTAGATTTTGAAAATGGGAATCCAAGCAGTCATGACTACCTTATAAATTCATATTTTCAAGGAAAGCTGGCCTTTGTTTCCATCCAAAAGTGTGTTTATTAAAAATTCTTCTCCGCCCAAGGATGGAACCCAGGATTCCATTCATTTCTCAAATTCATTCAGCTCTTTGTAGAGCTCGTTTGAAACTGAGATTCCTAAGAAAAGGGAAGAAGAGCACGAGGTTTCAGAATGAATCTGAATTTTCCTTTATAGATAGGTCCTCAAAGAGAATAAAAGGAATGGTGGAAGATCTTTTCCTGGGTGTGTAGTTACCTTGCATAAACAACAGTCTTACTAAATCAGTGAATACAAAAGTGGAGCTTTTCATAGCAAAATTTCACCATCACCTTCCCATGGAACAACAAACTTTTGTGATGGAATACCAGGAAATGCTGGATAGAGGCCTTGCATAACTCTCTTTCATTCTCATTTGGTATTTTGGTATTCTTCTATCTCTATATAGAATACCAAATGAGAATGAAAGAGAGTTATGCAAGGCCCATGTCCAACATTTCCTAGTATGCTAGCATAGAAGTTTGTCATCTAGGCACGGTGACAGTGAAAGTTTCCTATGAAAACCTCTGCTTTTGTATTCACTTATTCATTATCACTGTGTTCGCCTCTACAAAACTCTCCTCCCTCCTTTTCATTTCCGTAGCCATCATTCAAAATCACCGCTACAATCGCTATCTTTAGTAAGACTGTAGTTTATGCAAGCTAACTTCACACCCAAGAAAAGATCTTTGACCATTCCTTTTATTCTCATTAAGGACCTATCTGTAGAAGAAAATTTAGATTTTTTTTGAAACCTCATGCTCTTCTTCCCTTTTCATAGGAATCTTAGTTTCAAATGAGCTCTGCAAAGAGCTAAACGAATTTGAGAAATGAATGGAATCCTGGGTTCCAACCTTTTGGGGAGAAGAATGTGTAATAAACACACTTCGGGATCTGGAATTTGGGTGGAAACGAAGGCCAACTTTCCTTGAAAATGTGAATTTATAAGGTAGTCATGACTACTTGGATTCTCATTTTCAAAATTTAACAAGTACCACTTGTCTTAATATATTCTAAAACAATTTTGTTGTTGTCTATTACATAAACATATTGCCTCTTGATTTTATCAGTGGGTTTTTCTTATATACGATATTACTCTAATCCCAGTGTCGGAGCCCTATTTGTTTTTTCACATAGAGATAGTTCGAACTATGAAATGAATTTTGCATTTATTTGGTGAATGAAATAAAAGAAAATTAGTTATTTTATTTTCTACAAATATTTTGTGACAATTTTTTTGATAGAATTTCTTACTATCAAATTGATACCATCTACTACTAATGTTAGAAATGCAATGGCTACTAGAACTATGCTCACATAGAGTGATTAGTAGAGATCGGACCATCTAAATTATTAAACTTATTACATTCTTCCTCACTAACCTTGTAGATTGTACATCATATTTCTTCACAGTTTTGGGTCATAATATTGGATTTTGTACTTTAAAGACCAAATGTCACAAGGCAAAGGATTGTAGTGACACAAACTAAAATTTTAAAAGCTTGTGTTGATAAGTGACAAATAGCTTGGTTTTATAGATGGATATATCCTCTCACATGATTGGTTCCTTGGCTAGGACATTCCTAATACAATCACATACCGATATGCTTTTGATGAGTTTTGTAGAGTACACACTCATGTTTGCTGAGTTTTTTGGAACAAATGGTATGCTTCTAGAGTACCAAGAGTTGGTCTTTTAAGAAGTCAGGAAAGCTAGAAAACCCTAAGCCAAACCACATCTTACAAACAAAAAAGATGTGGATACCCATAACTAGGAGAATGTGAGCATCTAGGGTGAATAAAATCCTAGTAAGACAAGATTGGAATCATGAAAATAGGAGTGATATAATTTGAGGTGATCTAGGGTGAAGTTCCTGAGAATTGTTGGAAATTTCTGAGCAACGCTTCTTTTGCCTTCCATTGTATTATCAAAGAAACCAATGAAAAATAAAGAATTAATGTTGTTCCTAATCATATCTTCTCTACTGAATTTTTAGATATTATATTGACTACATAGTTGTGTATATTATTATTATCCTAAAATGTTCATGACCGAAATCTATTTCATATCTAAATCTATTAAAAGTGTGTTTATAATCTTGCTTTTATATTTTTTCTATAAATTGAATGCAACTTTGAGAATTCCACTCAATTAACTCTGTAAAACTTATAATTTTCATAAAAAAATATTTTTCTCCTTTATTTTCTTTTATTGTTTATATAAAATAGGGTAAAATTGTGAAAAGTTTTCACCATGAATTGTTTGTGGTGAATTTTCCATAAGGTGAATTTGTCATGGTGGTGAAATTTTCCATGGTGAATTGTTGGGCATGAATTTTCTGACAATGAATTGCTGGTGGTGAATTCTACTAAAGCCAAAATCAAGGTGTAAAGAATGAATCAACACTATCAACTACCAACTACCTAAGACTCAAATAATGACACTAATCCAACAATGAAGTACAAATGAACATAGAAAAACAAACAATAAAGTAATATTACCATAATTCCTATGCCATGGTTGAATACCTTCATAGCTCTTCTCCATTTTGCTTTATATGCTAGCTTTCCCCCATATTTGTAGTAGTCAAGAATAAGCCTAATGTTCGTGACAGGAAAATATCAAAGATAATGGTTGTAGTCTTGAATTGAAAGGGATAGGTCTCTTTTATAGAAAACCAAATTGGAATGAAGGGCCAAGATTAAATGATGAAGAATGATGATGATCAATGGGTGAGATTGCTTGGAGAAGCAAGGAAATAGCGTTAGAGAAAAATATGGTCTAGTTAAGGATGGACGATGGAGATTGAAAGGTAATAAAACCTTATCAAAGGTGAAGGCTAATTGGGATAAGGGAGGAGATTGGCACCAAAAAATAGGTTGCTGAAGTAAATTAAATAATTATAAAATTCTAATCGGGAAAAATTAAATAATAAAAGCAATTATTTAATTATAGCAATGAGGGAAAAGTTAACTTTTAATTAAAATTATTTGGAGACAATTATCTAATTAAAAAGTAAATAATAAAAAAAAATTATTTAATAGTGGAGAGAAAAATAGAAAATAATTAAATCAGGAAGCTTTGTTCCATTGTAGAAGAAAATAATTAAATAATTAAAATAAATATTTAATTATAGAAGGAAAATGGAAAATAAATAATTAAATAAATATTAATTTATTTAATTACTTAGAAAAAAGTTTAGTAATAGTAAGCATGCTCTTATTTAAAAAAAAGAAAATAATTATAAAAAATTGATTGATTGTCTATAAATTGATTAGTTATTTCAATGCTAAGAGTTATGTCTCAAAAAATTAAAATAAAGTCTAAGGAGGGTATGATGACCACAGTAGGGGAAAAGAGATTAGAGGTAGTTTACACATGAATGGAAGAATAGCTTACACTTTGTTGAAGGAGGTATTTACAATTAAAGCTATTTAAGTAAAGTAAGAATTGACTCATATTAAAGAAAATTGTTTTCATAAGAGTTGATAAAGAAGTTTAGATTACATATAGGTGATTATTTATATCAATACTATAGTTGGGGTGTATAGAGTAAGGAGTAGAAGTATTATATGTTATCAAGTAATGAAAATGGAAGATTATTATGGTATATGATAATCTTTTTAATGAAGTTGTAGACATAATTCCTTTCTATAAGTTTGTATTTAGAGACTAATATTGATGTAAGATTATGATAAAATTTATTTATCATTAGAACAGAACTAAAAACATAGAATGATAAAAGAAGAGAGAGATACACCATTTATGTATGTTAGGCTACAATATTGAACTCTCTTTTTCATCTAATCAAGGATAATATTCATTAATGTCCACGGTAGATTCATATCTAATCTTCAAAATAAACATTATAACTTAAAAGTATGATGTTATGTGTTTGTGTTTATGATTTTCTCCACTTACATCTAATGTTATGTGTTTTTGTTTATAATTTTACCAATTCTTTTTATGTTTATTCTATCCATGTTCTAATTCAAGTTTAACGGTTAATCACATGTACCTTTCATTGGATTATTCAAATTTATACATTGCATGCTTATACTGATACTATTGTTATTTGCCATTTTTCTCACCATTTGGCATTATAAAATGAGAGTAAGATATTTTATTTGAGTAGGATTTTTTAATTTAGATGCTTTTGCAAATTCATTGCATTTGAATACATGGCTAGCACACCTTATTCACAAATTAACAAGTTTGTGTCACATGCTTGTAAAAGAAGACCCTTTCACATTGACATTGGGTGGATAGTAAAATAAATAAATAAAATAACATATCAATCAAAAAAATTATGAGACAAAGTTGGATGAAGGTATGGGCAGTATGCTAATGCTTAGGAACTTCAAGCAAATGTGGTGGCACTCGATTTTTTTCATCATCTTCTCTACCTACGTGGAAAAGGGAATGCAACGTATGGCGTGAGGAAGAGGGAATTTGTAGAAAAGGGTAAAGAAAGAAAGGAGAAAAAAAGAAATTGCACAAGAAGGGCAGAAGACTGAAAAACACTAGGTTTTGGAGAGAGAGAGAAAAGGCATGTAAAGGAGCGATTTTAAGCATTGCATGTTAAGTTTTTTTACATTATATTTCATGACAGTGGTGGCTCTTTGTATACATGATGTTGGTGTGAAAGCTCAATCAACAATGTATTTGGTACCAACACTAAAGATAAGCGCTTTCGTTCATATTTTCTATTTAAATACATGTATTTATGAATTAGTTAATCAAAGGCAATCAAATTAGGTCGACCCTTTCTCCTGATTACTATTATAAATAATTTTATTGATAATTTGGAGGTGTTTGGGCCTAAACTTACTAGTTGTCTTTGTTTAAGAGTTTTTGAGGCCCTTGCTATCAACCACTTTAACGTACTTTGCAAATAAGAAATTTTATTAGAAACCTTTTTCTTTGAGGTATTTTAACAATATTAGAACCACATAAATGTATCAGGGCATTTTTTTACAATTATTTGATTATGGATTCTTAACCTTGAGTTACCCTCAAAACACTAAAATCCAGGATATTGTGTTCTTATGAATGGATTTCCCAAATAATATTTAACCTTTTAAATTATTTATTTGTAATCCAACAAATTATAATTGTTCCTATGTGTTCATGACACTACATTTTTACTTCATAATCTTAATAATGGACATCATTCTAGACATTCTAGAGCTAGCTATACATTATGGCTAGGAGATTGTCTACTTGAAATCTATATTTCTAGTAAGGAAAAATAACCTTATATCATAGAATGAACTATAGATTTAGTAAGAAGGTATGTTATATTCAAATTTCACACTTTATGTATGCATGTTTTAGAATTATAGGTAAATTTTTAATAAATTATGATATTATAAGAAAATTCTTGGGTAAATTTAGAGGAAGGGTCCTTTGGCTTAAAATAGTCTTCACTAGATTTCTTAGATTGATTAAAGAGAAAAATTGTTATAGTATGGTCATTTATAGGAAAAAGAATAGTTAAGAGATAGTATAATTAAAGTGTTTCGTGGTTTCAAGGTATATATGATTGTGGGGGTTAAGGCATGGTTGATACTTGAAATGCAATTGGGAAACAATTATCCTTTTCCAAATCTGAAGAGACATAGTTCTCAAAGTCTTTAATTGAAGATTCCTTTCCGAGGAGAGGACAGTGTATGCTGAACATACAGAATTGTGACAATGTGTGATCTTCAAACCAAAAGCACTTTCAAGACAATTCTTTCCATTGGTTTTCTATTGTTGGTTGGGGGCTTGAAGAGATTTGAACCAGGTATAGCCACATTGCTTTCGCTATGTAGTTGAGAAAAAAGGTTAAAATTAGCATTAGATCTTCTAGAACAATATCTACCATTGTTAAACTCCTAGACTCAATTACTAACAAATGTAGATAGGATGTTATAAAAGCCTTGTATGATTTATCTACATTTGAGGGAAATAGGTCCCACATCATTTTGGAAAAGCTTTTTCTAAGACTATTTCCTTTCTTGTTATTGGTAAATTGACAACACAAAAAAGTACACCATAGGCTTATCTAACCTACATCATGACAAACATTTTGTGTTACAATAGTAGGAGGCAACCTAGTTTTTTGATGAATCACACGATAGACAGCTTAATTGAGGTGGAAGTTATTGGTCTTCAAGAGCTACTTGTAGTTGATGTTTCTTCCTCAAGATGTCGGGTTGGTTCAGATGTTTTCTAGTGTGATGATGTCTTTTCTCTATAACATCATCTTTATAGTGGTGTTCACATGGGTGTGAGGGAATAAGTAGGTCAAAGCAGGATAAAAATGAAGCATGATATTGTGAAGGGGTGCAAGACTGTATATTAATAAAGAAAGAGACCTTGCCAAGTAGGAAAAAATGTGCATAAAGGGAAGAGTTGAAAATGTCTTGTTTCGAAAATATTTGAGCATTTCAATCACATTACCTGAGAATTTCTAGGGTTTGGTTGAATGTCAGAGTTTTTCTAAGAGTTTGGCATAAAGGCTCATTGTTATCCCTAGCCACCTCATTCTAGAAAATATGTGACATTGTAGGATAAGAAGAAAAGTAGTTGTGGGTATGTGCCCACCATGCATAGTCAATCTGGTATTAGAGATCCTCAAGAATGTGTTTTCCTGTCAAAGCAACCAAGTGAAGACATGACACACAAGAAGATTGTACAAACACAATTAAGATCACATCAAGGATTTCGAAGAGATGACATAGAGATTGTGGATGGCATGAAGCTTTAAGAATGTATGGTCAAAATTTTATTTCCTAAGAGAGATGATCGGGTGTCATGCATTTTTTTCTCATAGTGCTTGTACATGGGATATCTCTAGTCGCCCATCTAATTAAACATTGCATGGAGAATATGCACAAAATGGGCTGGTTGAGAAGGTTTAGAAACTCATGATAAAATGCACTTCTATGCACAACTTCCCTTTGTGTAATGGTTATGTTCTTTTGTATTTTATTTAACTAGAGCAGATGCGTATGGTTGTATATATATTGTCTCAAAATGCAGATCCAAATTTCAAGAATTCAAAGTTCCTTTACTGCAGATATAAAAATGGGATTCAAAGAGTTTTCTCAAAGGCCTGATGCCTACACAAAGGTCTATGGCATGTCTTCTATTCAGAGGATCAAGGAAAACATTACCAGATGGATTTAGGTTAAGAGGAGATATCAATGTTTTTTCAAGTTTTTCAGCAGGACCTCCTTCATGATCATTTTCGAAGAGAATGCTCTCTTGTGGATGATACTTACCATGATAAAGTTGAATACATGGATTCAATTCATTGCGAAGTTCAAATGTTTTCCTTGAAGGGAATGTCTCAACAATTCTATATGAAAGGGAAATCTGAGGAGCAATTTTTGTCAAACATTGATGAAATTTGATACGTCTTGTTCAAAATCCATGGATGAGAAGAAGGAAGAGCTTGATCATAAACAAGATTTTTTGAAAATTAGCAAAATAAATTTGACATGTAGTTCATATTCAGTAGATTCTAATGTGTTCATGGTTACCGCTTTTGTCGACCTCGACATTCCAGAGGGATTTCTTGATCTTCAGTGCAAAGATGAAGGATATTTCTCAGCATTTATTCAACAAAGAATTTGAACCTTTGAACACTAGATTGAAGGAAAAAATATAGAAAAGATAGAGGCTACATGTTGGCAACAATAGTCACTGTATTCATTAAGTGAAGGGATAATCACAAAGATTATCAAAATAATAGTCAAAGGTTATGCAGGTTCTTCGTTAGTGAATAATGACTTTTGATGATAGTAGAATGGATTTTATGAGATGGTCCAATAAGGTTTTGTTGAAAGGTTTCATTACATAGTGTAGAGAGCATAGCTCTATGACAATTTTGTTTCACTTGCAAAGGATGCTACAAGTCAAAAGGACAGTCGGTATTTAAACATATATGCAAAGTGTTAGAATATCCATGAAGCAACTACCTAGAGTCCAAAGGAGGGGATATGCATATAATGGAAAAGAGGACTTTGTAAAAAGTTAGTGGCATGTAGTCCAAAATCAATATGTTTCAATTTCTTGAAATTATTTGAATAAAATATTAATGCATGCGATATATCAGAGAGCCTTTGTTATTCTTTTTCCAAAATTTTGAAATTTGTTGTTAGTCATTTAAGAGACATAGATTTATCATTTATTTAAGTTTCCCTTATTTAATACACTCTCCTCTATACATAGGAGTCGATCTCTCTTCAGATATCTGCTCAACCTTGGGTCATGACTACTCCTTTGGTATTCATTTGAATTGTTTCCTTACCCTAAGCAGATATAAATAATTGTGCAAAAATGAAGATTGAAAGCCCAATAAAATGGATTTTAGGAGTACATAAATAAGCAAAATGTGCCAAAACTTTGAAAAACCAATTGATAATATCCTTAGACTGCCTTGTTGTTTCTATGTAGGCTTCTTGGAAACGCAAATAAAATCATTTCTAGCTATATAATTTGATTGATTTTGTTGATCATTTTTTCATCTATATGTTTCATATGTTGAAGGATTTAGTAAACATAAATGTTAGATTTACTGTATTGTGCCCTACGTGGAATTTTAAGATCCTTAATAAATATTTTACTAATTGTTAAGTATTGTTTTTCAGATACAAATAAGAGGTAGGATACCAATTTTGTTTACATGCATTGCTTAATAGAATTTTAAAAAAATTAAATGCCTCAATATATCTCAAAAATTAACACGGATGGCTCTTCTCGTGGAAACCCTGGTCATGCTGGAATTGGTGGTGTTGGTCGGGATAGTTATGGGGATGTGCAATTTATTTTCTCTATTTATAAGGGTCTTCATACTAATAATCTTATGGAGGCTCAAGCAATTTTACTGGCTATGGAGCATGCAGTCAGTTGGGGTGGTGCAGGATTATATGTCAATCTGATTCCCAGGTTGTGGTGAACTTGCTGAACAGGCGGAGATTAGATGATGTTAGTTGGCACCTGGCTTTGATTATTGAACAAATTCTCAATCTTTGTGCTTCTCTTGATTTTGTTACTTTCACTCATATTCCTAGGGAGTGGAATGGTGTTGCTAATTGTTTGGCTAAATGGGCTTCTGATCATATTCATGATTGGAATTTGGTTGATTGGGGTCAATTACCCCCTGATTTGTCTCAATAGTTGGACCATTTGGTGGAGCTTGATAATGCTATGTAATGACTTTGCTCTGTAATTTTCTCTTGTTTTAATAAAAAAAACCTAACAATAACCATAACCTGAACCCTAACCCTAACCCTAACACTAACCTAATATTAATTAAAATTGGATATATATTCTCTTAAAATAGAAATTGTGAAACTTTTTATTATTATTATTATTATTTTTATCTCTTTCAATTCCATAAATCAAATTTAAATTGTATTAAACAATGATCCATTATCATAAAATTTGAACAACTTATTCAACATAAAAAATTCACCATAAACAATATTTTCTTATGTGAATCCTAAAACTTAAATTTTTCTTTATAGAAAAACAAAGCTGTTACAAATTTATGATGTCTAATTTTAGACATGGACAAAAAATAGTTGAAATAAGATGGACAGTTTTAGCTGTGAACAAAAAATTTAAAATCATGCCGCCCACATGAGATTACATTTTTCTTCTAAATTTTTATGTGAAACATTAAAAAAAACCATAACATAACTTGATAAATCCATCTAATTTTTTTTTAAACAGTGACTCCATAAAAAATTTAAGAAGCCTCTCCATGGGACCTCGTCAAAATGCAATTCTATCAACCATTTATATGATTCAAAATTTGACAGAAAATTATTAGAAACATATGATGGATAGTCTAAACATGTAGATGTTTAGATGCTCATGACATTTATGAGGTTAAGATTATTGCAAATTCTTTTAGTGTTTGAAAATACTTACTCGTTGCTTACACCCTTTTCTAAATTTGAGATTTATTTCGATAATGATTGCCTACAAAATCAAGCTCCCTCCAGTGTCCACAAATAGTGCAGCTCCTCTTTACTCTTTCTTTTCCTGATTTTCGGACCAAAACAATATAATTCTATGACATTTGAATATTTACCGTATTAATTAGAATATCCTCTAAGCTCGCTATGAAACACACCTGCAAACATTTGGTCTCACTGTAAAAAAATAACACCTTTTGATGTAGAATAACAAAAGAAAACATGCAAATAATTTCGTGCGCAATAATGTACAATAGTTGTCTTGCAATGTGTCAAAACAAAAGTAATCTTGAAATATAATTTAAAATTAATTATCTAAATTCCTTTGAATCTGTTTGGCGCTGCAGATTTGTAAATATTATAGATATACAAATCGACATACATATTTTGTTGAGGACTTGAAGATTTTATCACTCAGAGTGGTATACCGAATTGCCCGGTTAACCGCCGGCGGTGGTGGCACTGCGAAAACAAAAAATTACCTTATAATGTTGCACCTTCAAGTAGTGTTTAAATTAATTATATGAATTCCTTTGAATATAATCTACAATGATTTGGTTCAATCCAAAACGACATTTTGGCCCAGATTTTCTCAGAGAAAGAAAATTTGTAAATATCATTTTATAATTTGATTAGAGTTTAAAAGATATACCACCAAGAATGGATGTCATCGGACCTTCCAGGGCCCTTGCCATGGAGATACTTTCGAGTGTGCCAATGGGAACATAGTCATAAACAACACACATTTCTGAGTTCTGATCATAGTAGCGTATAAGGGATACAGCCTAGTAGCCATTAACAACTCTTGTGCCTAAGCATGCACAACAGGCCTATCTCATTCCTGAACTCTTGAGAACCTTGGAGGATTGTGGTTTTTCTCTCTTCACTGCAACTCTAATGCCACCACTTATTTTAAGGAAAAATCAGTTTTGTTTTGTTGTAATTGGGAAAGTTTCCCAAAGACTTTTTTATAGCTTAGGATGTTTCTCTTAGACTTTTTGTTTTTGCTTTTTGAGTTGAGTAAGCTTTCCAAATTTGACTATCGGAAGTTTTTGATAATAATTACTGTTTTATGTATTTAACTCTATCTTTCTCATTAAAAAGTAGCGAAGACATTTGCTGTATTTATTTTATGAGTAAATAAAAGTTGTTTTTTCTCTGCTTCTGGGAATTTAAAATCATAGTTAAAATATTGAGTATTTTATTTCTGTTCTTTTTAGTGTACTGGCATTTGTTGTTATTTGATTTATTATTTCTAACATATGGTATCAGAGCCTGGTCCGAAATGGTAATGAATGCTAATAGTACACAGTTGCAGATTCCTAAATTTAATGGGAAAAAATATGATTTTCAGAGTTTTCAAATGAAGATTTTGTTTAGATCATAGGAGCTATGGAACCTTGTGCAAAATGGGTATTCAGAACCAGCAGATGCAGTAGCATTGGTAGCACTCACACAAAATGAAAGAATTTCATTGGAGAATAATAAAAAAAAAGATCATAAAGCATTATTGTTTATAGTGCAGGGTCTTGATGAGACTCTCCTTCAAAGAGTTACAGCTATTTCAACAGCAAAAGAAGCCTAGGATCTTCTTGCACAATCATTTCAAGGTACAAAAAGAGTAAGAGCAGTTCGTTACAAATGCTTATAAAAGATTTTGAAATTTTACAAATGTCAGATTCTGAAAATTTAGGAGATTACATTACTTGCACAATGGGGATAGTTAATCAGATGAAAATAAAATACTCAATATTTTAACTGTGATTTTAAATTCACAGAGGCAGAGAAAAAACAACTTTTATTTACTCATAAAACTAATACAACAAATGTCTTCACTACTTTTTAATGAGAAAGATAGATTTAAATACATAAAACAGTAATTATTTTCAAAAAATTTCAATAGTCAAATTTGGAAAGCTTACTCAACTCAAAAAGCTAAAACAAAAAATCTAAGAGAAACATCCTAAGCTATAAAAAAGTCTTTGGGAAACTTTCCCAATTACAACAAAACAAAACTGATTTTTCCTTATTTTAACATCCTCCCTAAAATCTGATTTGTGGGACAACTTTTCATTCCTAAAAGATTCTTCAGTCTACTAAAATCTTCTTTTTTCAAAGGCTTTGTCAAAATGTCAGCAACTTGATCTTTGGACTTGCAATAAGAAAGTTTAATTTCATTATTTTTAACCAACTCCCTGATGAAATGAAACTTGATGTCTATGTGTTTGCTTCTCCCATAAAAGACTAGATTTTTAGAAAGTGCAATAGCTGATTGATTATCACAAAATATAACCATTTCATCCATTTGAGGCTGCAACAATGCTTCCAGCGTTTTTCTTAACCAAACTATTTGACAACTTGTTGAAGTGGCTGCCACATATTCTGCTTCTGCTGAAGACAATGCAACAATGGGTTGTTTCTTTGAGGACCATGAAATTACACCCGAACCAAGATTAAAAACATATCCAGATGTACTTTTTCTATCATCTTGATTTCCAGCCCAATCACTATTTGTATAACCAGTTAACTTCAAATCATTCTTCTTTTCATAAAAAATTCCATGATTTGTTGTCCCTTTCACATACCTTAGTATTCTTTTACCTGCTTGTAGATGTGTATCATGTGGATCCACCATAAATCTGCTTATCAAGCTTACTGCATACATGATATCTGGTCTTCTTGCAGTTAAATACATTAAACTTCCAACCAAATTT
Source organism: Sequoia sempervirens (assembly GCA_007258455.2). Taxonomy (NCBI): domain Eukaryota; kingdom Viridiplantae; phylum Streptophyta; class Pinopsida; order Cupressales; family Cupressaceae; genus Sequoia; species Sequoia sempervirens. Next base: position 122,568,166 of record VDFB02000008.1, read on the forward strand.
TTATACAAAGTAGAATCTACTTTTTTGCTTTCATCATTTTTGCTCAACTTCATACCCATGGCAATAGGTGTAATTTCTGATTTACTATTTTCCATTTTAAACCTTTTCAAAATATCATTTGCATACTTTTTTTGTGAAATAAAAATCCCATCACTATTTTGAGTTACTTCAATACCAAGATAATAATGCAACAAACCAAGATCAGTCATCTCAAATTCACCCTTCATTTCCATTGAAAAATCTCTAAGCATGTTTTCATTATTTCCAGTATAAAGCAAATCATCAACATAAATGCAAACTATCATAACATCGCTTTGCTGATTTTGTTTTAAGAATAAGGTGGGCTCATAAGGGAATTTTTCAAAACCATTTTTCAAAAAATATGATTCAATCCTTTCATACCAAACTCTAAGTGCCTGTTTTAAACCATACAAAGCTTTCTTTAGTTTGAGCACTTTACCTTTTTCACCATTAATCTCATAACCAGGTGGTTGCTCAATGTAAATTTCTTCCTCCAATACACCATTCAAAAATGCTGATTTTACATCCATATGAAAAAATTTCTAACCCTTTTGAGCTGCAAGAGCTAAAATCATACGGATAGTATCCATTCTAGCAACAGGTGCAAAAACTTCATTATAATCAATACCTGATTTTTGTTTGTAGCCCTTCACTACCAACCTGGCCTTGTATTTATTCACTTTACCTTGCTCATTGTACTTTGTTTTATACACCCACTTTACTCCAATTGGCTTCTTATGCTCAGGAAGATCTGCAATTTCCCAAGTTTGATTCTTTTCTATGGCTGCAATTTATTCATTCATAGCTTTAATCCATTTATCATCATTTATAGATTCTTCAAAAGTAATAGGATCACTATCAACAAAAAATGCAAAATGACAAGTATCTTCATTTATCTCTGATGTTTGTTGATATATGTCAGACAAGCTCCTTGTTTTTTGCCACCTTTTTGGAGATACAGAGGTGGATGATGAAACATTACCATGACTAGGTGGAGATGAAGAAGAAATTCTTCTTAATGTTGATTGTTGAATGCTACTACTAGCTCTTGTGTTTGCAACTTCATCTTGAATATTAACTTGCTGATATTTCTCTTTCATATTCCAACTCCACTCCTGATCTTCAATAAACTTTGCATCTCTACTTATCACCAACTTCTTTGTCTTGGGATTGTACAACCTATATGCTTTAGATTCTTCACTATACCCAACAAAGATAGATTTTTCTACCTTATCATCCAATTTACTTCTAAGTGCATCTGGAACATGAGAATACGCAATACAACCAAAAATTCTTAGATGATCTACCCAAGGTTTGTATCCTCCCCATGCTTCTTCTGGTGTCATGCCCCAAACTGAATTTGTAGGACATCTGTTCAAAATATAACCTGCACAACAAACTACTTCTGCCCAAAAATCTTTTGGTAAACTCTTAACTTTAAGCATACTCCTTACCATATTTAAAATTGTTCTATTTTTCCTCTCAGCGACACCATTTTTCTGTGGTGTATACCTTGTTGCTAGCTGCCTTTTATGCCATTTTCAATACAAAAATTATGAAAATAATGAGAAATATACTCTCCACCCCTATCAGTCCTTAAAATTATGAGAAAGTAACCACTTTTCTTTTCAACTGATTCTTTAAATTCTCTGAATTTTTTGAAAGTATCTGATTTATTTTTCAAAGCATAAACCCAAAGTTTTCTACTGTAGTCATCAATAAATTTCAAGAAGTATCTCATACCAGATAATGAAGCAACCTCAATTGGACCACATATATCTGAATGAACTAGCTCCAATGGCTCTGAAGCTCTCCAAGAATCCCTTATTGGAAAGGGTTCTCTATGATGCTTTCCAACAATACAACCTTCACATTCTTCATTTGGTTTTTGGATAAGTGGTAAACCCATTACCATGTTCTTTTTATGCAAGAGATTTAGTCCACAAAAATTCAAATGACCAAATCTAAGATGCCATAACCACTGTGTATCTTTTACAAGAGCACTGAAAATTAAATGCATATTGTTCCTGATACTAAGAGAAAACATCCTATTAGCAGTCATGGGTATTTTGGTTATCATCTTATTTTTACCATCAATAATAATGCATGAAAAATTAAACTTTTTTATTGTAGGTCCAAAGATCAAGTTGCCGACATTTTGAAAAGCCTTTGAATAAAGAAGATTTTAGTAGATTGAAGAATCTTTTAGGAATGAAAAGTTGTCCCACAAATCAAATTTTAGGGAGGATGTTAAAATAAGGAAAAATTAGTTTTGTTTTGTTGTAATTGGGAAAGTTTCCCAAAGACTTTTTTATAGCTTAGGATGTTTCTCTTAGATTTTTTGGTTTAGCTTTTTGAGTTGAGTAAGCTTTCCAAATTTGACTATTGGAATTTTTTGATAATAATTACTATTTTATGTATTTAAATATATCTTTCTCATTAAAAATAGCGAAGACATTTGCTGTATTAATTTTATGAGTGAATAAAAGTTGTTTTTTCTCTGCCTCTGTGAATTTAAAATCACAGTTAAAATATTGAGTATTTTTATTTATGTTCTTTTTAGTGTATTGGCATTTGTTGTTATTTGATTTATTATTTCTAACATGATTTCTACTATCTAAACTTTTCCAAACCCACCTACCTCAAAAAGAAGTGAGTCGTCAAAGTTGTTGGTTGCATCTTGGATCTCTGAAAAACTAATGAACCTGCAATGTACAAATCACACAAAAGATTTCAATGAATCAATGAGACACACATTAATATGAATGTATCACTTAATGGGCTCTACTAACTCTTGGTACTCAGGAAGCATCCCAGTTGCTCTAGAAAATATGGCAAACACGAGTGTGTACTCTACAAAACTCATAAAAAACATATTGGTATCTCTGATTGTATAAGGAAAGACCTAGACAACAATAGAATTGTTTTAGAAAATATTAAGACAAGTGACACTTGTTAGATTTTGAAAATGGGAATCCAAGCAGTCATGACTATCTTATAAATTCACATTTTCAAGGAAACCTGGCCTTCGTTTCCATCCAAATTCCAGATCCAGAAGTGTGTTTATTACACATTCTTCTCTGCCCAAGGATGGAACCCACGATTCCATTCATTTGTCAAATTCATTCAGCTCTTCGCAGAGTTCGTTTGAAATTGAGATTCCTCAGAAAAGGGAAGAAGAGCATGAGGTTTAAGATCGAATCCAAATTTTCCTTTATAGACAGGTCCTCAAAGAGAATAAAAGGAATGGTGGAAGATCTTCTCCTGGGCATGAAGTTACCTTGCATAAACCACAGTCTTACTAAAGATAGCGATTGTAGTGGTGATGTGAATGATGGGTATGGAGATGAAATGGAAGGATGAGAGTTTTGTAGAGGAGAACACAGTGATAATGAATCAGTGAATACAAAAGTGGAGCTTTTCATAGAAAACTTTCACCGTCACCTTCCCATGGAACAACAAACTTCTGTGCCAGAATACCAGGAAATGCTGGACAGGAGCCTTGCATAACTCTCTTTCATTCTCATTTGGTATTTTGGTATTCTTCTATCTCTATGTAGAATACCAAATGAGAATGAAAGAGAGTATGCAAGGCCCCTGTCTAGCATTTCTTGGTATTCCAGCATAGAAGTTTGTCATCCGGGCAAGGTGACGGTGAAAGTTTGCTATGAAAACCTTAGCTTTTGTATTCACTAATTCATTATCACTATGTTCACCTCTACAAAACTCTCCTCCCTCTATTTCATCACCATACACATCATTCAAAATCACCGCTACAATTGCTATCTTTAGTAAGACCGTGGTTTATGCAAGCTAACTTCACAACCAAGAAAGGATCTTCAACCATTCCTTTTATTCTCATTAAGGACCTATCTGTAAAAGAAAATTTAGATTCGTTTTGAAACCTCATGGTCTTCTTTCCTTTTCATAAGAATCTCAGTTTCAAATGAGCTCTACAAAGAGGTAAAAAAATTTGAGAAATGAATGGAATCCTGGGTTCCAACCTTTGAGGGAGAAGAACGTGTAATAAACACACTTCTGGATCTGAAATTTTGGTGGAAACGAAGGCCAGCTTTCCTTGAAAATGTGAATTTATAAGGTAGTCATGACTGCTTGGATTCCCATATTCAAGATTTACCAAGTGCCACTTGTCTTAATATATTCTAAAACAATTCTATTGTTGTTTATTAAATGAAGATATTTGCTCTTGATTTTATCAGTGGGTTTTTCTTATATACGATATTACTCTAATACTAGTGTTAGAGCCCTATTTGTTTTTTCACATAGAGATAGTTTGAACTATGAAATGAATTTTGCATTTATTTGGTGGATGAAATAAAATAAAATTAGTTATTTTATTTTCCACAAATATTTTGTGACAATTTTTTTGACATAATTTCTTACTATCAAATTGATACCAGCTACACCTAATGTCGTAAATACAATGGCTGCTAGGACTATGCTCACATAGAGTGATTAGTAGAGATCAGACAATCTGATTTATTAAACATATTACATTCTTCCTTACAAACCTTGTAGATTGTACATCATATTTCTTCATAGTTTTGTGTCATCATACTGGATTTTGTTCTTTAAAGACCAAATGTCATGAGGCAAAGGATTGTAGTGAAACAAACTAAAATTTTAAAAGATTGTGTTGATAAGTGACAAATAGCTTAGTTTTATAGACGGATATATCCTCTCACATGATTGGTAGAGTTAGTCTTTTAAGAAGTCGGGGAAGCTAGAAAACCCGAAGCCAAACCACACCTTACAAACAAAAAAGATGTGGATACCCATAACCAGGAGAATGTAACCATCTAGGGTGAATAAAATTCCATTCCAATCAAATACAAGATTGGAATCACGAAAAAAAGGAGTGATATAATTTGAGGTGATCTAGGGTGAAGTTCCTGAGAAATGTTGGAAATTTCTGAGCAACGATTCTTTTCCCTTCCATTGTAGTATCAAAGAAACCTATAAAAAATAAAAAAATAATGTTGTTCCTAATCATATCTTCTCTACTGACTTTTCAGATATTATATTGACTACATAGTTGTGTATATTATTATTATGTTAAAATCTTCGTGATAGAAATCTATTTCATATCTAAATCTATTACAAGTGTGTTTTTAATCTTGCAAATTCACCACAACAAAATTCACCATCAACAATTCACCATAGGAAAATTCACTGCCATGAATTGTTGTTGGTGAATTTTCCATAAGGTGAATTTAATCAACACTATGAAGTACCAACTACCTAAAACTCAAATAAAGACGCTATTCCAGCAATGAACTACAAATGAACAAAGAATTGCTAGTTGTGAATTTTATCCTTTATTTTTTTCTATTGTTTATATAGAATAGGGTAAAATTGTGAAAATTCACCGCCATGAATTGCTGGTGGTGATTTTTTCGTAAGGTGAATTTGTCATGGTGGTGAATTTTTCCATGGTGAATTGTTGGGGGTGAATTTTCCAACAATGAATTGCTGGTGGTGAATTTTACTAAAGCCAAAATCAAGTTGTAAAGAATGAATCAACACTATCAACTACCAACTACCTAAAACTCAAATAATGAGACTCATCCAACAATGAAGTACAAATGAACATAGAAACACAAAAAAAATCAAGTAATATTACCATAATTCCTATGCCATGGTTGAATACCTTCATAGCTCTTCTCCATTTTGCTTTATATGCTAGCTTCCCCTTAGATTTGTAGTATTCAAGAATAAGCCTAATGTTCGTGATAGGAAAATATCAAAGATAGTGGTTGTAGTCTTGAAATGAAAGGGATAGGTCTCTTTTATAGAAAACCAAATTTGAATGAAGGGCTAAGATTAAATGATGAAGAATGATGATGACCAATGGGTGAGATTGTTTGGAGAAGCAAGGAAATACGGTTAGGGAAAAATATGGTCTAGTTAAGGATGAACGATGAAGATTGAAAGGTAATAAAACCTTATCAAAGGTGGAGGCTAATTGGGATAAGGGAGGAGATTGGCACAAAAAAAGAGGTTGCTGAAGTAAATGAAATAATTATAAAATTATGTAATTTAGGAACAATCGGGAAAAATTAAATAATAAAAGCAATTATTTAAATATAGGAAGAAGGAAAAGTTGACTTTTAATTAAAGTTATTTGAAAACAATTATTTAATTAAAAAGTAAATAATAAAAATAATTATTTAATAGTGGAGAGAAAAATAGAAACTAATTAAATAAGTAAGCTTTATTTCATTGTAGAAGAAAATAATTAAATAATTAAAATAAATATTTAATTATAGAAGAAAAATGGAAACTAAATAATTAAATAAATATTAATTTATTTTAATCAAAGGGAGGATATAAAAAAACAAATGAATTAATTAAATAATGAAAATTATTTAATTAATAGAAGAATATGGCTTTAGAAAACAATCAAATCATTAAAATTATTTAATTATTTAAATTTTTCTTCCAAAGAAGTTTACCTAGAAAGAAGTTTAGTAATAGTAAGCATGCTCTTATTTAAAAAAAAAAATTAATTATAAAAATTTGATTGATTGTCTATAAATTGATTAGTTATTTCAATGCTAAGAGTTATGTCTCAAAGAGGGATTTTATAGAAGAGGGTAAAGCAACAAAGGAGAAAGAAAGAAATTGCACAAAAAGGGCAGAAGACTGAAAACACGAGGTTTTGGAGAGAGAGAGAAAAGGCATGGAAAGGAGCGATTTTAAGCATTGCATGTTAAGTTTTTCTGCATTATATTTCATGACAATGGTGGGTCTTTGTATACATGATGTTGGTGTGAAAGCT